>PVJI01001297.1:0-189092 GCA_004026765.1 Micronycteris hirsuta
ATCCAGGGCCCCCAATAAGGGAAGGGAGTGGCTTATATATGTTCAGGCAGTGACGAGAAACTATGTGGCAGAAGATTACAGGAGCCAGGAACGGAAGTCAGGTCTAGCTTTCCTTATTTGGGAGACAAAGAAAAAGGCACATGAGCTTGGGATGAAGGTCACAGAGTACAAACACGGAGGTTGCACGTCATTCGCCCCCACCCCTTCTGCAGGTGGGAGGTGCCTCTGCGATTCAGTAGCAGGGAGGTTGCCTGTTACAGATGAGATTGAAGTATTGTTCCCAGAAAACCTGAATAAAATATGTAGACTATCTTTAACTTAGGTTACTATCAGTTGATTAATTTGACTTCCATTCTTTAATACTCAAATGAATGAAAAATGGATGAATGAATAGGTGAGCAACTGAGACAACCTACCATCTATTGAATGCCTAGTATACTTGGCAGTAGGTACTATGGCAAGGTGGTTTCATATTCTGATTTTTTGTCCTTTCCACACAAGTTCTGCAGTTAAGTGGCTGTTTTTATTACTGTTATGTTTAAGGATAGGGTATCTAGTCTTAGGTAGGTTAGGTGAATTGCTCAGAGTTTCAGCTAATGAATAAGACAGTTGGAACTACAGCCCAAGGACCTTGGCTCCAAAGTTCATGTTCCATCCATGTTTAAATTTCTCTTTAAAAATTTTTAGAAGCGTTTAGACACACACGCACAAAACATTTCAGACATGTTTGTAAAAAATACAGAACCATATAAGTAGCACCTGAATATCTATGACCTATTTTCATAAACAAAATGTTACCTTCAACTTTAAATTTCTTTGAGAACCTTTCACATGCCATCCTTTATATCTTAGAGTTCATTATCATTTCATACTGATTTATAATCCTAAATAATTCATTATTTAGATATGTGTGCTTTTGAACTTTAAATCAATTGAATCAAACTCTATGTATTTTTCATTATACTTGCTCTCTTTGCTTCACATGGTTTCTGAGATTCATCCATGGCACTGAATAAAGTTGTATTTTTCACTGATGTATAATATTCCACCATAACAACACTGCCGTGATTTGTTTATTCACTCTACTTTTGGTGAATATTTGAGTTTATTCTCTTGTATTTAATTTTTTGTTATTACAAAGACTGCTTATAAGAACGTGTGATACATATCTTTCAGAGGATACCTTAGAGTGCAATAGAGTTATAAGTTTTGCACATTTTTATTCTGCTGGATAATGCCATATTGTTCTCCCAATATGATGGAACAATTTATACTCTATCTTATTCTGAATAACACTGTATAATTAATTATTCAACTTCTTTTACATCCTCACCAATATTACATATTGTTATACTTTAGTTTTTACCAGTATGATTGGTTTGAAATGGTATCTTATTGTAGTTTTTATTGTTGTTATGGTACAGCATCTTTTTATGTGTGTTTTTGGGAATTTCCTTATTTGTGACATATCAATTTGACTTTAATTTTTCTCACTTTTTCTATTGGGTAATTTGTTTTTTCTTATCAATTTGTAGTCCTTTGATACATTCCAGATATTAAATATTGTCATTTAATCTACTGTAAATATCTTCCTCCAACTTATATAGTACTTTCACTTACTTATAGGGACTTTTCATGTATGAAAGTTCTTAATTTTAATATATTCATTTTCATCAATGTTTCTTTTTATGTTTGTACACAAAGGCTATCTTCTATAATCCAAAGTAATGAAAAGATTTTGCTCAAAGCTTTATAGTTATGCTTTTTGCATTTACATATTTAACACAGCTAGAGTTGATTTTGTCTTATACGATTGTACAGGAGTCCAATTAATTCATATTTTTCTGTGTAGATAACCAGTTGTTCCAGATTTATTTATTTTCAGTCCCTGTGTTTCCTCAAAGCTCTGCAATGCAAGTGCCGTATATCCCGGTTTCCATATGACTCTCGATGTGTTTCTGGGCTCTGTTCTTCTCTGTTTGTCCATTTCTGTGAGAGTATTATACTGTCTTAATTTTTATAGTTTATAATAATACTTGATATCTGGCAAGCCAAATCCAATTACTTTGCTCTTCTTAAGCAATGTTTTTCTCTTCCTGTAACTTTGATCTTCCCCATACATTTTAAAATCAGCTTGTCAAATTCCCTCAGTTTGGTATTTTGACTAGAGTTGAATCACATCACTGGAGCAATTTGGCGAGAATTTACATCCTTAGGCTATTGCCTTTTTCTTTTTAATTTGCAGACCATGCCTGTGGTGTGGTTTTCTACTTAAGTCTTTGACAAAATTTTCTTCAATGTAATTTTCTCCATACGAACTTTGTACATGTATTACTTGATTAACTCCTTGGTACTTCACTTTCATTTTATTTGAAGCCAGTATAAAAGCTGTCTTTTAATAATTATCTTCATAAATTTTTTCGAGCATACAATAAATTGCAACTGATTTGACACTTTATAAATAAGTTTTATGTTTTACAACAGCTTTAGTTTACAAAAAGATTGGGAACAGAGAGTTTCCATAGATTCTGCATCCTGTTTCCACTATTATTAATTTCTTATGTTAGTATAATGTGTTTGTTAGAATTAATAAACCAATATTACTACATTATTATTAACTAAAGTATGTACTTTTTCCAAGTTCCTTTGGTTTTTACCTACTGTCCTTTGTCTATTTCAGGACATCACCAGGGACACTGCATTACATTTAGTCACCATCTCTCCTTAGGTTCTCGGACATTTTTGATGTGACGACCTCGACAGTTTTGAAGAGTGCTGGTCACGTATGTTGTAGAACCCTCTGTTGGGATTGGTCTGATGTTCTGTTCTCATGATTATAGGTTTTTAGGAGGAAGACCACAGAAGTAAAGTGCCGTTTCTATTCTAAAGAGAGTACGTAGTGTGGAAGGTGACCTTGGTTGCCTGGCTGAGGTGGTGTTTGTCAGATCCCCCTTTAACATGACTCTCCATGTACCCCTACCATGCTGCACCCTTCAGAAGGAAGTCACCATGCTCGGCCCAAGCCTGATGAGTGGCGAGTCATGCTCCGCCTTCTTGTGGGTTGGATGCCTTCACAAATTATTTGGAATTCTTCTGCACAGGAGACTGTCTCTTCTCCCTCATTAATTTATTTATTGCATAATTTATTTATTATCAACATGGACTTAGATATTTAATTTGTACTTTGGACTATAATCTGATACTACTTTATTTACTTGATTTTGTTGCTAAATTGTTCCATCTTTGGCCTTTGGGAGCCCTTTCAGTTGGCGGTGGTATTCCACTGACGTACGCTGTCACAGTTAACTTTTTTCCCCAAGCACCGCATTTACAATTGATTTTGTAATACATTGATTTTACATCTAGCTACCTAGCTAAAATCTTTTAGCAATTCAAATAATTTGCTTTTCTAAACAATCATGTTTTCTTCAAATAATGGCAAGTTTTCTTTCTTTCAAACTATTACAATTCTTACAGATTTTACTTATTTATTTTGCCTTGTACTTAACTAGGACCTTTAGTATGATACTAAATTGAAGTTATAATAGAGAGAACACTTGACTTCTTTGGAGGGTACAGAAAATAAGTTTAACATTTTATCATTCAAAGTAGAATATTTGCTGTTTTTTTTTTTTTAATTCTTTATCAAGGCTAAGACATTCCCTTCCATCCCTAGTTTGTTTGACCCACAAACAAACTCTGAAACAATGATTTAAAAGCAATAGTTTATTTGGGAAGTAATCTCAGTAAACATCATGAAGGAAGCGCTTGATGAATTAGAGAAGAAAACCAATAAAACATGCCTTATAAAGCCAGTTATTGCTGGGAATCAGTGTAAAACCTTAGCGTTAGTCAACCTGAGAGTGAGAGATCTAGGAATCCGTGACTGAGGGCTGCCAGGAAGGGGTAGGGGGTAATTCTCTGGCACTTCTGGCCTGCTTTATTGGTTACAAAGCAAGAGAAAGGTCTTGGGCAGATGCCCCAGGTATACTTCTGAGGATGCTTGTATTTTGTTGCCTGTTACAAACAGATGTTGGATTTATCCAATATTTTGTATGTATTAAGATCATTTGAATTTTTGCTCTAATCTGATTTATAAATAATAATAATTAAGTAGATATATTATATTATAATTAATTGGCTTTTGAGGTTTAAATGACCTTGAATTCTTGGGATACATCCAACTTGCCAATATTGTCTTTAGGATTTTTGCATCTCTGTTCATGAAACGAGATTAATGAGATAGTGACTTGCAGAATTACAGGTCAACATGGTGTGGGGAACACCATGGTGTGGGGAACACCATTTCCCATGGTGTTAGTCATGGGAAATTCTGGGTAGAATTGGGGTCCGCATAAGTGTGTCAGTCCCAACAACATCGATAATAGCCAATAAGAGAACATGTATGGGTCTTAATTTTTTAAAAATCCATGTTAGATTCTAGTTTTTTCCTCTTTAACAATTTGACTCTGCTTTAGAGCCCTCTCCCCCAAAAATATCTGAATTATATTAAGCATCATCTTTCAAAACTTTGGGAGACAGCTTTATTCTCTGTTTCCTCCAATCTTAACTAATACTATCACTCACTGTCTCTAGTTATAGATTTGTAAAGTTGTCTGGTGCAGAATGGTGCAACAGCCACATGGAGCAGCACCAGGAACTTTCAGAAGGCAGTAAGTCGTCCCGAGGTTTGGCATCATGTCACCTGTTCAGTGTCTTTACATTAAGCAATGTCATTTATAAATCTATATATGTATATGTATATATAAAGATTATATATATGTATATATACACACTTATGCCCACCCCTTGTAGGTTTACCATTGCGAGCATGCAAAACAGAGTTAATAAGGCTATGGTAATAATCATAACCTGCATGTATATATTTAATTCTAAAAAAACTACACATTTCACACGGACAGTATTGCAGGTCAGGGTGTGGGGCAACATATTATGCAGATATGCTGTTGTATGACTTTGTAGTCAGAATTATCTTACTTAAGTTTCTAGTTTTTCAAATTAAATATTCTAAACGGGCTTTGCTTTAGATCCCATTCTTTCCTAAACCAAACTGAAAGATGACTTTGACAATAATGAGTGCTTTTTGAAATCAAATCTAGAGACTTATTTTTTTTTTTTGCCACCTACTTTTCTCCTTAAACACGTCGTTAACCTGAGTCTCCAAAACGGACTCCTGGCTTTGACCTCCCACCTGCTCTCAGTGACGGGTCCTACAGGGCCCCGGTGGCCACAGGATTGTTTTCTTTAGCGGCGCCTGTTTTAATTTCCTCCCTTAGCTCCCTTTACTCTCATCTAATTTTACCAAGTCATCCTGATCTGTGCCCCGCATATAGGGTAGCCCTGGACACATTTATGAAAATGCCAAAGCTTGAATTACTCAGCCTCGGACATCCTATCTCTTCTCTTTCCTGATGATTTTCCCGCGCCTTCTGATTGAGATATCTTCCTTTTTCACCATTTTGCAGTCTTAAGATATTTTCATAAATGACTAGTTACTTCGCTTTCACATCACCATCTTTCTGCATTTAAAATTTACCCCCCCCCCCCCGCAAAATTAAGATCTTACCTAAAGCTATGCAAATATGCATGTATTATATCATGGAATTTAGGATTCTTGAAGTACTGCATGTTTTGTAATCCCTCGAGGATGCGTGTTAAGCTATTATCTGTTTGGCTCGTCTGCCTAAACCTGCAGGTGTGGTAGTTCTTACAACCTCCAGTGCCCTGACAGACTCAAGCAGAACCCCCAGATTCACTACCCATGGGCTGTTGTTTGAGGGCAAACTACCCTGTAATCAGATAAACATTTTGTTATTTTGGACACTTGAAAATGCATTTCATTCCTGTTAATACTTCTTATTTAAAAACCAAGACCTAGATCAAAGAGAAGTAAAAAGATATCCCATGGTTCAGGCTCAGCGTCTCACAGAAACAAGGGACTATTTTTATCTGGCAGCCGTATCGAGACTCCTGGGCACACAGAGGTTTTTCAAACTTTAGTGTATGGAAGAATCACCTCGAGAGCTTGTTTAAAATGTTAATTTCTGCTCATCTCTCCATCCGCTATTAAGATCGAGCGATTCTGGCTTGGGTCTCTGGAGTCTGTTTCTATCAAGCGCCCCAGGTGACTGTGAGGCAGTGGGTCCGCTCAGCAGAATCCCCTGTGGTTGGTGAGAAAACGAAGTGGAAAGAGGCTCTCCAAGAATTGTTTGATGATTTATGGGCAGTGTGATTTATTGCAAGGAGGAATTTATCCTGATTTCATTTGGCTTCTAGCTGCTGTTCCGGGTGGTGCAGTGCAGAACAAAATAGGCATGACTCCCTGGGCATGGTTCCCCTAAAATGCCCTGGCGGCAGCCCTGCTCCTGGCTGCAGAGATGAGAGGAAAAGTTAGCCGGGCTTAGCTGTACCGTTGTTCCGTTTCAACTCCCGCTGGAGTGCACTACAGTCTGCTACTAATGCCAGCCACTCAGGGCCAGGGCGGACCCCACAAGATAAGGGTTCAGTCCTCCACAACATGCCATCACTTCAGACGCCAGACACCAGGGGAGCCCCAGCCATCAGCACTTCTGACCAAATGGGTGTAAACTCAGGGTTGTTACAATCGCCTCAGGTTTGAATTTTTCTAGGATGATTCACAGAACTCAATGAAAATGCCACACTTAATATCACAGTTTTATTATCAAAGATGCACATAGGGTGAGGTTTGGGGGTGTCCAGGACACAGACCTTTTGTGACATTGTGATTTATAATAAGAAATATGTATTTTGTCTTCATCCTTTTCCTGGCATAGAAAACAATTGGAATTTCCTGTGATGAGAGCAATAAAGATGTCTCTTGTTGTGACAATGAGTGACTTTGGGGAGACACAAGGATAGGGGCTGTTGCCTGGAGACCCAGCTCTGCGGTTAGAGGGTTGGAACTTTCAGTTAGATCCGGTCATCTGGGGAGAGGAGAGGGGATCGAGGTTGTATCAATCACCAAGAAGTCATGACTTAATCAATTGAGACTATGTAAAGAAGAATCCAGAAAACCCCCCAAAGGGGGATGCAGAGCTCTTCTGGGTTAGTGAGCACGTGAAGACTGGGGGGGAGCGCCTGTTTGGAGAGGGTGTGGAGAAGCCCCGTGCCCCTTCCCGCATGCCTTGCCCTATGCACCTCTTCCACCTGGCGGTCCCTGTGTTGTCTTTTTGTAATAAACCGGTAATCTAGTAGAAGGTTTTCTTGAGTCCCATGAGCCACTTTAGCAACTTAATCAAATGCCAGGAGGGAGTCCTGGGAACCTCTGCTTTACAGCCAGTGGATCGGGAGCACAGATAACAGCCTGGGCTTGCTGGCAATTGGCATCTGAAGTGGAGAGCAGTCTTGTTGGACTGAGCTATTAAACTGTGGAATCTGATGCTATCTTTGGGTAGATAGTGTTAGAACTGAGTTGAATTGGAGGACACCAAGCAGGTGTCAGAGAATTGCTTGGTGCGGGGGAAAAAACACACACACACATACAGATTGGAATTGGAATCAGAATCGTTACCTTCTATGCTTTCTCCCTGCAGAATCAAGGCATGTCACCCAGCCAATACATCAGTATGTTCACCAGTCAGAAAGCTCCACTGGACTTCAGTGTCCACAGATTTCACTGGGTTTCATTATGCAGACATGATTGGATTATATCATTGACTATATGATTGAACACAATCTTAGCACTCCCCCTCCTCCCTGGTGGTAAGTCTGGCCTGTACCAACCCTCTAATCAAATGGTTTGTCTTTCTGGTGACCAGCCCCCATCTGGAAGCTATCCATGGGCCCACTGTGAAACTTCCATTAGCATGACAAAGATGCCTATCCTTCTGGAAATTCTAAAGGTTATGAAACTCTGCGTCCAGAACTGGGGACAGAGACCAGATATATTCTTTATTAAACCACAGTCATGAAAGGCAGTGATACGTACCTGTGGGGGAGCACCTCAGCGTGCGCTCTACCTCCTGCTGGGATCTTAAACACGGAAACGAGATTGATGGAAAGGGGGCTGGAGCACCCTCTTGGGTGCAATGCACCTAGGGTGTAAAGTCTGAGAGCTTCCTACAGCATTTTAACAAACATATCCTTTCACCTTGAGAAAGTTTTGCAGAATTCATGCAAGAAACCTTCTTCTGCTTCCCATTTTCCTCTTTGCTTCCTCTTTTATGTTTTCTTTTTTGGCGCTTTCTGCAGTGCCATAACTGGTTGAAACAGACTGAAAAACTGTATGAGTCCATTAGGACCTTAATCACCTGTTAAAGATGAGAGCATCCAGTGAGGAACAGCAGCATTTAATCCTTTGAGGGGAACTAATTGAAATTTCTCTTTTGAATCCATGCCCAAATAGGTTCTGCGAGGCCATCAAACACAGATACCCAGGCTTAGACCCTGGCCACACTGATGGGCCTGGGGGCAAAGCGGGAGACAAGCCACCTCTCAGAGACGGGAATGGGGGCTCCTTGCCAGTTTGAAGTATTTCTTTCCTCCCGAGCAGAAAGGCCTGTGTACTGTGAATTTTTAGAATGGAGAGAACTACACAAAACGCAGAGAAACATTATCATAATTACTTTTGGCCTAGAAATAGTTTTAGCTAACAGTGTTTTAATAAGAGCCGCTGTCTAAGGGGAAAAGGCAAATTGTTTAAAGCAAGAGTTTGTTCGGATGTTCTCTAATTTAATGTTCCCCCGTCTGCTCTGCTGGCTATTTCATAGCCTCTGGAGCAGCCTATGAAGGGAGCAAACCTATGATTTCATCCCAGGGAGAAGATTAGGAACACTCTCTCCCAGACCTTGTGCTGAATGTTGCAGCAAACAGGGGGAGACAGGGCAGTCCCTATCCTCAAGGAGCGTCCAGTCTTTAGGGGTGTGGAAATCCAGACACCTGGATGACTCATGAAACACTAGCAGAATAAGATTTGGGGGCAAGTAAATGACGTAGGTGCAAAAAGCAGAGCTTAGATAATTTGAAAGACAGATACAGAAACCGCTTCCGGGGAAGATACCCTTGAGCAAGTGCTAAAGAAGGGTTGTGTAGGTTTACGCTTGGGGTCTAGAGCAACGGCATTCCAGGCCCGGGAAGAGCCGGAACAAAGGCAGGGCGTCCTGAAAGGGCATAGAATAAATAACACAGGTAAACATCACAGAGTTTTGCCATATTAATCAACGTAATAAAATGACATACTTTAAAGAACTCTGAAGGAAAATTTTCTGTATTAAGAAACGCTTTTTTTTTTAAAAAATAATGACAATTCTCAAAATGTAACCATAGAACATCAACATCAGTATCAACGGGAATGTTTTAGATATATCAATTCTCAGATCTGGTTCCAGTCCTACTAGGCTAGACTCTCTGGGAGCGGGTCTAGCAAATTGTTTTGACAAGCTCTCCGTGTGATTCTTTTTTTTTTAAATTACTTTATTGTTGTTCACTTACAGTTGCCTGCTGATGCTAAGGTTTGAGAACCATGTGACACAGCTCAGGAACTGTTTTCCTTCTCTCTGGTCAGCTCCCCATTTCCCTGATTGCATGGCTATTAACATTCTTCCTCTTTGTTTTTCTATCTATTTTTACTGTTCTTTTAGACAATAGTGTACTGTACAGAAGGAACATATGTTATCAGGAAGGAAACTTTCACCTTTCCCCACAATCCATAGTTCAATAATCTTTAAGGGCCCTCCTTCACCTTCTTTACCTCCTTTCCCATATTTTTTGCAGGAAGGAATTTTCCTCCGTGTCTACAAGTCTCATGGTCTCCTTCGTCATACCTTGGAGTTTGTTTCCTCCACGCCTCCTCGAATGGGCTGCACCAGTCATTCTCTCGCTCATGCATTTCCAATGCTCCATCTCTCCTTGCCTATTGCCCCGTTCTCACTGTTTATACATGTGGTCCATCTTAAACAAATAAACAAATAAATACATTTACCAACTACAGAAATCTTCCTTTGACTCTATATTCCTTAAAAGCTGTCACTGTCTCTTTTTCCAGCTTTTGATTGTCAAAGTTTTGAACTCGGGAAATAAAACTGATGAATAAATTCAATGACATATACATAGGTGATTCTAATTCTACTCAAGGTACCTACAGTTTTTTAGTGTTTTGAATGCTTTCTGCATTTAAGTTTGGTCTTCCATGATTTCTGGACTCTTCTGTCTCCTGCACCTCATATATTTCTGGCTCTTCTCTTTTTATTATCCTAACCTTTTGGCTCTTGCTTCTCTGCCCTTTAATGTTTGTTTCACCTGTTTTAAATGGTGGTGACTTAGATGGGCTCCGCTACTGACTACATCCATATGCTGTCAAATCTGTAGTTAAATCTCTAACCTCCATCCTGAAGTGAAATCCTACTTAACAGTTGTCAGTTGGACATTTGTACATCAAACTGGATTCTTTATTCCCATAAACTTATTTTTTTAATATTAATTCGTGGAAACTTCTTAACATATCAATCCAAAAACTTGGGAGTCATTTCAGTACTTTCATTTTTTCCAAACCCACATTTATTTTGTTTCCAAACTTATAAATTTTACCTCATGAATTATTATAAATCATGTCATTCATTTGCATATCTGGGAGTATGAAACTATGCTTAATAACCCTCATGCTGTTAAAAAATCCGTGTGTTATAAAAACACTAGAATACACACACAAAGCACCATGATCAAAAGTCAGAAAACAACAGGGATTTCAGATATTGAACTTACAAAATACAGAATATTTTTTAAAATTATGTATTATGTAATATGTATTTAATATATTTAAAGACAAAAAAGTGGGTTCAGAAATGTAATGCAATATACAGATGATGTATGATAGAAATGTACAACTAAAACCTATATAATCTTATTAACCAATGTCACCCCAAAAATTTGACTAAAGAAAAGAAAGAAAATGCCGTCCCTTCTCTTTCCTTAAGGTCTCTCCTCTGCACCCTGTAAGGCTACCCTACGTTCTTTGCTTATGAACCTCTGTATTAGTTTGCGTGGCCTGCTATACAAGGAAACAATGCCACAGACTGCTCAGACAATAGAAAGTTATTTTCTTACAATCCTGGCCTCTGAAAGTCCAAGATCAAGGTCCCAGCAGCACTGATTTCTAAGGTATCACTCGTTGGTCTGAAGATTGCTACCTTCATACTGTATCCTTACATTTTTTCCCCTCTGTACATGTTCACTTATTTTGTCTCTTTCTCTCCTTAAAAAGACACCTGTCGTAATAAATTACGGTACCACTTTTATGACTTCAATTAACTTTAATTACCCCCTGAAAAGCTCTATCTTTGGGGTGAGGTTGGGGAGGAGACACAATTCAGTCCATAACAACCTCCTCTTATCTTTTAGAATCCAATTTCTCTGAAATATTCTTTGAATTCTTTCGTGAACATCCTCAGCACTGCCTGCCCTTCCCCGCAGGCTCACAGAGAATCTTCCAGAGCAGGGTGACTGTACGCCGCCCAGCACTGAGTGGCAGTGTGCACGCGTGAACCTCGGGGACTCTGAGCCTTTTGGTGACAGGGATCGCATCCCCTTCCAGTCTGAATCCACAACATCTAGACTGCCTGTCTTGAGAAATTGCTCAATAAAAGTAAAAGTCATAGATAAAAAATACATTCAAGATATTAAAGTATTCATTTTATCTGTTGTGGTATTGTTTACAGTCTAAATTAACACTCTCCTTTAGGCAAAACAACTACCAACATATGCTTCCTTTTGTGAAAGTGATTCAAGTTTACCATCCGTGTATGCACACCTACCAAATCCTTGGTTCCCATGGTAACCGGACAACCTTTGTATTAGGATGTAGACACTGTTATGAAGGAGGGTGGTGGTGAAGAGAAGTAACTCCTTAGGCAGCGCATCCCTTGTTCCTCATGCATGCTGCATAGATTATGAGGACTTTTCTCCCTTAGGATGAGGTAGTTACTGCGGTTGCCCTTTAGGATGTGCTTGCCAAGTAGCCTTCCAAAGTAGCTTTCTCCTGGCATATGTCCATCTTCCATCCTGCAATCCTTCCTGTTTTTCTTGTTTGTAGGATTTCAAATCAGGATGAAGAAAATTGAGGGGTCACTGGCACTTTACTTCTTCAGGAGATTCTACAAAGATGCAATTTATCTTTTAAAGCAGTCAGAGTTTTTTGAAGTGGGTTCGATTCAAAGGGATTATTTTATATAGAGAGATGGGGAAAGACTAAGATCCTCCTTATTTCCACTGTCATTTATGACAAGCATGAAATTAAAGGAAACCTACAATAGTCTGTTTTAAAATACAGGTTTTATATTAGACTTACCGGGCTGATCACATGGCAAGTTATATGAATGTCTAATCACTATGTTGTACACCTGGAAGTAATATAAATATTGTATGTCAAATATAATTGAAATTTTTAAATGTAGGGTTTTTTTATTATTCAGGTATGGTAAGGCCAACAGATCAGCGGATGATTGCCACTGGAAAGATAATTTGTTATTCATGGTTCCCAAGAGGAGGGGGCATGCCGCACAGGGAGGCAACATATTCCACCAGGGGGCAGTGAGAATGAGGCAAAAATCTGGGCAAGAGGCTTTATTGTCATTTTTGTGGAAGAAATGGGGGTAGTGGGGTATGCAGGCTTAGGCTTGGCTAGTTTGAATAATTTCAGCAGGCGGTACATGGGCCGTCCCCGCTTGTCCAGTATATGCCTCTAGTGTCATTAAGGTAAATGGACCGCGGCCCTGAGTGTCAGAATCAGATGGAGGAGGTTGTTGGGGGGTGTGGACTCTGGATTGGTTCATTTATACACGCAAGGCAGGCTTACAGGCAAGTCATTTACTATCTTTAGGGATTGACGAGCCCTAGGAAGTCCATCCAGAGTCAGCAAGGCTCCAAACATCAAAGCATTAGAGTAAAAAGACCTGCTTAGTACACAACCCATGAAACTGAAACACACATTCACTTAGGAAGCTTTCAATCTTGTCAGAGAGAAAATGAAAGATGAAGGAAATTGGCAGAAGGAGACATAGTGGGGTTGACAATAAGCATTCCTTATAAAAAAAAGTTGTTCTACCTTCACAAAAAAGGTTCATAAAACAAGTCCATGTGGGGAGAAACTCCTGCTACGGACAGCAACAGCACCCCGTCCCTTTAATCCGGCCGATGCTGTTAGTTATGGTCTTGTCTTTTGCGAGTGATCTCCTTTAACTTTACAAGAAAATGGTTGCTATTATACCTCGCAGCCTTTGCTGCCTCTGAACGTGAAGATTAGAAAACCCTGATTTTTATTAAATAATAAACTGAAACACCAAAAGCTAATGTCCTGGTGGGAGTTTAGCACAACAATGAATGAGTTGATAAAGCTCACCTTGGACCATCACTTGACTTGATGAGGGTGAGTTCCCCATTTCCATTCCACGCAGACCCTGTCTGGGCTGATACAGTTCTTCTCGGCTGTATGTCCCTTTGGCACCCCGTGAAGCAGCTGCTTATGTGATTCTGCACACTGATTGCTGCTGAGAAAATACATTGCACATCCTGCCTTGCATGCGCTGCCTTGAATTATCTTGCCGTTTTACCACTTGCTGGAAAAACTGCATCTCAGCAGTGCCCCAGCTCCCTTGGGAAAGACATCCATCAACACAGACCTGTTTTCCCTTAGGTGCCTGTCCATTTTGGTGCCTCTTATTAAGCCCCATAGGTCCCTATTCATCAAAATTATGCCAAGGAATCCCTGAATTCTTTCTGAGGTGCCTATTCAGCAGAATGCCAAAGAAGAGCAGAGACATATAGATAAAACATTAAAAGAGTGTGCAATGTAGGCCACCTATTTTTATTCAGAAGACCTAAAAATGCAAAGGCAGGGAGTGGAGGCTTAAATAAAACCCATTCCTGGAGTATTACAAGCTACTCTGTCATTAACTGTCCAAGGAAGCAGAGAAGTTAGTGACCAAAATATAAGATTAGGAATATCCTAAGAATTGTAATTGAGCAGGGAAGGATGTGTGGACTTACAGTTATCTGTCTACCTGCCTATCTCCATAGAAGGCCTAACATGTTTGGACTAAATGTGAGTGGGAAAATGTTACTTGTGGTGCTAAAGGATGTCTGAAGAATGTGTGAAGGAAAGAGAACTGTGACCTGAATCCACCTTAGAAATCACTTTGAATTTAAGTATATGTCCAATGTAATAGATTACCTAGAAATTGAACTGTAATTAGGTTTTGGAGGATGTTAATGGTTATACTATTTTTAGAAGAAATAATTACCTGGTGATGAGGACATGTAACTGAAACTTCATAGTGGCTGGAGGGGGTGGTGGTCATTGATGGGAAGTCAGAAGACAGGATGCATCTCCTGAGGTAAGAGGTAATAAATGTACGTGGCCTGTTAGAGAACAAGGGCATGGAGTCCCCTGCTAGGAGCTGTGGGTGTGCGTGTGTGTGTTTAATCTCTCTGCAGAAGGTGCAGACCTTGATTAAAGACTCAGGTGGGGAAGCAGAGAACAGTGTGCCAGGACAGGTAGGACTAATTCAGACGGTCATCATGTGCAAAGTTCAACAGTAACTGGGCCTAGTGGTTGACCTAAAGAAGGTTTTTTACCCAAAATGGAGGAGTGGCATCAGACTATAGGCCAGAAGGACTGTGGTTACACAGGGAATAAAGAAACAGAGGGGAAGAGAGCTTCAAGTGGGAAAAAAAGGTGACCATAATCTTGGCTCTCTCTTTGGCAAAGTTTAAAAATTGCTTTCTATACCTAATACCTTTTTTTTTTTTTTTTGGTCCATAGCATGTTACCTTGATAAATGAGGTGGCAATGACTGGGAGCGGTGCCCTGGCTTCCCTTCAAGTGACCAAATCAAAAAAGCAGAGAGAATACACCCGGGGCCCATGTTGCTGGTCACTAGTTTTCTAGGGAGATTTCCCGGCACAGAAGAGAAGCAAATCTGTCACAGATTTTTTTTTTCCCATCTTGACATAGCCTTGTTTTTCTAGAATTTGTTTTCTGGGTATGTGGTTTTGAGATGATGCTTTCTCCATTATGTTCTTAGAAATAGCATTGGATATTGCCAGCCCATGCTGTAGTTTTAGCCCCAGAACCTCACTGAAGGTGGCCTCCGCCTGGATCCGCCTATTTTCCCCGTTTCAGCTATGGACAATGCCTTCTGGAAATACATGTGTTGCAAAGATTTAGGGTACTCAGAAGCAAATACAGCATTCACAAATAAAGGGGCTGTGAGCTGAAATTTGAAATTCTAAAGTGGAGTCAAGCAGAAAAGGATGGAAAGAGATTGGTTGATTATATTCACACAGGTTTAAAGGATTAATGTTAGAATGTGTACCTATATTCTCCCTCCCCAGAGCATAGTCTGTACTCCAAGATTATTTTGCTCAGTTGTAAAGATATCTGTGCATTTAAAATTCATAAACTTGTGTCATATTGCACCAGATAAAATGGGTAATAAAAAAGGGGAAAACATTGACGGAAGAAACTTCAAAGCTAAGGAAATGGTCTCTAGAAATACACTTCCATTTTGTTTTCTTCAGTTCACACTAGAGGGAAGTTAACCTTAAAAAACGGGAACCTAAGGAAGCTTTGGGTGGAAGCGGAAGATGTCAGAGGATCTCTGATTTGATTCAGGTGTACATTCAAATGCCTGCCTCATCTGTCTCCTTACTGCCATCGCTGAATACTCAACAAATATCTTGTAATTAGAGCTTTTTAAACTCAGGCAAACATGGGCATAATCTTGGTTCTCTCTTTGGGCAAAGTTTGCAGATTGGTCTCTCTTTCTCTCTCTTTCTCTTTCATTTAGAATTTTCATTGATAAATGAGGCAGCTTTCTTCTGTACACCAAGTGAAAACAAAATTGAAGACGATTTTGCTTCCGGGCATTTTCTTTACTCCCATCGAATGTGTACATGTCCTGAACAGTTTGCTCCAATATCAGCCACGTGTGTGGACTGGAAGTCAGGAAGCTGGTCCCTCCCTATACCATAACTAACCAGCTTCATGAAGCTGCCTCCTCATCTCTTCAATGTGGTTTATCTCTTCGGTTTTTCATGTTGGATGCTCTCTCAGAGAACTGCTAAAAATTTAAGAATAATAGTAGAATGCTTACTTTTTAGATGAAGTCACTTTTATGAAGGGGATTATCATTTTTCCATTTCAGTCCACAGACTTTATAAGAATGGCTGAGACAGTATTTCTTGTTCTGTCTTTTGAACTGTCAAAAGACAGAACCTTATTTTAAGACAACCTTTGAGGCTGTAGGTCACTGGAAGAAGACATGAAGTAGTCTTATGCTATAGAAATGCTCTGATAAATATGTGTATATGGGCGTGTGTGTGTGATGTATGTGTTTAATTCATTTGCAGATGGAGTCATTTAAGATACTGCTGTTTATCTAAGTGATAATGTCTTTGTGGGATTTGCAAGGCACGGGAACCAAGGACTAGCTTTTCAAATAGGTTTTTATGAAAATGTTGATAGAGATACGGACACAGAAAAGTTTAATACAAACTATGTCAGTTGCCTTCCAGCCAGCTATGTACATTTTCACACACACATGCAGACTCCAAGGGGAACCCTGCTTCCAGTGGTCAAAATTAATTTGAGAAAGCTGATTTTTAATTTGTCATTCAGTATGTAGCCCAGCTATTGAATGAATATCTGGGCAGGAGGGACACACCACTTCCCAGCCCCTGCTGGTTGGCAACACACCAGAAGCAATGAGAAAAATGAGTCCAGAAGAGAGAGGCAGAGCAGCAGAGACGCTGGATTTTCAAATTCACTCAGGTTTCAAGATCCCATGTTCTGACAGAGAGCCTCAGGAGACTAATAGGTGCTGGGTTTCAGTCTGCTTTGTCAGATTTTTCTGTGTGCTTACCTTTGCTTTTTGTTTTGTGTTTTGATTTTTCTGGTAGACATTTTTTTCTCTTTTCTGAAAAGACTAGGGCTTCAAGCTTTGGAACTTAACATTGAGGCTTGAGATCAAGTAAAAGGATAGAAATTTAGCAGGCAGTCCACAGGTCGAAGAATGAGGTTTTGACTTAGAAAAGTACAGCTTAGGGAAATATTTTGAAAGAGAAAATATTGTGTCCGTTTTCTCCTGAACTAACGCATATACAGGGTCCAGCAGAACTAAGGCCTGTTTGAGTGTGGTTGGTAGGGTAATAATATGGGTGTAAAAATGTATAGTTTTAATTTGAACATTTCACCTAAAATGCCATATGGTGTGCTTGAGTGTGATATGGTTATGTAACAGAATTACATGCTTATGATTTTGTAATAAAAGATTTTGAAATAAATAGGGGTGCTATTTGTGCTGGAGCCTGTATAATACTCTCATTTGAAAATGGTTTGATTTTTATTTAAATCATTGTTTGCTTATATTAAGTTATGCATGTACGCAGTTCAAGGATTCAGTTCGGTACTTCCTACAAGGCTTGTCACATAAAACAATATTCTGGCTTTCTTCTCTTTTTTTATTTCCCCAAAGCACCACCTTTCAACTCACGTTTTTTGATTTTACCTATATACCTCTAAAGGACATATAAAGGAATATATTTCTGCTTCTTGGTTTTTCAGATTAGGTATATGGCCAATGAACTCCCCACTGTGAAAGATCAGCCATCTTTTACCACCTCCGCACACATACATTGTAGTCTTCCTGCTCACACATTCTCCCAGTGCACTTGAATTACACCTTTGGTTAGACCACATTCAGCATTTATGTTACTATATTAAGGGTAAACACTTTGCAGCTGAGCCTTGATCATTTTTCTTCCACATCATATTTGCCTTCCCTGGAGTTAATAATTATTTGTCTTTTTCTTAGTTTCCTGTTTTGTTTTGTTTTTAATTAAAAATTAAACTTGAGTCTCTCATCCAATTAAAAACCTCTACACAACACATTCAACACAGTAGTTATTCTATTAATTTCATACTTTTGAACAAATTTCTCCTGGAGTTTTCTTATTTGCTCTTATTTGATTGGAATACAGTTGTCATCTTGATATTTCTCTTCATTACTTTCCTCCTTTGTTTCTCTTTGTATTGGATTTCCCATTTTCCTGGATCCCATGTGTTCCCCCCTTTTCATTATTTGCTTAATATGCTTAATGGAATATGTATTCTGGTAGCTTCTTGAAAAAGAGGGCGTTGAAGGTAAAGTTTTGGGAAAAATTTTGTGTATGCCTGAAAGTACCCTCATATTTAGTTGCTAACTTGGCTGAATATAAAATTTTAGATTGAAAATCATTTGATAAGCTTGGAAATTAATTTTTTAAAAGGCAGAACAATAACCAGATGTAACAGTCAGCTTGTGCTAAGCTACATGCAGTAACAAACAGCCCCCATTCTCATTCATTTATAACCATGATAGTTTATTTCTCACTTTCTTTTCCTGCTGTCAGCTATGAGTCATCTGTAATTTGGCCCAATGTGCCTTCTCACATTAAGACTTAAGAGGAAAAAGTCGTTCCTGTCTGAGCTATGCTGTTCTTGCAGCAAGGACAAAAGTTGGCAGTATCATATAAACTTTAAAGCTTTTGCTTAAATATCACTGGCCAAAGAACATCTGTGTCAAACCTGGCAATGGAGTGGGGAATTCCTTTCATAATACAGGTAGATATTAGAAGTTATATGGCAACTGGAGAGTATGCATTATCCTTTCACAGGAAGGAAAGTAAATGATTAGAAAAAATATTACAACCAGAGTAGTATTTATGCTATTCTCATACAGGACTTTTTATGGCCTGTTTTTCTAAGAGTTTCAAAAGAGTAATAAAATGGGTAAGTAGCGCCTCATATTTACCATCCTCCATTTATTCTCCTGTGATTAGCTCATTCTTTCACTGCTGCAGGTGTGGTTAAAAGCCACAGAAATATGTTAGAATGGACTATCAGAGCTACTTGGTGTAAACCATTTATTAGATACAAAATAACTACATTGTAAACCCTGGTTCCATCCCTTAAAATCTCTGAATTACATGTCGGAGTATAGACTGCTCATATGTAAAACAGGGATATGAGCAGCTGACGCATCAGGCTGTTTTGGGATTAAAGGAGAGACCATAATTTATTCAAAAAAATGTTTCCAAGTGTCCAACTTATATTAGCTGCCCTCTTCATGCTAGTTAAATGTGAATTTATCTGGATTGCGAATCAATAGAAACTCAACATTATACATAAAATATGAACTAAGTGTACGTTAGCTGCAAACCTCAGAGACAATGTTTAGTATCATTAGTAGACTAAGATAATGCATTTTAACTTATACTCATGTTCATTGTTAACCCACATAGGCACACATTTCCAGAAATGCTGAATCAAATGTGAATTTAAAAGAAACTAAAAAATGCTACATTATTTTCAACCTGCTTCTTATTTCTAGTTTTACATACATGATTCCATACAAATTATTTGTGAACGTCTGGCTCCTGAGCCTGTGCATATATTCATGCCTGGTTTATTATCAAGAGTAGATTATGAAGATTACCACTGTCTCATGACAGCGCATTCTGGCTTCCAGCCTGTTATAAGTTTGGTCCTTACAGACAGCTTAGGGAAACTCCTGGGGCTAGGGAGGCAAAGTTTACTTAAACTAATCTGAGATGCAAGGTAGTCATTTTCAAACTGCTACCATCATAGAATGTTAAATTAGATTTTATTCTTGAGATCTGTGGAAGTCAGAAGAACTTTATTACTTTTGTGGGATTTTTTTCCTCCAACAACTTTGATTTTGACCTCTGAACGTACTTTGGGCTTATTGGAAAAAAGCCCCTAGCTTAGTGTGTATTGCCATCTTGGTAATGCCAAAGGTAAATCATGTCCGATAGTACACTAATGGCTATTGCTGCCCCTCAGTACTTTCCCCAAGAGAACTGTATTTCCTGAGTGGGAATGATGAAGCTGTTATTTACAGTTCATAATCTCCATAAGGCACTATCAACAGATCTAAACTCCATTTCTTGATACATAGGGACCATTCTCTTCCTCTCTCTGTCACCTTTTTTTTTTTTCATTCAGAAATTCATATTGGTCTCTAGCTTCTCTTCTGACATTTGTCTCTGCCTTTGAAATGACAGTAAATAACACAGAACTTAACAGCTGCATAAACACCATACTCGTCAGGATCAGAATTCCCTTACCCTCAACACTTTTCTTTCTAATAGAAACCTACCCTTGTAGTTCTTAGGGGGAAAAATTATGTTGGCAAAACTTAAAAATATATTAACTCTTGATAAATTAATCTCCAAAGCCTAGGAAGTTTATTATTACTTAATCTAAAACGCTGAAGACGAATATTTGTTCCTCCGTCTGTGAATGGAAGGGTGTTAAATCCCCCCTAAAGGACTGTAGATTTTAGTTTTTGTTTTAGTTTCCTAGGGCTGCTATAACAAATGACCACAACGTGGGCAGCTTAAAACTACAGAAATTTATTTTTTCACAGTTCTGGAAGCCAGAAGTTTGAAATCAAGGTGTCAGTAGAGCTGAGCTCCCTTCCTCTGCTCTAGGAGAGAATCTCTCATGATCTCTTCCAGCTTCTGGCAGTGAATGGTGTTCCTTGGCTTGTGGCTGCTTCTCTCTCTGCCTCATCTTCACATTGCCTTGTCTTCTCTCTCTCTCTCTCAGAACTCCCTCTGCCTCTCTTATAAAGATATGTGTGCTTTCATTCAGGGCCTGCCCAGGTAATCTAGATAGCTCCTCCTCTGCAGATCTGAAACTCAATCGCATCTTTGCCATAGAAGGTAGCATACATGTCTTCTGGAGGTCCATGGCTCAGCCTACCACAATTCTTATTCTAACTACTCATGGCTATAAAAACAAGTAAAATTTTCCTTTTGGGGGCTGAACCTCTGAGGAACTCTCCCAGATGTGCTTACAACATCCCCCGTTAGGAGATTTCTTTCATTCAAATTCAGCCTGAGCTCATCGGTCTTCACTCTCTCTGTGGCTTTCCCTGGTTCCTACTGACTTGCTTTCTAATGTGAACCCGCAGGGCTTTTCCTGACGCTGCACTGTCTCCTTTCCCACATCCAATGGTAAATCGGTGTATCAATGGCCTTTAACCTAAGCACACACAGAGTGTTGAGGTCAGCTCAGCTTTAAGGCTGGAGGTAGCACACAATTTGGTGGCTACGGTGGGCTGCGGTCCTTCCAGCGATCTTCCTCAAGTGCATCTTGGTACGGAAGGGAAGGATCTGTATTTGGTTGTTGAAGATTTTGCTGACTTCCTGTGGGGCTTAGAGGCTCTTAAGTAAATGGCGTTGGTATTCAGAGAAGCACACCACAATCTGATTCCAGTTTTTGTTTTCCGTTCTCCACTTTTCAGAGGTGAGCAAGGATGGGGAATGCCCATTAGTAGGCATGAAAGGAACTAGAAAAGAGAAGGGTACTATTTATGCCTCTTTTTCACCACAACAGTTGAAATAAACAATGAGAACAATTGGGATACGTGTCCACATGCCCCATCTCTGCACCGAAGGTGACTGCCTGGAGCCGTCAGTGCCGCAACAGGAGATCTCTGAGTCCCTCACGGCACTGGACTTGGTTTAGGGCTGGCGGTCATTTCCCCGAGATGAACCGCAACTGTAGTAGACTCAGTTCATAATGGTTGCCTGCTTCTTTGCCCTCTGCTCCCTCTTGCCAGAGTGAGTCCCTCTTTATACCGCAGAATGAATCGTTTGTGTCCTGACCTATGGCTAGGAATAAGCCTGGCAGAGGTCTGGAGTGAAACGACTGAAATGAAGGTGTGCACTCTGGCACACTGGCTCTGAAATGGAGCAGGGTGAAAGCAAAGCGCAGAGTGGAGTTTAATGCCCAGGTAGGTAGCTATGTACCAACTTCTGTGTCCTTATCGTTCCTCTATTTTTCATGCTGTGGTCACAAGGGGACTTATTGAGTATTTGGATGAATTATCATATATTTTGAAAAGATCGTTCCAAGTTCATGTCTTATATATAGTCCATCACTAACACCTTTTACCAGCAGCAAGCCTCCCTTTCTATATCACAAGGCAAAGAAAGCCTTAGGTTGCTTGTAGCTGATATATTCAACGTCGTCCTATAAAATCTTATTGCCAGGAAAACAATAAAAAAAAAAAACAGAAAAGAAAGAAAGCAAGGAAGACATAGTACCCCCAAATGAGGGTATTAGTTTCCTAGGGCTGCCGTAATAAGTTACCACACACTGCGTGCGTTAAGACAACAGAAATTTATTCTTTCACTTTTCTGGAGGCTAAAGTCTGAAATCAAGATGTCAGCAGGGCTGTGCTTCCTCTGGAGGTTCTGGGAGAGAATCTCTCAGCTTCTAACGGCTGCTGGTGTCTCCTTGGCTGTGGCAGCGAAACTCCAAACCACCTTGGTCTTCACTTGGCCTTCTCAGCATTTGGTTCTTTTCTCCTTTTGTTCTCCTTCCAGGTCACTGGATTTGGAGCTACTCTAATCCAAGATGATCTCCTCTCAAGATCCTTGCCTTTTTTTATCTGCAAAATTCATTTTTAAAATAAGATCACATTCACAGGCTCCAGATAACCTACCATGTTGCAGGGGCAGGCAGGGGACTACTAGTCAGCACACTGCAGTGAGTACGTTATTGGCTCCGATGTCTCACTGACTACGTTGCTTTTTCTATACTATTACTTTCTGTTATTAAACTGCAGGCACTAGACTGTTAAAGGAATGACTTGGAAATTTATCATCTAATAAGGAAGTGCCTGCCTGTCTCACAATGCGTTGCTGTGAGTTAGATTCAGTCATGATGGATGACAGTAAAAGACAATATAAGAACAAATGATAATGTGAAAACGGGGTGCCCTCTATTCCCTTTGGATGTAATGCCGAAGTTTCAGCATTTTCTATTTCTTCAGTCATGTAACCCATTCTTGTCCCACATGGCATTTTTCTCTGATGTCAAAGAGAGGGATCATATTTTCTTTTTTTTTTTAGATTTTTTTATTTTTATTTATTTTTAGAGAGAGGGGAAGGGAGGGAGACAGAGAGGGACAGAAACATCAATGTGTGGTTGCCTCTCACATGGCCCTCACGGGGACCTGGCCTGCAACCCAGGCATGTGCCCTGACTGGGAATCGAACCAGGACTGTTTGGTTCCCAGCCCGCACTCAATCCACTGAGCTACACCAGCCAGGGCGGGATCATATTTTCTTGTCAAAGGTAGTAGGGGTTTTGTGGACACAGTTTGGTGAAAACAGCATTTCCATAAATAATGCATTATTAGACTTATAGGTGATATACTTCACCACATACCTTCTTATAACCTACAAATTATATGAAAATATTATTTCTAGCACTATAAATAAAACTTTTTTGGTGAATTTTAACTTTAAATAATACTTAAATTCCCTTAAGTACCCATTAGACAACACACTGAGTCACCATAATTTTACTTTACAGTGATTTGTTTTTACATTTGGTTTCTTTAAAAAAAAATCCTACTCTGATATAATCTCTGTGAAAGACTATAGGTGTTCAATTTATAATCTTCTTGGTTGTGTAACTAAATTCCCCATTGGAAAATGCCAGCTGCTCTTCTACTAAATGAATAATTTTATTCGACCATCAGCTTGGGGATTAATTAAAAAAGATGACAATATCTTATCTTAAAGAAAACATTATCATACCCCTCCTAAACCTTCTTGGACCCAATGGATCCCTTCCCATCACATATTTTAGGGGTTCAGTTTGTTTTGACACAGAGTATTTGGACAGCGCTTCTCCAATTTTAGCGTGCACGCAAAGCTACACGGGCTCTTGTTAAACGGCAGGTTCTGACTGAGCCTGACATGAGGCCTGAGGTTTGTAACTAGCTCCCAGGTGATGCCCATGTGGCTGGTCTGTGGACCACATTCTGACTGGCAAAATTTTAGGACATACCACATACTAGCAAAAAAAAAAGATGGCATTTAGAAAAAATGCCAGGTTTGGGAAATAGCTGATTAACTTCAGCCCTAGAGCCTTGGAAAATCGAGCACAGAGCTTATGGTTGGCTGATTTGTGGAATCTGAACCTTGTAATTATTGAAATTACTTTTGCTACATAATCTCTTGTTTTTGTCTGCTCTGCATCCATATATTTTTTTAAAGAAACTTCTCTTGTTCCATTGCATGTATTCCCAGAGAGAATGATAATTATGGGGTTGACTTCCTATCCGATCACCATTATTATTATCATTATTATTTTTTATTTACTTATTTTTTTACCTCAGGGGTAGTACACAGCACAAAGATGAATGTACATTTCTCTGTGGATGAATATATGGATTTTTGAGGGAGAAATCCCTTTTCTGGTGAGAATATTAAAGTGGAGGGCTATAATTCTGGGTGCATTGTTAAAAAGAAAGCCAACAGAAGTAAATGAACCCACAATATTCTTAGACTTGCATCAGCCATGACTAAAGCCAGTTTTCTTATTGTTTAAGCTTATAAATTTTATAAGATATTTTCAGTTGTGCTTTTTTTAACCACATGTAACTGAAAGCATTTCGATTAAAACATTTGCAGAGATTTAGGTCAATTGGTTCACCCATAGCTGGGTCTTTACTTGGGTTTCCCGGAAAGCAAGGCCTGAGGCAAAACCTTTTGTGTTGCTACTTTATTAGGAAACTCAGTCCAGGGAAGGAGGGGTGAGGAGACTGGGAAGCGAGCTAGGGGAGGAGAATCGACGTACAGGTGAGCTACAGAACGGATCACTGCTTGGTACCAAGCTGATCCGGCTACGCAACCCTGCAGGATCGCGCTGACAGGGTGTTTGAACTCTGACTGAGGAAAGGGTGCTTGGTGGGAAGGAAGGCAGAAGAATTCATCTGCTGTCCTTTCTCCCTTTGGGCAGAAGTTTGCCTCATGGTGTTTTCATTCACATGCTTTTTCAGGTCGGGTCTGTGTGGACACTTTGACCCCTGGCATTTCGAGCTCGGCAGTGACAGAGCCTCAGGGCAGGACGCCTTTTCTGCTTGTCCCCACAGGAAGCTCACTGGCGATGGCAGTGGCATCTGTGGTGGGACAGGTGTCAAAGCTCCTGGCGAGAGGTGCGATGGAGAAGATCTGAGCTGGAACATTCTGAGGCTGCCTTCTAAACTGCACACTCTGTCCGGCATCCGGCACCTCGAAGTCTGCCTATCCCAACAACCTTCCATACACAATATCTTGTGCTGCGCAGTTTTCTGCCGAAGGCCTGTGGTTGAGAGTCCCCGGTGATACCATGTGTAATAGTTTCCCAGGGCTGCTGTAACAAAGCACCCGGAACTAGGTGGCTTAAAATAGCAGAAATTTACTTTCACATTTCCAGAGGCTCTGAGTCCAAAATCAAGCTGTCAGCAGGGCTGCACTCCTTTCAAAAACTTTGTAGGAGAACCCTTACTCGCTGCCTAATCGTTTCTGGTGGTTTCTGACTTTCCGTGGCCTGTGGCGGCGTTAAGTCTAGTCTCTGCCTCAGTTCTTACGTGGCTGTCTTCTGTCTCTCTGTGCCCTCTCTCTTTCATAAAGGACACTAGTCATTGGACTTAGGGCCCACTCTACATCTACCATCACAGCATTTTGAGATTTTTTACGGATTCCATCTGCAAAGTCCCTGTTTCCAAATAAGGCAATGTTCTGAGGATCTGGGTGGACACGAATTCGGGTGGAATATATTCAACTCACTACATCAGGGTGAGCTGTGAGAACAGCCAGCCAGCTGACCTACAGCATTGTACGTGGTCTCAGTGACCTCTAATGCATACAAGAATGATAGATTTGTGCAATATGACTTTAGCTCAAAGGAATACGTTTTTGTGTCTAGCCCTTCCTCGGGATTTTACATAGCTTCAAGTCCCCTTAGCACACTTCAGTATAATTGTGATTCTTTCTGAGTTTGCTGCTCGCCTATTAAAATAACAACCCATATTCCCAAATATGCAGTGAGGGGCACTAATATAGAATGCAAATCTATTTTAGTGTGTTCTTGGGCTGCTCATTCAGTAATTTTTTTTTTTGCTCTTTTTTATGTTCTTGTTTTGCTTTGAGCTATACCAGCTAGTGCACAAATTTAGTAAGTATTTGAAAATCCCAACTGAAATCATCAGGATCCCTATCTACAGAAACCAAGAGCTGGAGGGACCCCTGAGAATCATTCCGATTTTCACTATAGTCTGCTTCACTAGTTCACTAAAAAATGTGGTGAACATCCAGATTACATTGGTTGTGTAAAGAAAATATGGACAATACAAAATCCCAAGTCTAACAGTGTCCTAATCAAAAAATAGAGTATATATTGGCCTGGCTGGTGTAGCTCAGGGATTGAGCATAGGCTGGGAATCAAGGGGTCCCAGTTCAATTCCCAGTCAGGGCACATGCCTGGGTTGCAGGCCAGGTCCCCAGTGAGGGCCATGTGAGAGGCAACCATACATTGCTATTTCTCCCTCTCTGTCTCCCTCCCTTCTCCTGTCTCAAAAAATAAATAAATAAAATCTTTAAAAAAATAGAGTATAAATTGTTCTGAAATACAAAAATACAGACAGGATAGTTCTTGATATGCAAATCAAAGTGGTAAGGCAAGGTTTCAGGCATTCAATGCAGATCTCTTCCAAGGACCAATTTGCAATAATATGATTTGCTCTCTATTATCATGTGGGTATCAATTTTTAAATTCCTACTGAATGAGTGAAAAAATAAATAAATGTGTATCTTATTTAGGCCCCTTTATTACACACTTCAACGCTGCTTAGTTATGGCTGAAATTTACTTAACTGGAGTTTTACCCACTCTTTAGGAATCAGACTGAAAAATCTTGAAAAAGATGCCATCTTAACTTAAATCTACCCTCAGATACAAAGGACACATCAGCATCTTTGCTGAAAGTATATGCTCATTTGAGGCAGGTGTGGGCTCAGGAGAGATCCTGAGAGAACACAGAAAGCAGAGATTACTGGAGAGCATGCATATTTACACTGCAGAATTTACATCTAGAGTCTAACTTCAAACACTTTCACCCTTCAAGAATGGAGGTTAGCTTAACTTTACCACTGTATAACCTTGTAATGTAACTCTGAAGTAAGTGGAGGAAGTTGAATTCTTAGGATTAACTATGAACCAAAGCTCAGTGATAGGATAAGAAAAAAAAGTATAATTTAATAGTGGTCATCTGTCTTGTAGCTCCTACAGTATACAAACCACAATATTACAGCAGAGTTTAAACTCTTTTCGAGAAAATCCTATTGCCACTCCTGTCCGCCTTGTAGGCTGGTTTGATAGTCTCTCCTTTAACGGAGTGACGGGAGTAGTGAGCATGAAGGTAGAACCTAGGCCAGGGTTCTTCTGATACAATGTTTTAGCTCAATGACTTCTGTCCAAGAAACTAAATACATTGAAACATAACTGGTTAGAAGAGGTACTTGTTTTATTGAGGTCAGTGATGAATGAGGTGAGGAGGAGGGGCTAGGAAAATCCCGACCAGGAAAATCTCACGAGGAAAGACTTTGATCTTAAATCTTCTCTAAATGGTATTATTATCGAAGAGCGTATTTACAGAGAGTACAACACTGAGCCCTACTAACTTATATCCCTATGTCTGGCCTGCCTAATGTCAGACCCCAGCTCTTCCTCACACGAGAGTCTCTGAGAGTTCCCAAACACCGTGCTGTTACTGCACTAATGCCTGTCCCACTGAAGCACCGCACCTGTCTCCTCCACCGACCCACCCACCCTGGCCTCCCTGGCACCTGCCGTGGCAGTTCTCTCACCCTGCTGCATGGAGAACTCTGAGAGCTCACTTGCATCCAAAGCACCAGGGCTGGTCTTTTTGGTTCATTCTCTCTCTCTCCCTCTTTTGGGAAATGATAGAATATATATACACATTCAAAGCAAAATTGATCACATACTTTGGAGTATATATATGTAATCATGGGATAGCTTCGTTTAACCTGTAGAATCCTTGTTTCTGCCTCCAAATATTCTGGTTCATTTGATGTGGGTCCAGGACCAGAATTTTCATAGATCCTGATGTAGAAATGTGCTATTTTTGGCCAATACTTTGAGACATTAGTTTGCTTCTTTTCTTCCCTGTTTCCCTATCCCACTCTTTTCTTCACCACCATCAGTCAAAGCCCCTTTCTTTTCCAATCCCCTCAAGGAAGCATATGGTAGGGTAGGAGGCAGAAAAAGAGTTACTTTTCTTACTGATGTTTGTTTCCAAAAGGCTTATTTCCTAGACTAGAGGGATTTGAGATTATCATCCTCTCTTGTGGTCACACACTGAGTATCCTGTGAGATGCAGGAAAGAAATCACTGCAGGAAGCATCCAGGTTGATAAACACATAGAGAGTTTTGCCAAGGATTCCCTAGTCCATTGGTGTGGAGAGAAATCAGCGGAGTCACAGGATCGGGGTGGCCCGTGTGTGCTGCGTGACTGATGGGTCCATGCAACCGGAGTGAGTGGTGGCCAAACACCAGCTGCCCCTCGATCCCGATGCCTTCGTACTTCACGAGACCCCAGTGCATTGTGGCACGGCTTGAGAGTCTTTCATTATCATTCCCCAAGATGAGGCTAATTTATTCCTTGAAACAACCCTACGAAGACTATATTATTAGCTCCACTTTACAGGCAAGGAAACCAATGCACAGAATAGTTAAATAAGTTGTTTGAAGACACACAGCAAGTGGCCAAGACTCAAACACCAGACGTGCGGGGCTTTGGGTTGCCGTAACAAAACGCCAGGGACTGCATGGACTAAACAATAGATCATTATTCCTCACAGTTCTGGAAGCAGGGAAGTCCAAGATCAAGGTGCTGGCTGATTTGGTTCCTGTTTCAAGCTCTCGTCTTGGAGCTCTCGTCATTCTTGCTGTGTCTTCACGCGGCAGGAACAACAAGCCCTGGTGCCACTTCCTCTTCTTAGAAGGACACTCCCTCCTCACAGGGCTCCAGGAGCAGGACCCCATCTAGGCCTAGGTGCCACCCCAAAGCTTTATCTCCTGATACCATCACTTTGGGGGGTAGGGCTGTAACATATACATTACATCTATAATAAACATTAAATCGATAATGAAACCAGAGCACATAATCTGAATAAAAAGACTGAAGTTTAAAACAAATATCTATCGCTCTGGGACACCTAAGTTTAGGGGCTGAGACTCATGCATCTTCCCCTGGAACGTACAGACACAATGCCATGCAGAGCCGATGGTACAACATGCCGCGGATCAACTGCATGCACTGCACACTGCATGCTCAGGGGCGGACGTCCAGGGGCGAAGGAGCAACCGTCCCAGGGACGTTTCCCTTATGGACATCTGGACCCGAATCCATTCCATCTACCACTAGTTTTGGGTTAATTGCCACAGGGTAGAACGCAAAAGGAATGACAGATTAGCCAGAGGCTATTTTGCAAGTTGAAAACGGGAGGGTGGAGGCTAGGGGTGGGGCCCAGGACGGGGAATGAAGAAGCTGGAAAGGGAGATGTCTCTGCATTGCAGAACTGTAAGGAATGAGCTTGTGGGAGGGGGAGGGGGCACTGGTACCATCAAATGCTTCCCAGCCCGGCAGTTTTAAGCCAAGTGAAGGTGAACAAACCTCTCTAATCTCAGGTGTTACTTTTTAAGAAGCATTATTGTTACCTTTGCATCACAGAAAGGGCTTCTTCCTGCATCTGTTCTCCCACCAGAGCCCAGAGCTGTCTGGCAGGGGAAGCAGAGATCAAAGCTGGCACTCAGAGGAAAGGAAGCAAAGCCCTGCAGCAGAGAACTAGCTGGGGATGCGGCTGAGGTCCTGGCAACTTCCCCTCACTCCGGGGCTGCTACTTAGGAAGTATTACACGTTGCAAATTATTTACCTTAAACATATAAACAAAATAGAGTAGATTCAAGATCCGTAACATGATGCCTCCCACTTCTTTGTGCTGCTTGGAAATAGGGACAAAGGTGATGGATTTGTGGTGATTCAGTATCTCTCCCCTTGTCCCCGCCCCACACCTGAATGCAGTCCCCAGACTGCACCCAACCCGAGAGAAGCCTGTTGTCAGTGACCTGGCCTCCTCTTAGGCTCCGTACGAAGGGCTCTTCCTGGCTGCACTGACTATTTCTTTGCTTCAGAATGAAAGTAAAGCATATAATTTGGAAAAAAGCCAATGACAGAAAAGTGGAGTGACTACTTGCATATTTTTTGGAAAGAGTAAAAACTACAGCTGATAAAATTTTTTGTTGAAGTAAAGGGAAGAAGTGAGAATCAGGGAAGAATGGTAATAGAATCGGTGCATTCAGGGAAGCAGGAAACCGTTGGGGTGTTTGCCGAGCAGAACAGGGCGTTGCCTGCAGCTTCCTTGAGGTGCAATATCAGCACAAGAGGAGGCTGCATGGTGAAGGAATATTTTAAGTAGCGGTGATTTATGAATGAGACCTTCTTTTAGAGATTTCAGAACTATTTCCCTGTAGATTTACTTTGCTGTCGAAAGTTAATTCTTTCAACTCCAAGCTGTTGGGATCTGACCCCTATACAGAGCTCCTTGAACGCAGCAGAGGGCTAGCCCAGGTTTCTGTGGTTTGCAGCCGAGTGATAGAGAAAAGCAAAGTTAGGATCTGCACTTATGCATAAACTCTGGGTTCTTACTCACGCAGCCTCCCGGAACCGATCCCTTGGGCATGCATCATAATAGCAATCCACTTCAGCCAGTGTGTCAAGGCTGTTAAAAAAAGTCAAGGGTAGCTCTCCAAGGTCATGCTGCCTTGTGACCTAAGGACAAGGGGAGGAGGGGAAGTCCAGCGGCTTCTCATGGCCCGGTCTTCTCCCCATTGCTGCCTTGCTCCCATCTTTCCATGGAGGTAGGAAGGCCAAGTTCTTCCAGTGGGACCTACATGTCCTCAACTTCCTGAGAAACGAATCTGCTTGTTGCTGGGTTATGTGCAGAGACCTGCTGTGTACAACATCCCGGATAGCTTGGTTTCATTTTAATGGCAACTTTGTCACCCTCCGTTCAGAAATCTGTCATAACAAGCTCCTATAAATTGCTGCCAGCACTTCGTTTTACCACCTCTAGCCTTTCGGCTATGATGTAGTGCCCATAAATATTTTGAGGCCTGTCTCACCACACTGGCTGCTGGAGCTGCCCAGCCATGCTCCTCTGCCTTCTGCATTCCCTTCACCTCTCCTGCCTCTGAGCGGCTCAGCCAAAATGCAAGTGGAGTTGCAGTGGAGTTTAATCAGACCCGGTGTGGGCCACAAAGATGAATGGGGTTTGGGACCGAGGGTTAAAGGAGAAAGGGAAGGAGAAACAGGTCAGCAGCAGTGATGTCTCAGAGAAGCTAAATATTTCAGAACTTGGAATTAGCTAAAGATAGTTGCAGCAGAGAGAGAGAGAGAGAGAGAGAGAGAGAGAGAGAATAAACTTTGTGCTGATAGATACTCAGACCTCAGCAGGTTCCAGCAGCTCAAAAGATAAGACTTGTTCATTATTGATTTTCCTCCATGTTTGATTAGAACTAGAAATGGAGAAAGGAGGGAGGGAGTAGCTCTAAGCCCTGGGCATACTTTGATGTTTTCAATAAATCAGGATCTTAATAATGTTTGTTTTTTTTTTTAAGGGAGTATATATGCTTTTTCTCCTATATCAACTCAGGGTACATTCTTCGTCTTTTTTTCAGTAAGAAAAATGAGTATCAGACCTGAGAACACACGGAATCCCACCTGATTCAAAGCAAAATAAATAAGTACGTCAGTAAATAATGTGTAATGAAAAATAAATAAATAAAAACAGCTGCTTCCTACAGAGGACATTTACCGTTCAAAGCTGCCCTCCCAACTCTGTCTGGCTTGGCTTCTCTTCCCTGCGCAGTTGAGACCAAGAGACAAAAGACCTTACTACACATTTCCTTCCACCTTGCTCTAGTTTTCTAGCCAAAATGATCTTATCTCCACCTTGACTTTATTGAGTCTCTGCCAAAAAGGAAAGCAAGAGAGAATAAGAAAACTAAGGAATCAACTGCCTCTGAACAGTGTGGGACCTTTGCAAGTTTCTATTAACCATTAGCCAAAGCTGCAGTGGGAAGAAAGGAGACAGGAAAAATGTGGGAGGCGGGACCAGAGGAGTTTCAGAAAGTGTGTTCCTTCCCTCCGCCCAGCGACTCCTGTGAGTGCCACACACCCATTGCCTTCATTTCGCCTGGGCACAGTCAGCTTTAACTGAATTTGCTCCCTCTCGGACTCTCTATCAAACTGAATTTTAAAATTTCCCCCAACCGGAAGCCAGGATCATTTCCTCAAGCTTCCTATTTATTCGCACTTCACGTTTACTTCCATTCCAGGTGCTCTTACTATTCTTAATTTCATTCTCCCGGCTTCTCTGCCTCTTTTTATGTGCTCACTGGGTTTTTACAAAAGCTCAGTCTGCAATTCTCTAATATTTCCTTAACACGTCTCTAAATTCTACACTCCTCACCTCAGAGAACCTCTTCCCTTGTGACTTGATTATCACAAATATTCAGATGATGTAGGCATCCCCCTCTCTGCCCGATCCATCAATCACCTGAGCTCTGGTGCTGCCTTTCTACTTCTTCCCTGGGTATTGCCACTTAGACATCCTGTGATCAATAAAACTCAGCCACTTCTGATAGCAGCAACACCATTTTCCTCAGCTCAAAGTCTCAGACACATCTTTGATTCTTCTTTCACTTACATCTTCGCTATGTCAACCAAAAAAAAAAAGTTTTATGCTGTAATAAAGCATGAAAAGAATTTACTTGAGCAAAAAAGGGGGTGAAATCTGAGAGGAGCAGATTCAAATGGCAACCTATATTGTGCTCTGAAGAGGAAGAGAAACCAGGGATATAGAAAGACAAAAACTGCAAATGCTGCTCCCATTTAGGTGCCCCATGCAAATGGAGGATGTTGGCTAGATCAGCAGGGATTGCTTAGGCTCATTACATAAATGGAGGGTGCTGGATATTGAAATAGCTTGGTTTCTTTCCAGATGCAGGATGTAGATGATGTGGCTGCCATGATGAGGTGGGAGTAAAGTCCAAGCATGTCCATGTAGCACTCCCTGATCTAGGATGTTTGCAGCTCAGTCTTGAGCTCAGTTTAGAAACAAGCCAGCAACTTAGCAGTAGTTCTGAGAACTGAGACAGTCCATGGATAAAGCCTGAGGATGAGCTATTTTCAGGCATGGTTGGTCTCAAGGGCTCAAATATTGTTTTGTTCTCTTTCTTTCTCTGTTTCCAACTCTTGGCTCTACTTTTTACATTGGCTTCCCTCTAACACAGGCTCCTCTGAACTTGTGGCAAACAGGCAGTTCCAGGCTTATAGCCTTCATGTGACCTGGTTACAGCTTGCTGGCTTTGCAATCCCAATGAGAGGTTTTCCAGAAATCCCAGCAAGGTGCTCAGAATGCATTGCATTGGCCCAGCAAGTGTCGCATTCCCAACTCTGAGTCAGTTATAGGACAACTTGGACTCTTACCTAGGAAGAGAATCTTCATGAAGGTCAGCTGAGCCTGTAACTTTGGTTGTGAGGGTGAAGGTTGGGTATCTCATGATATCTCTTCAAATATAAAAAAAATAGACACCTAATAGACCCAATTTATATTCTTACCAAGGGACTCAGAACGAAAGATCAGTCATCATGACTCCCAAGGCTTTGTAAAATACAATCGAAAATCTTCATAACACACTGTGATTGATAGTACGTTCCTCCATGGCCCTCAGTGCCATTAAGACCCCTAAAACAGCATGAGCTGTGTTCTAGTCTCATGGGGAACTATGGAAGCAGGCTTGTGTATGCGGCAAATGGGAGTAACAAGCAGAAATGTGGGCCTATAGGACAGAGGATTCAGAACAGACAGGGCAGATTGGTCTTAACAATAATGGGGTCATTGATCTCAAGTCCAAGGGGTCCAACTATTAGCAGGGAATGATATTTTGGGGCGATTCCCCCATTGCTCATTATGAAGAGACATGCCTCTGAGCAGTGAGTATCCGTTACAGGTGTTCATCCAGAGTTGTGCTCTCAGGGACTAAGTGAATAACTAGACAGTGAAGAAAAACCTTGTGTACCAATTGATGTCACACCTCAGAGACAACAGTGCATGGTGTCTGTGTAGATTTTTTTATTATCTCTCCCCATTCCATTGTTCATATCATTCCTGACCTTAGCATGGCACTTTGGAGCAGACACTATCCTGAGTAGATGGAATTTATAGGTCTTTTCTTTCTTAGGTGTTGAGCTACTGAACAGTTATAAGTAGGAACAATGTCCTATCTGAGAAACTGGGAGTGAGATAAGTCAAGGGCAGTAAGTCAGGGTGTATAGGCTGAGAGTAAGATGTGGGTGGCAGAGCGTGGCGGGGATTTGTGTTGGGTGCTGACATATGGCACAGAAGCCAGCCTGCAGGATCACAGATGTGGCTTTCTCCAGTTCCTGCTCTCATGTCTTCTGCACCAACCAAAAGGAGCCCCTTGCTTTTCTCTTCACATGCCAGATCATTTTATCCTTGTTCTTGTTAATTCTTCTAACCAGATTTTTTTTTCCCATTTGGCCATAATTTCATAAACCCAAATCCTATGAATCTTTCCCAGGGATCGCATGGTGAGAGAGAGCAGCACCATGGTGTTGGAAAAGGGGAGTGTGCGGGTTGTCATGGAGTCAGGAGGGCTGACTGTGGGGGCTGGCCTGGGCACACTCACCTGCGTTCAAGGCACGGAGTCTACGCAGTGTTGCAGACTTACGTGAGGCTCAGCTTCCTGTCATCCAACCTTACAAACAAGACATGGAGTTGAAGTGGAAACAGAGGTCTGCACATTAGAAAAGAGGAATAACAGGTAACTCTATGACTTGTGGTAGTCAATGCAGAGGAGGAGAATGAACTCATTAGCGATTGCACAATATTTCAGTTTTAAATAATGCTTCGCGTTCTCTAATCTTTTAACAGATGTATGTCTTGTATCCAACATGCTCTTATAACCTGTCAGAAGACAGGCCCATGTGTTCAGGCTCCCATGCCCCTATGCACACAGGCCCGCCCATTCTTAAATCTAGTGTGTGTTGAACTGGGTACCTAGCCATTGACTGAATGAGTAATTTCTATTCAGATATCTGGTGCAGTGTTGGCAACTGGTGTGCCTGAGGTTTCGTTTTGGTTCTGTTTTTGTTCTAATTATGCAATCCTAAACAAATTGCTTAATAATCAGTAATAATAAGTATTACTGTTTTCTCACCTGTAAATGCCAGTCAAGGTTTTTTTGAGGATTAAATAGTGAAATAATGTATGTCAGCTGGCCCTGTAATATGCTGCACTGAAGAACCGTGGCACAGTTCCTGGCTCAGAGAAAATGTTTAATAAATGACCAGCTATTGTTATTTGTTCTGCAGCTTGAGACTTGAAACTGTTTAACTTTAGCAATGATCAATGTCTGAGTTATGAATCAAAAAGATCAATTTAGCATCTATAGAGAAAACAGTGGATCTATATAAGGAAAAACAGAAATCCCTAAAGACAGAGTTTACTTATGTTTTACAACTTCTCACTTACGTACTCTATAGAGATCTGGGGAAGAGTAAAGCAATTTCAATTGCGGTGTTTGCTCTTCCCTATCAAAAGTAATTCTGAAATGTCAGTTCTTTTTGTTCTTCTTTTTCAAGATGTTTGTGTTGTTTGCTATGTGCCGCCTACAGAACTGTTTCTTCTCATTTTCAGTTGGGCTCATAATTACTTCTTTTTTGATCAACTAACATTACTGGTGGGAGAAGCAAAGCTTTTTATTTGTGTTCCTTCATAAATATGTTCCGATCACGCATGTCTCAAAGGCCATTTACATCAATTAAGACACACACACATAAAGATGGCGTGTTGCTGACGGCCCTCGTCACTCTCCACCAAGCCCAGCAGCGTCATGTACAAAGCGATCTGTGTTCCTCCCTCCTGTGATGTCACCCTAGCCCAGCGATTCATCTGAAGTATTGTGTTTTATGAAGCCATTCGCCCAGTATGCACAGGATTATGAATCAAGGTTATTTCTTAGAGGCTTCTGCCTTTTGGTGGTAGTCACAGCTGTGGTAAAAAAAGAAATCTGATTTATTCCTAGTTTTTGTTCTATATTCCCTTTGGAGTAAATTCAATAGGAGAGGGTGGGGGGAGTACAAAATCCGCAAATCCCTGCAGTGAGAAATTCATCAGAGCATGATGCCATCTCCAGGGAGTATCAGTTTCTCTAAAGGGAATGTTCTGCTTGATGTAATCTGTCTTAGCAACCGGGCAGACTCTAGATGGGAGCCACCCAGGCGGCATCCATCTGATGGGCTTCATGTGACTGGGGCCCAGGGACCTCTAAGAACAAAACATCCAGCAACTTGTCTCAGGGTTGTAAATTTCAATTCTTGGGCAATCCTTTCTGTTAAAGCATTTTAATACCTGTGCTGAAATATAAAAAGTCTTTGTGACATCAAACCTCCCACCAAGAGGCTTTCCTACCTCTCCTTAGAATCACCAGGTGTGCCTCCAGCGTGCCCTCCCTGAGACCACATGCTTCTCCCAGAAGAACACAATGACCGCTCTTTGTTTGGTGTCTTTGGTCCCCATCAGAGATCAACCTTTGTATTGGCAGGGAATTGGTTTCATCAACCGCCTCCTCTGGTCAACCACATAGCAGTTACCCCGGAACAGTTCAATCACAACCCACACGTCCTGGTAACATTTTCACGAACATGTAAATTAAAGCAACTCCAAGAACTCACTTACCAGCCATTTCCTTTGACTTTCCATTCCAGATAGTTTTAAGGACCTCCAGTAAATGGAGAAGCCACATTGGACATGCCTTTCTGTGTCCTCAGCTGTACCTGTACCTTCCACGTCATCACTTCTCCCCCCTTATGCCTGTGCTTCTTCTAGCAACAATGCTATTTGTCCCTCACACTGTTTGAGCTGAAGTTCTTGAAAGAATGTCTGACTTACTGCCTTTACCAACTTATTAGTGCCTCAGCCCTTTCCAGTCTGGTTTTTGCCACCGCTGTGAGGCTAATAGTGGTTTGCTAATGATCCCATGTGGAACACTTTCATGGTCTAGTGAAAGCTTTCCCTGCTCCTCCTTCTCATTTCTCAGATTTATTTCTGTCTCTCTAGGCACTCTACTCATTCTCATTTAGTGAATCTTCTTATTCTCTGAACGTTGAATGTTGATCTTATCTACAAGTCTATCCTCAAAGCTCTCTCTTCCCTGTACACGGTCTCCCTGGCTGATTTTGCTAAATCTCCAACTTTAGTGATTCTACTCCTAACTTCACTCTAGAGTGCCAGACCCCCACATAACTCTTCTTTTACTCCATGGAATCAGGGTGGCATATTGAACAATCTATTACCAAAAGGCTTCGTTCCTTCTGGAAGCAGGTCACAAAATTTCTGAGAGTCAAGAGGAAGGTCCAAGAGTTCTGTTCTCCTCCGATCAAGTGACCTTCCATGTCAGGAAAAGCCTTCTTGGCTGGGAACCTGGGAAACCATCCTCCCTGCTTTCCTTCATGTTCTATCTCTCTGCCTTTTCCCAGATCCCGGCTCTATCCAGCCAGCACCCTGTATATTTAGACAGAGACCCATTCATAGTTCCATTCTGGAGGCAGACATTGAGGCTTAATTCTTCAGAATGGAGCATTCATAAAATAAAGGTATTCCCCATTTGATAATGTTTGTCACTTTTCACAGTATGACTTCAATGTATTTTTACATTATAATGTCCCTTGTTCAACATGGGGACAATTAAAAAATGAAATAACATATAGTTCTTGGCACTGTAATATATAACTTCCAAGTACAGTTTCTGATGCCGGGAAAATGTTTAAAAATGATTCAGTATTTTAATTAACTCTGCATTTTGACACTTTTGTAGCTATTTAAGTGTCTTTGCATGGTATAAGCTTTGAATCTGAAAGACCAGTTCAGCAGTTATTGGTATTTATTGGAACAAAGGAGAGGATATTCGGTCCCACCGTATGTATTTCCAGTGGCTCACAGGGTGCTCACACCTGTCTGTGCCCCAAGACCTCAGTGTCAGCCCATGAAACACAGTGACGTCACTCCTTTCCAAAAACCCGGCCCTCCTTCCTGAACTGGTCACTGCCATTGCCCAGAATAGAGGTCATCTTCAACCTATTCCCTGTCTCCGTCATTCTCCTATCTCATCAGTCACCAGCTCCTTTGAGTGTCCAAAATACAGTTCAAATCTTATCTCTTCTGCTATCATTGCTGTAATTCTGCCCTCTAAAAGTAGCTGATAATGATTAGCACAGATGAGGATTCAACAAACGCTGGTTTTGAGCCAAATGTTTATGTTCAGTATGGAATCTTACCTTCACCACAAGCTGTGAAGTGTGTACTCTCACCTCCATTTCACAAAGGGGCAAACTGAGGCTAAGAGAGCTTGTTAAACCCAGGATCTCCGAGGGAGAATTTGAACTGAGGCCTGTCCTGTCCGATTTCAAAGCTCGTCTTCTTAATTTCTGTATTATGCATTCTTGATGGAATGCCTATGTATTCTTCAAAAGTAAAATAAAATAGTACACCTGAAACTACTACAAAATAATATTGAATGTAAACTGTAATTAAAAAAAAAAAGAAGAGACTTCTTAGTGGTTAAGCCTAAATAAGAAATTTGACAGTTTTAAAAATAAAAAATTACTTCTAGAGTAAAATAAAATAATTACTACATGTCAATATATATGCAATTATTTCCTTGCACCTTCCTTTGGCCACTGCCATGGGAGTTTTCTGTGTTTTCTCACACCACTTCATACCTACATATGATAAAATATTTATTATATATGATTTTAATTTTGGTGTAGTGATATTTTAGAATACTCTCCATGTTGTTTTTTCCCTTGGTTTCTGTTATGTTTCTTGTTCTTCCTTCTTTCCGTTAGCAAGCCTCCATTCAATGCCACCAAGATGGGATCACAAACAAAACACTTTGGAAGGAATGCATCGATTTCTGACTTTTGACTTTCAAAAACCGTGCCTGCTGGAGAAAAAGGAAGAGACATGGGGTTTGAACAAGAGAGCTGAAAATCCATCAGAAGAGCCATGTTTAAGTTTCTATGCCCCCATCTAGGTAAATAGTCCCGGGTAGTGATAAGGAAGGTCTTTGGAGAGCATGACTTATGAATTCTTTCTTCCCATACCCAAATGGAACTCTAAGAGTGGATAGTCAGACTCCCTACCGTGTTTTCTTTTTTAAATTTATTTTTAGACAGAGGGGAAGGGAGGGAGAAGAGAGGGAAAGAAACACTCATGTGTGGTTGCCCCTCATGCACCCCCTACTGGGGACTTGGCTCACAACCCAGGCATGTGCCCTGACTGGGAATTGAACCAGCAACCTTTTGGTTCGCAGGCCAGTGCTCAATCCACTGAACCACACCAGGCAAGGCGACTCCCCACTATGGTTAGAAAATTAGAGAGCAACTGAATTTTATGCAGTCTGTGTTACCTATTGAGTGCCGGCCTAGTACCAGGCCCTATTCTAGGTGCTGGGTATATAGCAATAAACCAAGGGGGAAAAATCCTGCTTTTAGTTTAAAGAGCTTTAAATAGCTTCACCAAGCATTCGTCTGCTCCAGTTCAGTACAGAAACAGCAGAATGACCTTAGTGAGTGTTGTTGATAATGTGCTGGACCTTAACAAGCATTGTGTCTGGAATAGCAATAACTCCACAAACAAACAGTGGAGAACCAGGTCTCAGGAAATGGCAGGGTACCTAGATAAATAGCCTGGGGCAGGGATGGCCAACACAGCCTGCCTCGGCCTGTAAGACCCACTTTTACCCCCACCCACAGCCCAGAACCCCGCAAACAGGTTGCAAGAAAAGCCTAGATTAACTACATTAAATTTTCTTCTCTATTGGTGAAAAGGGGGCTCAAATATAAGCTTAACTGAATTATAGAAAAGTAAAGAAAGTTGTATTTCCTGACCTCCTGAATTAGATGCCTGAGATTTTTATTCAATGTCCATGTTTTTTTTCTTTACCACAAGACTGCAAGTTTTCTGAGAGCACCTGATTGATTGATCCGGAGCAGTATGATTGGTAGACGTGTGTATTATTGTACACACATTCATTCATTCATTCAGTCAGTCATTTTTCACATTTATTGAGTTTCATTTTTGAGTACTGGGCCAGGTGCTGGGTATTCATACAGGAGAGAAAAAGACAAGATTTCACAACTCAGAGAAACAAGTCCTCAGCCATGGGTTACGTTTGCAGTAGGAAGTCTCCTCAGGCAGGATGAATAGAAGAGGAAGATGATGTTCGTCCTCTTTTTCTCAGAAAGTAATAATTTTGTAGACTGATTTTTGCTTTATGTGTTGGTACACATATTTCTAAGCTCCAAATTTTCTAAAAGCCCTAAGGTTTTCTATCAACAGTCCCCCTCACCCTCACATCACCCAACGATCTCCTGGGCATCACATTTTCTGGGCATTGCTATGCCAACACTACTTAACCTTTTATACAGATCCTTCATTGGAAGGCCTTAAACCACAAAGACCTGGAAAAGAGGAGCATCATTAGTGGATACACCTAAACATTAAGTTGGTGTGGATCACTTAGCGGTACCCTGCCATCTCTAAAGGGCTGCTAATCCTGACAGTTAACTGTGAAAGAGAAGCATCACTGGACTAGGAATCAGGTCCTATCAGCTCAGAGATGTGCAGCTGATTCTTTAAAATACATGATCACTTGTTATACGTAGTTTGCTTTTCAGTGTTGCTTTCAGTGTGAGGAGCTCAAACGTTCTGCCAGTAAAATAACTATGCCAACTAAAATAACAGAGCCAACTAGCGAGAAAGATCCTTAGAATATTTGGGTAAAGCAAAACAAATACAAATTCTCTCTGAACCTTCGTTCCAGAAAAAAAAAAAAAAAAAAAAAAAAAGAAAGAAAGTGGAAAGATCTATGTTTGGCCCTTTGCTGCTTCTCACTCCTGCCTCACCAGGAAGGCACTCACCACCTGATACCAGATTACTGGAAAAACATCCTAACTGCTTTTTATGTCTCTGATACAACACATTCAAGCCTGTTGTACATGTTGCATGTTGCTAGATTGATCTTCCTAAATTACTTTTTAAATTTTACATCTCTACTTTTTTAAATTTTACATCTCTACATAGTTTACAGTTCCGTTGCTCCCATTTTTAAAGGACCTGAAGTTAGGTGAACCTCTTCAGGGGGGTCATTATTGCCCACCACAGTCTGCCTTCCAACCTCCCCAAATTCACATCTGTCCCACAAGCAAAATACATTTATCCAATCCCAATATCCCTGAAAGTCTCATGGCATTAAGCATCAATTTAAAGTCCAAAGCCTTCCCTGGCTGGTGTAGTTCAGTGGATTGAATGCAGGCTGTGAACCAAAGGGTCGCCAGTTTGATTCCCAGTCAGGGCACATGCCTGGGTTGCAGGCCAGGTCCCCAGTGGGGGCCACATGAGAGGCGACCACACATTGATGTTTCTCTCCCTCTCTCTCTTTCTCCCTCCCTTCCCTTCTGTCTAAAAATAAATAAAAATAAAAAATCTTTAAAACAAATAAAGTCTACAGTCTTATCATCTTAAAAGCCCTGAATCTCATTATCTACATCAGATGTGGGTGAGGCTCTGGCTCTGATACTACCTGGGGCAAAATTCCTTTCCATCTGTAGACCTGTGAAATTCAAAACACAAGTTATCTTCTCTCAAAATTAAATGGCATGGTGGATCAAGTACAGGATAACAGTCAAAGACTGTTCAAAAAGGGATACAACGGGTGGAAAAGAGTCTAGAGTCCCAAACAATTTCAAAATCCATTCTGGCAACCTCCACTTGGTTTTAGGGCCTGGGGTTAATCCTCTGGGGCTCATAGCTCAGTCTGTAACTGAACCCAGGTTTGGCTACTTGCCTCAACAAAACCCAAACTCAGAAGGCAGGTGCTGGTGAATAGGAAAATGGCTCCTTCAAGTGCCAGCATCTCAAGAAGATGGAGAAACTCCTGTCTGCAAAAATCTATCTCAGCATCTCAGTGCAGGCAGAGGTTTTTTTATAAAGACAGAGAGGAAAAGCGGAACAAAGAGATCAAGGAGATGGGTCTGAAAAGTTCCCTACATGCAGACCAGCACAGTCTGTCCTGATAAGGACCTAGAAACTGCTCAAGCAAGGGTCTGGGGCACACCATCCTCTTTCACATCATCTTGGTTTGACGGCTGAAAGTCAGCAAATCTCCCAGAGCTCAGAGGACTGAAGGTCGGAGTCTGTATCTTCGAACTTTAGTTCCTAGGATTCTTATACAAACATGCTGTTTATCTACAAGCTACCTACTAGTCAGAGCCAGCATTTACAGAAAGAACGGTGGCATGGATTACAATTCCCTACTGTTACAAAGAGGTTCCTCTCATCTGTTCCTAGATTCTGCTGAGTTGTCTGAGGAGACCCGTAAGTCATATACATAATGTCTTCAATTAGCCCTCTGTGACTGAATATTCTGATCTTTCAATCTTTCAAGGTGCTAGTCAAAGTTTGTCCAGCCACACCCTTGGCTTTCTGTCCAGACAATGTTTTACTGACAGTGAATGTCCTCATTTTAACATTTTAAAATAATGTGGACAGATTGAGAATTTTCCAAATTATCGACTCTTGGTTTCTTTTTACTTAACACGTCTTCTGGTAAACTATGTCTTTTCTCTCACATTTTGTCATAAACATCAAAAAGAAAACTGACTGAGTTTTCAACATCTTTCTTGGCAAGCTCCTTAGCTAAATGTACACTCATAGTTTACAGTTTCTGCCTTCTGCATAACTTCTGCACACCTGAGCTTTCTGCTACTCCAAAACGAGGATCCTCCTTCCTCTAATTTCCAATAACGAATTCTTTATTTTGTTCTGACCTCTCACTGACATAGTCTTTAATATCTGGATTCCTACTAATAGCCTATTCAAGGCAAACTAGGCTTTCTCTATCATGCTCCTTAAAATTCTTCTATCCTCTGCCCGTTGCCCAATTCCAAAGCCATTTCTACATTTATAGGTATTTGTTAAAGAAGCACTCCACTTCTGATACCTAAATTTCTATCACTTTCCTATCGCTCCTATGACAAATTGTTACAGCCTTTATGGCTTAAAACAATACATACTTATTATCTTATAGTTCTGGAGTTCAGAAATATGAGGTGAAAATCAAGGTATCCATTGGGCTGTGTTCCCTTTCGGAGGCTCTGCAGGGGAATCTGTGTTCTTAGCTTTTCGAACTCTTTGATGCTACACACATTTGTCTGGCTCATGTCCCCCTGCTATTATCAAAGCCAGAACTGGCAGACCAGTCTCTCTTACCCCACACCACTCCGACTCTCCCCTTTCGGCCACTTGTGAGGATTCTTATGAATATATTAAACCCACTTGGATAATCTAGTATAATATTTTTATTTTAAGACAAGTTGATTAATAGCCTTACTTCTTCCTACTACATTAAATTTCATCCCTCAATCTGATTTTTGAAAATGGTTTACATATTAAATTTGCTTTTCATGTCTCTTCATTTTCTTTTAATCTAGAACAGTTTCTTAGCTTCCCAAGCCTTTCAACACAAAACAGTGTGTTTAAAACACACACGCACACACACACACACACACACACACACACACACACACACACAAACAGTGAAGAGACCAGAGTAGTTGTCTTGTCGAGCACCTCATATCCTGCCTGTGTGTAATCGCTTTCCAATTACTAGATTTCGGTTACACGTCTCTGACAAGAACCCATGGCCTGGTGTAGTACATGGTCGCAGCACATCACGCCACCACTCTCAGCGGTGCTAAGTTTCACTGCCCACACTCGACAGCAGTGTGGGTTCCTTTGAATCAGTAAATAATTTGGAGTGATAACTTTTGATTGTATCGATATATATTTTCTCCATAATGTTGTGCACAATGGCTGTAACTTCTACCAATGATCTTTTCATGAATTAATTGATTATTTTGGGAGGTAAAAATGGTGATTTCCTAATTCTGTCACTTCTTCTGCCATTATTATTTGATATTCTTATATAAAGGAGGACATTTACTACTCTTCATTTTCTTTCAGATATTATTATGGCCTTGAGAATTTGATGATGATGATGATGATGATGGTGATGGTGATAATGATGAAATGTGTTGTAATCCATTGCTGTCAATTTGTTTTTTAAATTCTCAAGTTACCCCTATATAATTAACGGGAGCCTGTCAGGTCGGCTCCTGTGTCCTCTTGACACAATTCAATAGGCTTTGGCTACCTCCCTGCTTTCTGGCATAAGATATTAAGAGCTTCTCGAGATTTTACTTGGAAGTTACATCTCCAAAAAGCCCTGAATCACTTTAGGTGAAATTAGTATTTGGAAACAGATACCTAATCACTAAAGATACTCATTTCTGCTATGGGAGTTACTCAAACATGTTAAACTATCCTACTGTTGCCAGCTCCGTTCTATTCTGCAGCCTGACTGGTGAATGAATGAATGAAAAATTGACAATATTATTAGTCTTAATACTGAATAAGCTAGGTCAGACCAATGTGCCTTGAAGATATAAATCACTGTTCAAACAGTAGGAGTTTTTTACAAAGATTTTTAAATTTAAGTTCTCGTGAAAAAATTTGGTAAAAGTGAGGGAGAGAAAGAAGAAAAAAATCAGTAAAAATTACTAGGGGGACAGAGAAGGAGAGAGAGCAAACATTTTGATAGTTTTATAAGGCCAGAGAGACTTGATTTCGGCTATAGATTCCAAGTCTGGCTGTGAAAGAATTAGAATTATTCCTTTACATGCGTTAACCTTTTCACAAACCACCTGAGCCCTTGGCCAGCTGAGCCATCTGAGAGAGTGCCGGTAAAAAATGAATAAATAAAAAATAAAGGGAAGCAGTGCAGAATCCTGGTGCTCTGAAGGGGTGAGCCCTCGGGCCTGGGCGACGAAAAGGCTATATCACAATGAGCCTGACGGAACATGCAAATACCGGCTCTACATCACTGTGAGCTTTTTGTACATTTCGCCTTTTGAGCTGCGGTTTCCCTATCGTGTTCATTTCTGAGCAATCCTTCCTTGCTGGAAATGCCATCCTGAAACCAAGTGAGATGTTACTTAGCCCCATATAAAAACCACCAGAGCTCTGTTTCTCAGTGCATGAAGATGCTACTGCCAAATACTATCATTAGGGGGAGTTCCAAGAGTCAATTTATAGAAAATGGAAGATATTGTCGAATCAACTGAGATATATTGTGTGTATGGTCCTGTACTATGAAACATCAGTTTTCTTTTTCTCTTCTCAAATATAATTATAAAGGAATAGTATTATACTTTAAAGAAAACTGTTCCTACTAATTTGACAAAAATACAATAGAACTACCAAACACAAAAACAAACAGAAGGATTTAAAATGACCTTGGTTTAAGTAAATCAATTTATGTTCATTATAGCACCCTAAATATCAGATAAAACATTTCCATTAAGTAAAATACATTTTATAAAGAAAATTTAGGACTGTGGTCTGAGCAAAATAGAGAATGTACTGGTACAACATACTTTTCAGGAAAACACCAGGCTTTCGGAAGGAGTACTGCAGACTGTCCATTTAACACCCTCAGGACTTCCCAAGGCCCGGGGATGCATGCATCTATTAAGTAAACAGCTTCCAAATGACAGAACCTATGTTTTATTTATTTTTTATTTCCATTTTCCTTCGCAAGTATCTCCTTTCCAGAAGATACTCAATTAATATTTTTGAATGAATAAATAAATGTGTAAATGTATTCAATGAAGGCATTGATAATATAAAAATAACTTTCCAAGCTCAACAAATTATGTTAGAATCCGTATTGCACATTAGCTATAATAGAAAAACATTTTTAATTATTCAGGCTTTTATCTTCCTTTTAAAGCAGAACAAAGCGCATCTTCACTTCAATAATTAATTTCACCAATATAATAACTCAGCTGCTTCAGTGAGTTTGATGACACCCAAAAACCCAGCTTTGACTTTGTGGAGTGAAAAAGTATACAACTTTCCATTGGAAAGAAACTTCTAATACACTGAAATGGCCCTGAGAGGAAAGAAAACCTTTCTGATAGAAAGCACCAAAAACGCTGTGTTTAAATATTGAGTAACTGGGTACTTTGTTTTGATGGTTAAATCTATACCTAAGCTGTGTGAACATACGTCAGCCTACTAATACAAAGTTCCTCAGGATACTTAAAGAACTCGGATGAGCCTGATTCTGAGCCTAATCAGGAGCCTGATTACCCTACGTAATTAAAGAATTCAGTAAGCTAAGTGTCCCATGGGTGCTTCCATTGTGACCTTCTGTTGTTCAACCTGCTCAGGGACTTAGTCATTGGTGGTCATCTGCAATTACGAGCAACCTTGCCATCTAAAGCTATACTTACATGCTGCGAAAACAGCTAATAGTGCAATTAACTTGATTTCTGGACAGGTCGCTTTGGACCACGCCTGTTATACCAAGGACCTGTGCACATGTTTTACTGTGCACGTTGTTAATGCCTGGGTTCTGTCTGGTTGGAAAGGTCAGAGTTAGCTGAAGCATCTGATGGGGAAGGGGGAGAGGTGTGTGTGAGGAAGAGGAAGTAATTAAGTCTATAATAGCAAGAGGCACTGAGAGAACAGAGGAGGGGGGTGGGGGGCGGTGGCTGCTCTAACCTGGCAGGACCTGTCAGTGATTGTGGAGAGCTGTGGATACAGGTATTCCTTTCTTCCCTCCCACAAGCACAGCATGTGTTAATTTGGCTACAACTCCAAAGGTTTTCAATTTCCATTAATCCTTGCATTTCCATTGTACGGTTAATTCCAGAATTATCTATTCATCAGGATAAAGAGTGTGCCTGTCTATGGGCAGAGCAAGCAGTACTCAGATGATTGAAGCCAGCCCTTCAGATCTGTCATGAGAGCTGGGCAGGAGGTGGGCACAGAACATCTTCTAACTAAGAAACCCGAAGATCACAACGGCAGCCGCATTAGTATTTCTGAACATGACCAGCCTTTTCAATTTCCATTCCCTACAAATGGGAAACAATATGCCAATGACAGGTTGACTGATGTTTCTCCGAGCACTCCAGAAAGTGTTTGCTTCTTTGGGAGAGCAGTCTGCAGATCTGGCAAACACCAATGTCAGGTTTAACCCGACAGAGGGAGAATGTTTTTGTTATGAGGCCTGAAACAGAGCCGGTGGGAGTTGTGATTAAATTACAACATTTTTAAGCAAAGAGAAGCAGCATTTGTCTTGTGGAGGAATACATTATAGATTCATCCCTGGTTGGGATGGAGAAGGTATATAGGAAATGATAAAGTTTAACCTGTTCATACCTTTACTTGTAAATATACTAGAATCATGACAAACCTTTACAATCATCTTCTCTGGATTTTTCCTTCTGTGAGCTCATCCCATGACCCCAGCCCTGAACCTAAGGGACACAAAGGCATAATTATAAAAATCATGGAAAGCTCTAGCCCAATTTCCTTGTACTTGTGGTTCAATAGGTTTCAAACGCTTGCTCTTTCTCCCAGGCTTGACAGTTGCATGCCTTTAAAAATCTGGAATTTATGCCATTTGCCAGTAAGCCATGTGCCATTTTTTAGAAGAAACATGCCTACATGTTTTATTCCATTTCTACCTCACCTTATTCTCATGAAGGTAATGTGAAATATGAAAGTGGGGTCTGCATACATGTATGAGTGGTGCCTGCTCGTCCTTCAGGTCTAGCTTAAGTCACCACTGCCTGCTTTGTAATTGTAATGTCTTTGTTTGCTTTTCCGTGGTCCATATCCACAAATACAATGTTAGTGACATGCGATAAGGTGCTGAAGAGCCTGCAAGATAGCTCCCAATAATCCCTGTCTCCTGGTACTCACGCCCTGCGTAGTCTCCTTCCACATTGCATCAGCGCTGGTCTCTGTGGCCAACAGAACACAGAAGTGATGGCATGTCATGTCACTTCCAACGTCAGTGTATGAAAGACTGGCCCCTGACTTGGGTATGCCCTCTGTTTTCCTCCTGACCCTTCCTCCCTCTTCTGTCACTGGTTGCACTGGGAGGAGCCTGCTTCCCTGTACTGAGCAGCCCTGTGGGGGAGGCCCGGTGGCACAGGACCGAAGCCACCTTCCATCACCCGTGTGTGCATGCTGGAAGCCGATTCTCCAAGCCTCCAGGTGGCTGGAGCCCCAGCCAGCAACTTGGATTGCAGCCTCATGAGAGGCCTTGAATCAGAAGGACTCAGATAAGCTGCTTTCTACCCTCAGAAACAGTATGAGATAATAAATGTTCGCTTGAATGGCTACGTTTGGGGGCCATGTGTTCCATCTACACCCACAGATAACTAACTAATCCAGGGAAGATCAGGGTTTGATTGCGTGCTCCAATTCTCAGCACAGCCTGTCATGTATGTCAACAAATTGGCTGAATAAATACTTGTTGAATAGACCAATGAACCCAGACAGCTTTAAACTTTCCCCAGGCACATTCTGTAAGAAATGCTTTGTGTTTGCTCAGGTATAAGCAGCGAATTTTTGACTGAAGTTGTTGAATAGGGAAATCCATTAGTCAATAACTTGAGAAGAGCCCTTTACTTCAAAACCTATATGAAGCTTAGTTAGTATTACCTGAAGCTTTCTGACAGTACGAAGGGCATACATTTTATTAAGCAGCTGACATAAACACAGGTATTTATAAAATAAAGCATAAAAAGTCATAACATATGATTTTGTGTTGCCTTTCAATTTCTCCTCCTTGGGGGCCGGTGAGGCAGGTGTGATGAAGTGTTTCTCCTGACCTGGTCTGTAGTCTTTGTTTTTGTTCTGGTTTTATATCCACTGAGCTTCTCACCCACTGTGTTCCCATCCAACGCGGGCCGTATGGGAATGGGCACCTCCCCATTCACGACAATCTCCCCCAAATTCTCAGACCATCTGAATTGTATTGTTCACATTTTTAAATGAAAACTGTTACAAGTGTGTAGATTTATGTTTCTGTATAACTTACTCTCTCAACAGTGCGTGTTTAGTTGTGCCCTAGGAGTGACTTCTCCCTCCCCACCCCCTGACTTTGCTTTCTGGCTTCGCCTGTGCTCCTCTAGACTGGTGGGTGTACTCAGGTGGCTCTCGCCTTTTGGCAATTAGGGAGGAATTTCCGGCCTGAATAGCATCTGGAATAGACTCCTCAGTGTGTGCAAATTTGTTTATTGGTTATGCCATATTCTCTCCATAAAGCCGTCGGGTATAGAAGCTTTCTGTGAGCACTTCGTGGGAGCTCCCACTTCCCAGCCCAGATAAAGCAGCCCCGTGAAGGCAGGCAGGCAGGCAGACCTATGCACTCAGATTGCCGTACTGACTCAGTCTTGGGGGCCATCACAAAGTAAGGTGGACAAAAGCAGAGAAGTTTAATGCTAGATCAAAATCACTAGCAAAATTGTCAATGTAGCTCAATTGCACAGTCTTTTCATTTTTCAGTTTGGAAAACACTAGGCATTTCTGTCCTGTAGAACATCTGGAATGTGTGGTATTTCTGTCCACCAATTAAAAATCGCCATTGTTATATCTAGTTTTGATTATTGAGCCATACTTGTACCACGCTTTTAAGTATCTTCTACCTAAAATAACACCCCTTCTGTCTTAACCTCCAATGACGTAACCTGTAGTCAGGTATTTAGTAAATGCTTAAAAACTTGGATTGAACCATTACTGTACCCAGGTTGTGGCTGTTCAATTTATAAATATTCTTCTTCTCTTCCATCGACCCCTCCCACACACATACACGGATATAAACCATACCCATTTTCACTACAGTGTTACTGCTTCCAAAACCAAGGAATAGTCCCAACATCTACCAATTAATCTGGTACTTCATTCAAAATGCAGTTGAAGACTTTATTAAACTTTCATCGACTACGAAGAGTGTCATTTCCATTATTTATTGGTTTGTTAGTCAAGTCAAATATCTGTTCACACCATCTCTTTATTATGTGGTTCCTAAGCCCAAGTCTTCTCTCTCCATCTGATTTGTGTGTTTCTTTTGAGAAGGCATTATGCTTTGTGCCTCTGTGACACTTTCAGCACCTGACCTAGGCATGGCATTTTAATAGGTCATCAACTGAATTCATGTAAATGTGACCTTCAGTTAGGAAAAGGGAGCCAGAAGAAAAAAATCCTATTTTCACAAAAACCATAACTAGTGGAAGCTGTATGAACTGCATGTTTGGCTAACATGGGTAGGGGAAACAATAAGGATCTTTTGCTTATTAATCCCCCAATATCATACCTCCATTTCTCAGGCTTGACTTTACATATTTTTCATAAAACATGAGCACTGAGCTTGTCTTCCTTCCTTTTTAAAAAAAAGCCCTTTTCTGCTTTGGATTCCTCCTAAAAGCTAACTTTGAGAAAAAATTTTCTTTGCTGATTCCTTAGTATGTCATACTTTTTTTATTGAAAAACTTTACCTCTAATCTTTAAAAGCACATACAGTAAAGAAGACAGTAATAAACGTACTACCTATACTAAGTTTTTTTTCTCATATGAGTCTTAGGCCCTTTGTCCGTGGTTTATTGTTCCTGATTTCCCAGCTTAGATGGCATCTGGAAGCCAGATTTCTGTACTTCTAAGGAAGGAGTTCATCAAACCTTTATCTCCCCAGCTTCTATCAGACATCTTCAGAAGCCTTTACTCCTCCAGGTTTTCAAACCCTTTCCTACACAAAGGCCTCTTTTCCTGGTGGATAGGTCTAAAAGCACGGATGTTACTATGTCCCTTCAAAACTCTGCTGCCCCTCAGTCAGTAGTTTGTACATTTGGTAATGTCTTGATAACTAGAGTCTGACTTTAGTGAATGCCCTTGCCTTCATAGCAACCACTGCTTTGTTGTGCACGGCTCCTACCTGCTCAAAACCCTCAGCCCCTGACCTCCCACCTCCCACCCAAGGACTGATTCCTTCTTGGGATAATGTGGTGCATTACTTCAATCACTCTTTTTGTCAGTATGCTCAAAATCATGTTTCTTTATCCTTTTATTGCATTTGCCCTGCCAGCCCCACTTTTGGACCAACCTATCCATCTACCTTCTCTGCTCCTACATTCATGGGCCATGATACAGGAAGAAAAAAATAACACTGCAGCACACAATAGAGCCCCCATACTTTATGATCTAACCTACGCTCCACCCTCAGCTAGGTTCTCGGTTACACTTGAAAATCCTATTATGTAGCCTTGAATAGATCCTTCTCCCATTTTTGATATTGGTTACTCAAAACCTGCTTTTATTTTGCCTACTCTTTTTTTTCTTTAACCCTACCACATTAATAGTTTAAATATTTTTATAAGGAAAAAAATAAGAAATTGTATATAAAGAACTAGCATGTCGCCTAACATAGAGCACATACTGAATAAAGATGAACCATTGCTATTATTAAATAATTAGAAAATACAGAAAATAAAAACTAAAATTCCACAGAACCCCATCACCTAGAGAGATGTTTACTGTTCAGCAGTTTTTATTTTAACAGGCACAATAATTTAGAAGAATGATTATTTTCTCAAAAACATTAATTTATCAATTATTTCTTTAAAGTTAGAAAGCTTACTAAAATAATTAGGCAGCAGTGTTACTAATATATTTTAATTTAATGTGTCTTAATGAGGTTAAGTTTTATAACGATTAGTAAAAGAATAAAATATCCTAGAAATCAAAGCCCAAAAAGATGCTATTTTCCCAAATTGTTAATATAAAAGAATGTAAACATGGACAAAAGTTGAAAGAATAGTCCAGTAAACACCCACATACTCACCAAGTAGATTCAACAAATATTAATATTTTATAGTTCTTTAGGTCTCTCTTTGTGTTTGTGTGTTTTCTAAAGGTTTTGGAACAGTTTGCAGGTATGATACTTCCAAATATTTCGGTAGGCAACTCCTAAAAGTAACATCGTTTTCACACATAATCTTAATTTTATTCTCACACTAAAAAGAAACTTTTAAAGTCCTTGGTATCAATTAATCTATAGTCCTTACTCAATTTTCCAAACATGTCTTCTATACCCATTTTTGTTTATTTGTTTGAGCAAGATCCAGTCAAGTTCTCTGTATTGCAGTTATCACTGTATCTCTTCAGTCATTTTTATTCTATAATAATTTTCCTTTTTTTCCCTATTGACATTGACTTTTTGAAGAGAACAGGTCAGTTGACTTACAAAATGAATCACATTCTCTCTCTCTCTCTTTTTTTTTTTGGTCTAATTGTTTGCTTATGTATAGGATATAAACAGTTAAGTATCTGCTTAGATCCTATACATTGAAAGTTAGGTCTAAAAGGATAGATGCAGGTTAAACATTTTTTGGGGGAGGGTGAGAATCCTTCCCACATGATGTTGTGTACTTCACATTCCACTGTATTAGAAGATGCATAGAATCAAGTTGCCCCACTATAATGCTTGGTTATGGTGACGAAATCCAGATCTCTTCATCATGAGGTCAATTATTAATTATTTTTATTTAGCAAATAATCTGTGGGGTAAAGCCCTTTATATAAGTAATGTCCAGGGTGTTCTCCAACAATTTCTGAATCAAAAGTTTTAGCTTTCTGCTCGAGTCAATTATGTCATTGGAGGTGGCAAAACAGCAGATTTGTTTTCTATTTCCTTATTCCCTTTTACATTTGTGGTCTAGCATTCTTCTATAGAAAAGAGTTTTTCTCCACCAACTTAATATTTTTTTAATGAAAGAGCAAGATGCTTAATTCTTTCTCTTTTATTGATTGCCAAATTTAAAAGTAAGTTTATGGTGTGATAATTATATATGCCAGTGGTACATAAGTTTGTTTTACTTTTTCTCTCTCGCTATCCCTTTATTTATATTACTGCTAATTCATTACTTCTTTATTTAATGTTTTACAATTAGTTATAATCCCAGATTTGTCCACACTTTCCCAGAACTGGTCAATGGGAGTTCATTCAAGCTGGATCCTAGGTTCTTCGAACATGTTTTCCTTAGTCTTTGAGAACCTCTTTGCTTTCTAGCCCTAAAAAAATGTTTCTTGTACTTTCTCTGCCCCAGACCTGAAATCAACCATCAAGAAAGTGAAAACAGCCCTGGCTGGTGTGGTTCAGTGGATTTGAGCCTATGAACCAAAGGGTCGCCAGTTCGATTCCCAGTCAGGGCACATGCCTGGGTTGCGGGCCAGGTCCCCAGTAGGGGGCATGTGAGAGGCAACCATACATTGATGTTTCTCTCCCTCTCTTTTTCGCTCTCTTCCCCTTCTCTAAAAATAAATAAAATAAAATCTAAAAAAACTAAAGATAAGAAAGTGAAAACACACTGATAAAATAAAAGAAGATATTTGAAAGTTATACATTTGATAAGAGACTGGTATCCAGAATGTAAAAATAACATTTACAGCTTAATAATAAAAGTAAAAAGAACTCACTTAAAACTTGAAAAAGAATTTAAATAAGTATATCTACAAAGAAGATAAAGTAATTGAGAATAAGCATTCAATCTTTAAGTATGAAATTAACTGGGGGTTTCGTTTATGTCTTTAGATTTGAGGGGGCAGATACCCATTATTAGAGAAACTTCCCTTCTACATGCATTTAATTTTGTTGTTATTTTTAGGCGAAAATAAATATAAATAGAAGTTTTACTACTTACTTCAGCATCTCAAATAAATGTCTTATGCACTCAGCAATCTCATAGCCCATTTTGGAGGCCCTTATACAGCCTTCCTTATTCAACAGGACAACAGGTCAATCTGGTTTCTCAATTTTTGACCCTGCTGATAAAAGCAGGCAAGAATAATGAGTTCTAGTGAGAGGGGATGAGGCAATGTGTGATGAAGAGGAAGCTTCAGCAATATTCTAGGGGGATAACAGGCAGGATAAACCATTTTTCAAACGCCCACAGTGTAACGACCTCTTCCCTCAACATCCGCTGTACTTAAAAGGTAACAACTAAGCCATTTAATGCCTTTTATGTTTTCTCCCTTATAAAAAAAAAAAAAGAAACAAACTTTGAATGAAGCTAGTCAGTAAAGAAAGGTCAAGCGAAACTGCTATGGCACATTTTGTTCTGGGGAGTCTTTTTTTTCCCCCTCCGTACTGAGCAGAATAAAGGACCCAGTTGGGACTGCCACACAGTGGTTTCTTAATTGAGTCTTCCATCTTCACAGAACCAGATGAGAGAGTCACTTAAAAGAGAATAAATTCAAAACCATGTGCAGTTTCAGAACAAACTGTCCAAGCCACCTAAAAGTAAAGTTCTGTGAAATCCTGCTGCTGCTTCCACTACACCAGGTTGTCCCTAACTCTAGCCACAGAACTCCTGTGTTCATTAGAGATTCTTCTAATGAAGTGACATTTGACTGTTCACAGTGAATTTTATAGTCTTTCACATGAGAGTAGCATTCACACCTGCATTCTCTCAACTCTGTTGAAGTGAGAAGACACCAGGTTTGGGGTCAGAAAGCCTTATGTGAATTTCTGGGAATCACAAGATGAGCCAAAACTGAGCCTGGTCCAACACAGGATGTCAGTGGAGGCTTGATCATTGAAGACCATTAGGGGCAACTGTTACAAAAGCACCAGGGAATAAAGGAAATGTATTGAGAGCTGGACCTGTTGTTCAGTTTTAAGTCAAATGAACAAGAGGGTTTTACCAATTTAGCCAAAGATCAGGGAGACCTGGAGTTGCGAGAGCACCTTCAATAAGCAGATTATAACGAAATATTTAGGGACAGAAGCTGAAAATTGAAAACAGAATGGCCTATTACACAGTAAGGCTATTTATCATAGATAAAGTTATATTAAATTTACACCTGGAAATATGAAATAATCAAGCTGAGAAACAATGAAATCTAAACATAATAGCTTTACTAAGTCCTCAGTATAACATTCTTACATTAAGAGATTATCACATGATTCAAATAGCTTTAGCAGAAACTCAACTTAGTAGTGAAATGGAAAGTAAATCTATGTAACCAAATACTGATGCAGAACAGCTATTTAGAGAGCATAAAAGATCACAGACATAGCCATTGTAAAACTTACATTGCAGTTCTGGTCTTACCAGGAAATAATTGAGTGACCTCCGGCAATTTTGGGATTTGGTTTACTCACCAATAAAATGAGAGAGTACATAAAGTTATATCTGTCTTGATTATTATACAGGTAATACAGAAGTTTGGAAAAACATGAAAACTGTATAAAAAAAGATTTGAAAAGGCTTTCCTACCCTTAACTTTCCTCTGTCCCCATGAACCCTTAATCCCGTACTTTCTTTGAAGTCTTACACAAAATTTATGCAAATATATATGTAAATGCTGTAAAAGTATATGAAATATTATTACACATAATATTCATACCTTGCCCTCTTTACAATATAATATATGTTTGGGGCTGAATAGTGTCTCCTCAAAATTCATAGGTTGCAATTCTAACTCTCAGTATCTTAGACAGTATTTAAAGATGGGTGGTCTTTAAAGAATTAATTAAGGTAAAATGAGGTTGTTAGGGTAGGTTCTCACCCAATAGGACTGGTGTCTTTAAAAAGAGATTTAGACACAGTCAAGCACAGAGGAAAGACCACTAGAAAGAGAAGGCTATCCACAAGCCAAGGAGCAAGCCCCTCAGAAGAAACCAATCCCATTGGCACCTTGATCTTGAAATTCCAGCCTCCAGAACTTTGAGAAAATAAACCTCTGTAGTTTAAGGCACTCATTGTGGGTACTTTGTATGGAAGTCCTAACAAGCTGATAGGACGTATCATAGATAGCTGCACTTGCAGATCTACCTTACATGATAACGGTTATGTTTTATAGACATGGTGCATTGATTTTACAATGAGTGAAAATATTGGTTGTGATTTGCCTTTACTTCAGTGACCAGGAGACAAGTGAATCCTCTCTGGAGGAAGAAGGCGCCACCCAGAGCTTCCATCCTTTTTTATATATGATGACTAATAGTGAACAAATGTTAATGGGCGTGGCAGGAAACAGAACCACATGCCTGGAAACCAAGACAGAAATGCAGGCGGCAGCTTTCTGTCTCTGCTCCTGAAGGGGCAACTGCCACAATATAGTTCTTCCTGTTAAACAACTTGAGAATCTGACAACAGAACTTTTTAGACACTGAATAACAGCAGTGAGGACCTGAGATTTGAAAAATAATGGAAGTAAATAAAATAAACCTCACAATTGCCATGTCTCTTTTCTTGAATTCAATCTCTGATCTGTGGTGGGGAGAAGGGAACTCAAACAAAGCTCAAAAGAGTGAGACACTGAATTCTGGGAGGCTGAATTCTGGGATTTGAAGTGTAGGGTGCCAAGGAGGAAGCAGCTAAAGGGAGAAAGAGCTCCAAAAATCTGTACAACAGACCCCTTCAGAAGGTTGCTGGGAGCAGGCAGTTAAAATCAGCTGCTGTAGGGCGGGAAGAATGAGGGCATTGGTGACCATGAGCGTTCCGCATGAGAGCTTATATTTAGTTTCTCATTGACCCTGAAACATAGGTGGGAAGTGAGTCTTCGTGCTTTTCTTACAGACTGGGAAACCAGAACTCAGAGAAGTTAAGAGTGAGGTAGCAGAGTTTAATTCTGTGTGAATTGAAATGCATGTATGTATGTTCATATGGAAAATACTAATGATACAATAACAAATAATAACAACAAGAATTTTAAAAAAAGACAGCCCTTCGGCCTTTTGTTGAATGGTGATCTCTACTTTTCTAGGGAAATACTCCATGAAGCCAGGCATCAGGGAAAGCAACTTACTGGAGAACTATAACCCAAACATATTCTAGAACTCACGCAGACCTAAGAATCTTCTAAACTACTACCAGCCAGAGTGAAGAAGCCTCATTGGGAACATGGGCATTCAGTAAAGAATTAGAAGAGTAACACATAACTGATAAGAAAGTAGTCTGCAAGACAGAATCAATTTTAAAACTGACATATAATAACCAAAATTAAAAATGCTCATCAGAAAAAAAGAACAGTGAAATAAAACATGGGTCAATATAAAATAACCAGATGGAAGCATGAAAAGAAAATGTATGTAAAATACAGAATTAGTGCATAAGACACATGGGGCAGGTGAAGTCAGAGAATGGAGGAGCAAGAGAAGGGTACAGGTGCAATATAAAAAGGTATAGTGATCTAGAACTTCCCAAATCTGGCAAAGACATTATACCATAAATACAAGATACAGTGTGAATATTAAGAAGGTAAGTTTGTAAATTATTAGAAATTTTCTAAAAATTGAAAACTTACCAACTATAGTGAAAAAACAAAGTGAAATCTGAATTTTTATTAAAAATTCTACAATTACCCACAGAAAACCCCAGACCTAGATTGCTTTACTACTAAATTACACAAATGTCTGTGATAGTGTATACTACTTAGAAATAAATATTATTAAAAATATGTCAGGCTCTTTAACAGAAAACTAAAAAAGTGACATTTTTTTAAACAAATAAATGAAGGGACATATTATGTTTATGAATAAGAAGACTAAATATGATAAGGATCTGAATTCTCCACAACTTGACTTATAGGTTCAATTCAATTGCATCCACTTCTTAACATGATTTTTAATGGAAAGTAATAAACTAATTCTAAAACGTATATGGAAATGAAATGTTCCAGAGTATCTGAAACAATTTTAAAGAAATTTGAAGTTTCCCTAACCTGATTAAAAATATCAGTTAAAAAGGCATGTTTTATACCCTTATGGTCACAGAAGATGATTGATATGATTTCAATCTTTTTAAATTTATTGAGACTTGTTTTGTGTCCTAACATGTGATCTAACAGAGAAAATATTCCATGTGCATTTGAAAAAAATGTATATTCTGTTGCTTTGGGATGAAATGCTCTGAAGATATCAATTAAATCCATTTGATCTAGTGTGTCATTTAAGGCCTCTATTTCCTTGGTGATTTTCTGTCTCAAAGATCTATCCATTGATGTCATTGGGGTGTCACAACCTCCTACTGTGAATGTATTACTGTCTATTTCTTCCTTTTTGTCCATCAAGATTTGCTTTATATATTTAGGTGCTTCTATGTTGGATGCATAAATTTTTACAAGCTCACTTTACGAGGCCAGCATTATTCTAATTCCAAAACCAGTTAAAGATACTACAAAGAAAAGTATTAATATGCCAATATCCCTAATAAACATAGATGCTAAAATAATCAACTAAATATTAGCAGACCAGTAGTACATTAAAATGATCAGACATCATGACCAAGTGGGATTTATTCCAGGGATGCAAGGTTACAACATCTGCAAATTAATTCATAAATGTGATATACCACATAAACAAAATGAAGGATAAAAATAACATAATCTATCAATAGATGAAGAAAAACAACTTGATAAAATCCAGCACCCATTTATGATAAAAATTCACAGCAAAGTGGTAATAGAGAGAATATAACTCCATGTAATAAATGCCATATATGACAAACCCACAGCCAACATTATACTAAATGGGCCAAGACTAAAAGTATTTCCCTTGAGATCATGAATGAGACAGGGATGTCCCCTTTCACCACTCTTAATCAACATAGTAGTGGAAGTCCTAACCACAGCAATCAGACAAGAAGAACAAATAAAAGGTATTCCAAATTGGAAAGGAAGAAGTAAAACTCTCACTATTTGCAGATGGCATGATCCTGTATATAGACAACACTAAAGATTCTGCCAAAAAACTACTAGAACTGATAAATAAATTCAGTTGAGTAGCAGGATACAAAATAAATATTCAGAAATCAGTTGAGTTTTTATACACCAATAATTAACTATTAAAAAGGAAAACTAAAAAAAAACAATCCCATTTCCAGTTGCATCCAAAAATGTAAAATACCTAGGAATAAATTTAACCAAGAGAGTAAAAGACCTGAACTTGAAAAATTATAAGACATTGAAGAAAAAAATTGAAGAAGATACAAATAAGTGGAAGCATGTACTATGTTCATGGATAGGAAGAATTAACACCATTAAAATGTCCATACTACCCAAAACAATCTATAGATTCAGCACAACTCCTATCAAGATATCAATGACGTATTTCACAGAACTAGAACAAATATTCCAAAAATTTATATGGAACCACAAAAGAACCCAAATAGCCACAGTGATCTTGAGAAAGAAGAACCAAGTTGGAGGAATCATGTTATCTAATATCAAACTATACTACAAGGCCCTAGTAATCAAAAGAGCATGGCTCTGGCATATAGATCAATGGAACAGAATAGAGAGGCCAGAAATAAATATACACCTTTATATTCAATCAATATTTGACAAAGGAGGTAAAAGAAACAATGGGGTAAAGATCTTCTATTCAATAAATGATGTTGAAATAATTAGACAAGTGCAAAACAACGAAACTAGACCACTTTGTTATACCATACACAAAAATAAACTCAAAATGGATTAAAGACTTAAATGTCAGACCCAAAAGCTAAAAATTTTAGAAGAAAACATAAGCAGTAAAATCTCAGACATTTCTTGTAGCAATATTTTTCTGATATATCTCCTTCAACAAGGAAAACGAAAAAGTTAAAATAAAAAACGGTACTATAGCAAATTAAAAATCTTTTGCATAACAAAGGATACCATCAACAAAATGACAAGAAAATGCACTAAATGGGAGAACATATTTGCCAATGATACATCTGAGAAGGGGTTAATATCCAAAATTTATAAAGAACTTATAAAACTCAAAACCAAAAAACCAAATAATCCAATTAAAAAATTGGCAAAGGATCTGAATAGAAACTTCTTCAAAGAGGACATACAGATGGCCAATAGGCATATGAAAAGATGCTCAACATCACTAATCATCAGAGAGATGCAAATTAAAACTGCAATGAGATATCACCTCATACTTACTAGAATGGCTCTCATCAATAACTCAACAAACAACAAGTGTTTATAAGGTTGCGGAGAAAGGGAAACCCTTGTGCACTGTTGGTGGAAATGCAGACTGGTATAGCCACTGTGGAAAGAAATATGGCATTACCTCAAAAAATTAAAAATGGAACTACCTTATGACCCAGCGATTCCACTTCTGGGAATATATCTGAGAAACCCAAAACATTAATTCAAAATAGTGTATGCACCTCTGCGTTCACTGCAGCATTGTTTACAATAGCCAAGATTCTGAAGCAGCCTAAGTGGCCGTCAGTAGATAAGTGGATAAAAAATCTTGTGCATTTACGCATGGAATACTACTCAGCCACAGAAAAATAAGGAAATATGATCTTTTGCAACATTATGGATGGACCTAGAAAATATTATGCTAAGTGAAATAAGTCAGTTAGAGAAAGACAAATACCACATTGTCTTCCTTATATGTGGAATCTAATGAACACAATAAACTACCAAACAAAATAGAAGTAGACTCATAGATATAAACAACAGACTGACAGCTAGCAGAAAAGTGGGATTGAGGGGCTGGTAAAAATAGTAAAAGGATTAAGCACAAAACTCATAGATACAGCCCTGGCTGGTGTGGCTCAGTTGGTTGGGCATCATCCTGCAAACCAAAAGGTCACAGATTTGATTCTCGGTCAGGGCACATGCTTAGGGCGTGGTTCTGTCCCCAGTTGGGGCATGTACAAAAGGCAACCAACAGATGTTTTTCTCTCTTATATTGATGTTTCTCTCCCTTTCTTTCTCCCTCCTTTCCCATCTCTCTAAACCCTCTCTCCCTTCTTCTCTCTCTAAAAGCAATGAAAAAATGTCCTCAGATGAGGATCAAAATGAAACCAAACTCACAGACAATGGTACAGTGATTACCAGAGGGAAAAGGGGATGGGGGAGGTGGAGGTGGGTAGAGAGAGGTTAAATGACTTGGGGTTATGTACATACAATGTAATATGCAGATGATGTATTATAGAATCGTACACCTGATACCTACATAATTGTATTAACTAATGTGACCCTAATAAATTCAATGAAAAAGACGTGTTATATCATGAAATATTAAAACCTCTCTATGGACATTAGGAATGGAACAAGAGGACATACTCTCAGAATTTCTATTCAGTATTATATTGAAATTCCTAACTAGAACAATAAAGTAAGATCATTTCAATGTGGTATTGGTGCAATTTTAGTTAAACAGATTAAAGGACTAAATTGAAAAGCCTAGAAAAGACCCATAGTACACTGTTACTTAATTTGTGACAATGTGACACTAAAGTGAAATGGATAAAGAATTATTTTATCAATAAAAGATATTAGATCAACTGGATAATCATGGAAGTAATTAATCTTGACACTTAAGTTCCATTCATGATATAGACCTAAATGTAAGAGGTAAAATCATAAAGCTTCTGCAAAAAGAACATTTTTATTATGGCCTTGAAGTAGGCAAAATCTTTTAAATAGCATATATCAGATTTGGACAGAAAGCATTGATTTGAAAATTTATGTTTATTAGAATTAAGAACTCTTGTTCATCAAACAAAAACAATGGGGAAAAAAAAAAGACGAACCTCGGAGTAAGAAAATGTAATAGAGACACATATACATCCAAACCAGGATTTTTACATCATCAAATGTGTTAACTTTACTCTGGGCAGCACTTAGGCTACACGTTCTTATTAAGAAGACCTTGAACGTAATTAAACACATGACCCATGGAACTATGTTTTCTATAAAGAACGATTTACGTAGCTAGCTTTACTTTCCCTTGCAGCTAAACTGTGGTCCTAACACTGATTATTTAGCAACGTCATCTATTTTTCTATTTTGAAATGTCATTATCACATACTCTCTTTCTCTATGCATTAGAGACTATTTATGGAGCTATAAAAACTCTATAATTACATATCTTTTCACATACTGCTGTACAATTTTACAAGCCCAATTAACACTGAAGTAATCCAGTTATAGTTCAGGTCTTATTTTTATGTTCTCAAATAGGATAGGCCTCTATATCTGCTTTCAAAACAGAGATTTTAGAGATTTGTGTATATGTAGAAAAACCTTCTTAAATAGAAAAATATTTTGATATTTTGCTCAAAATTGAGCTGCCATATACTTGAGTTTTAAACTTTTCCAAACATATACTCTGATCTCTCTATTAATAATCTGATCTCAAGGATCCCTCAACTTGTTTGGAATTATTCTGAGTTCAGGTACATATACATAGATGTGTGAATAGCTTTTAAGTCACAATGGTATGTAGTATCCATTCAATAAAAGCGTAACTCATAACACTGGAAATGGGGAGGATATAGGATGCTTTTCAATGAACTCAGAAAAATATGTAACAAAACAGTTCAGTGAAGCTCACCTGACCTTCCTATTGAATCACAGAATGAACAAACATAAATCAAGGCTGACAAGGTTGAATCTCACTCTCAGAGCTCTGAAAATAATAATATATCATCCTATAACAATATAACATCCAACCTCTCCTACTTTCTCATCTTGTTGGCAAAAGGCCCCTCTATTCAAAAAACAAAACTTTATTATACCAGATGATTGTAATTCTTATGCCAGAAAAAGAGTATCAGATTCATATTAAGGGGAAGATTGTTTTATGCAAGAACTTGCCAGAAAAAGGCTTAGAGATGAATTATGTTAAAGCTCCCTGTGCTCCTTTAATGAAAATTCTATTATAGTTTGTAGCCAGATGTTTTATTGGGGAAGGGAATCAAGAGAAACATAGATTGTCCTGCCACTCAACTGAACTCTGAAGCTGAAATTAGAGTGATTCACAAATGCACATAATTGCCTAGAATATTTATCTTTTTTTAAAAAAAGAGGAAAGAACTCCCTCTCTCTCTACATACTTTTTCCCCTCTGTAAAATGAAAATGAGATCTTCGCCGTGAGAACTTGGGAGACTTTGTCCCTGTGGCAGAAACAACTAAGGCTAATAGTTCTCCCAGTGACTGTCCTTTATTTTACTAACTGAATTTTAATCTTATTCAGGATGGCAATGCGTAAACTTAAAAACAAAGGAAAATGCCAACATACGTACAACCAAAAAACTAATCTTTGAAGCAAGAAGTGCTCATGTGATACAATCAGGGTTAGTGAAATGTGAGTGTCAGAAGTCAGGAGATACTTATAGAAAAGCTCTTTACAGGAAACGAACAGCTGGCGTAAACGTCTTTCTTCCTTTTTTTCCCCTTCTTTCCTTCCTTTCTTCCTCCCTCCCTTTCTTCCTTTTCCCCTCCCTCCTTCCCTCCACCCCTTCCTTCCTTCCCTTCCTAATTCCTTCCGTCTTTTTCTTTCTCTCTCTCTTTTCTTTGTTTCCAGGAAGGGTGGACACAATGCTGGAAATGAAGTAGCCATAATATGAGCATACAGCAATGAGTGAAAAAGCTAAGAATAGCTGAGAAAAAAATGAAAGTTTCTGGTAATATTGAGTTACTGCTACACAGGACTGGACTAGTTACCCTCAGACTTCTACACTAAGGAAAATTTTAAAGAATACTTTTAAAAGAGAACAAATTGATAACTTTTAATCAAATGTGATTGAAAAAACTCCCATATGATTTATATATTTCTATTTTATCTTCACGTTGGTAACTATTATCATCCCGTAGTACTATAATCTTGTATTATTACACCTAATTTATAAAAGACTGATCTGGGGTTTGAGGTTTACACATTTTCCTAAGATTTTAAGTTTAAGTAAACTGCTAGGTAGCATTCCAGCAAACTGATCTGATTCTACTTAGCGTGAAGGTGTCCATTCTGTTATATTGTGTCTGACATGGTGTCCAATAAGGTGAAAGGTGGGGTTTGGGACTGACCAAGTGGTGTGATTTAAGGGTAGTTGTGACAATTGACTTTACATGTCAATTTGGCAGGTCATGGAGTGCCAAGGTTAGACATTAGCTCTGGGTGCGTCTCTGAGGATGTTTCCATGTAAGATTAGCATTTTAATTGGTGGACTCCATAAAACAGATTGCCCTTTCCAATGTGGGTGGGCATCATCCAATCTGCTGAGGGACTGAATGGGAAAAAAGACAGAGGGAAAAGAAATTTGCCCCTTTTTTCTTGTCTCACTTCTTTTTTTTTTATTAATTTTTTTGTTTAATTACAGTTATTTGCAGCCTCTCCCCTCCCCCCTCCCTTCTCCTCCTGTCCCACCCCCCCGACCTCCCTCCTCCCCCTTAGTTCTGTCCATGTGTCCTCTACAGTGATTCCTGAAAACTCTTCTCCCCATTGTCCCCCTTCTTGAGCTGGGTCATTTCATCTCATCTTTTCTGGTCTTTAGACTGGATTTTATGCCACGGGCTCCCCTGATTCTACTTTAATCAGGTCTTCACACAGTTTCTCCTGGGGCAAGACCCGTTTGGACTGTAAGTCACAGCACCAATCAGGTAGGCACTTAGTTCAGTACATACTTAAGTATGTGCTATGTACCTGGTCCACTCCTCAAAGAGCCTCTTGTAGTTGAAACTATAGATGTGTAAAATGAATTTCAATGCAGAGTCATAAGCCCTGCAGGGGAAGTGCTGGTGCTGTGGGAGTGTGGCCTGGGGCTTCAAGTCCAGCAGGCTCTGTTAGGAAATGCCACTTTCAGTAAGATGACTTCCGTTTTTTGTCAAGTACTTTACTGTGTGATTTATGTTTTCTAAATTCTGTACCCTCATTTCTCTTCTTAAACATTATTTTTGTCTTGATCTGGCCTGGTTAGGGACATCCCTCAAATACAATAAATCTGATTTTTCTAGAAACAAAAGTACTTGCTTTATGACATAAAAATGTTTTTACAATGTTTCACTGATCCCAAATCTGAAAATATCTACCTGGTGTGATTTCTTCATACATTTACTTCAACCGTAGAGGGATAAATAAATGTCTTCACCATCTTGGACTTTTCAAAAAAGAACTGCATTCCATCTGATACAGGAAGAGATGGAGGGGAGTTTGAGCCACCTGTTTCCCTTCTGGTGCCAGGGAGGAGGGTTCAATGCGCCCCAAGGGAAGACACAGATTCAAATGTCTCAGGTGTAGTGGTGCAGCAATGGGGAACTACCAAAGCTGAGATGTGCAGCCAGGTGAAGTCAGCTCAAACCTTAGCTAGTGGAGGGCAAGGCAGAGAAAGCAATGTGGTTCTTGTGAAGTCCATGGACCTCTAAAATATTTTCCCTCATGATCTCTGCAACAATCCTATGAAATAGGAACCAATCAATGAGGAATACTGATCAGAATAGAAGGGTGTAAGAGATAAAAAGCTTAGTGGTCTTACGGTCACAAATTAATTATATAAAATGTATTTGTTATTCATAGAGAAAAATATATCATTATGTGACTATATATACTTGGAACTGTTCTGTATGTTTAGTTGATAGAAATAGAACATACTAAATTAATTTTAAATCACAAAGTTAAATTAAGACAAGGGTAAGTTAGGGATGAGAGGGCTGTATATTATTTTATTTATTACAACTACAAAGATGAAATAGAAAAAAGATACATTCATTCCAGTCCAAACCCACAGGATAATAATAATAATAAATATGGTGATATACAGGGTCTCTATAAATAACACCTCTCTTTATTATAAGATCTTTTGTTACAAAATCACAAGCATGTAATTCTGTAACATAACAGTATCACACTCAAGCATACCATACCACATTTTAGGTGAAATGTTCAAATTAAAACTATAAATTATTACACCCGTATTATTACCCTACCAACCACACTCAAGTAGGCCTTACTTCTACAGGACCCTATATATATAGTAAATATGATGAGTTTCATGAAAGGCTTGTGCAAAGTACTGTGCGAAATTGGGAAAGACGTAGTGAATATGATTGGCTAATGGGGAAGGATGAGAGAGAGAGAGAATGTAAATACAGACTTACAGGATGCAGAAACATTTCTTGAAGATAAGGCAATAAGAATATTCCAGACAGAGAAAAATACATTTAAAAAGCTAATACATAGATCAATTGGGTAGAGAGTCTAGAAATAAACCCATTCATAGACAGTCCACTAATGTTTGACAAGAGACTAAAGAATAATAAATGGAGAAAGAATAGTCTCTTCAGTAAATGATATTGGGAGTACTGTATATCCACATAGAATAAAAGGGAATTTTTATCTTGTACCATATATAAAAGTCAACTCAAAATGGATTCAAGACTTACATGCTAGACCTGATATGGTAAAACTCCCCCCCTTCATAAAAACATAAGAAAAATATCTCCTTAATTTTGGCAACAATTTTTTGGATATCACACCAAAGGCACAAATGAAAACAGCAAAAATAAACAAGGAAACTACATCAACTAAAAAATCTTCTGCACAGCAAAGGAAATAATCAACAAAACAAAAAACTACTTAAGGAATGGGAGAAAATATATGTAAACCGTATGTCTGATAAGGAGTTACCAGCCAAAACATAAAAAGTACTCAAAACTCAATAGCAAAAACCTCAAATAATTCAATTTAAAGTGGGAAGAAGATATGAATAGACATTTCTCCAAGGAAGACATAAAAATTGCCAACAGGTTCACGAAAAGGTTCTTAACATCACTAATCATCAGAGAAATGTAAATCAAAACCACAATGGGATATCACCTGGCACCAGTTAGAATGGCTGTTGTCAGTGACAAGCGATAATCCATAGCGCTGGTGAGGATGCACAGAAAAGAGAACACTTGTTTGTGTGTGGTGGGAATATACATTGGTACAGCCGCTATGCAAACCAGTATGGAGGTTCCTGAAAAAATTACAAATAGAACTACTGTATGATCCAGCAATCCCAGTTCTGAGTATACATTCAAAGGGAATTAAATCGCGATCTTGAAGAGATGTCTGTGCCTCAATGTTTAATGCAGCCTTATTCACAAGAGCCAAGACGTAGAAGCAACCTAAGTGTCTGCTGGCAGGTGTGTGGATAAAGAAATGTGTGCTATATACATGCACAATGGAATGTCACTCAGCTATAAAACGAAAGGAAACGCTGCCACTTTTGACAACATGGATGGATGTTGACATAATTATGCAAAGTGGAATAAATTAAACATAGAAAGAAAAACACTACATGATCTCACTTACAGGTAGAATCTAAAAAAGTCAGATTCATAGAAACAGAAAGTAGACTGGTGGTTGCCAGGGGCCGGTGGTCGGGGGTGTTGGGAAAATGTTGGTGGAAGAGCACACATTTCCAGTTATAAGATGAATTCGTTCTGGTATCCAATGTACATTGTGCTGACTATGAACAGTTAACAATATCACACTGTATGCTTGAGACTTGATAAGAGAATAAATCTTAAATGTTCTCACCACAGTCACACACACAAATTGTAATTATGTGAGGTGAGCGATGTTTTAACTTCATTGTGTTAGTCATTTCACAATACATATGTACACCAAATTATTACCTTGCACACTTGAAACTTATACAATGTGTTATATCAATTATATTTCAATAGAGCTGAGGAGAAAGCTAAGAAGTAGGGATTTTATTTATTTATTTTTTATTGATTTTATTGAGGTGACATTTATTAATAAAAGTATATAGGTTTCATCTGTACATTGTATTGTGTATTCAAAGCCCCAAGTCTGTTGCAAATTTGTTATAGGCAGAAAAAGGGAAATAGAAAATACCTGTGTTATTTTTTGTCTGTGCTTCTATTTTTTTAAGCTATTAATCATATTAATCAATGTATAGTTTAGAAAGGGAACTTCATTTTGGAAGGTTATCAGTCGGGAGTGGGAAAGGGGAGAATGGCGGAAAGGTGCAGGGATTAAGAAGTACAAATTGGTAGGTACAAAATAGACAGTGGGATGTTAAGAACATGGAGGAAACGGAGAAGCTAAAGAACTTATACGCATGGCCCACGGACAAAAACTGAGGGCAGAGGATTGCTGGAGGGAATAGGGGCTACCTGGTGAAGAGGGCAAAAGGGGAAAAGTTGGGACAACTGTAATAGCATAATCAATAAACTATATTTTAAAAAGAAAGGACACTTCAGAGATATTATGGAGGGTAGTCTGAGCTGAGAAAATATGATGTAAGAAAGGAGTTTTATTAATTAATTAATTAACTTATAATTTCATTATTCTGCCCTCTTCCTTTCTTCCTGCTTTTCAACTATCATTTGTATGATAGAATAACATATCCCATTGAAATATGTCTCTACTTTTTGGTAGCATTTTTAGTAGACTTCATTTTTTAAAGAAGATTGAGGTTCACAGGAAAATTGTGCATAGGCATAGAGATTCCCCACATACTCCCTGCCCTCACATGTGCACACTGCCTACCCGACATCAACACCCTCACCAAAGCGGTGCATCTGCTACGGTCAGTGAGCTGACATTGGCACGTCGTCGCCAAAATCCACAGTTTACACTAGGCTTCTCTCTTGAAGCATACATTCTGTAAGTTTAGACAAATTACAGTATCCTACAGAGTAGTTTCACTGTAGTAAAAATCCTCTGTGCTAGGAATTATCCATCCTACCCTTCCCCATAACTCCTGGCATCCTGTGAGGCTTTTACAGTTTCCATAGTTTTGACTTCCCCAGAATGCCATATAATTGACATCACATAGTATGTAGCCCTTTCAGACTGACTTCTTTTACTTTGGAATATGCATTTAAAGTTCCACCCTGTCTTTTTCATGGCTTGATAGATCATTTCTTTTTAGCGCTGAGTAATATTCCATTGTCTGAATGTACCAGTTTATTTATCCATTCACGAACTGAAGGGCATCTTGGTTTTTTCTAAGTTTTGGCAATTATGAATAAACAATTATGCTATAAACATCCACATACAGGTTTTGTGTGGGCATAAGTTTTTAACTTATTTGAATGAATACTAAGGAGTGCAATTGCAGGATCATATAGTAAGAGTGTGTTTAGTTTTGTGAGAAACTGCCGAACTGTCTTCCAAAGTGGCTGTAAAACTTGAAGCAATGCACGAGAATTCACGTGGCGCCACGACATTGTTAGCGGCCGGTGGTGTCGGTGTTCTGGACTCTGGCCCTTCTAATAAACATGCGGTGCTTATCTCAGTTATCTTAATTTCTAGTTCCCTAACCACACATGATGTTCAGCGTATTTCATACGCTTATTCTCCAGCTGTGTATTTTCTTTGGTGGTGTGCATGCTCACTCTTTCGTCAGTTTGTTTTCAGATTGTTGAGTTCTAAGATACCTTTTTATTTGGAGGAGTCCTTCATCAAATGTGTCTTTCGCAAATATTTTCTCTCAGTCTGTGGTTTGTCTTGTCATTCACGTGACAGAAACTTGTCTTCTCATTATTCTTGACACAAGAGCAGAAGTTTTCAAATTTAATAAAGTCCAGCTTATCAATTCTGTCTTTTGTAAATGTGCACTTGGTGTTGTGTCCAAAAATTTGTTACCATACACAACTCACCTAGATTTTCTCCCATATTATCATCTAGGGCTTGACATTTCAGTGCGTGACCCAATTTGAATTGATTTCTGTGAAGAATATAAGGTCTGTGCCAATATATACTTTTCTTGCATGCAGATGCCTACTTGTCTCAGCACTGTTTGCTGAAAAGACTCTCTTTGTTTCATCGTATTGCTATTGCCCCTTGGTAAAAGATCAATTGATTATATTTATGGGGGTTTATTGCTGGACTTTTGGTTCTGTTAACTTATGTGTCTATTCCTGAAGCAATACCACACTGTCGTGATTGCTACAGGAAGTCCTGAAGTTGGGTAGTGTCCATGTCTTGACTTGGTTCTCCTCAAATATTCCGTTGGTTATTCTGGGTCTTTTCCTTCTCTGTACATACTTTATAATCAGTTTGTCAATTCTATCAATGACTTGCTGAAATTTTGATTGGGATTGTGTTGAATCTATTGATCTAGTTTGGAAGAATTGACACCTGGATAATGTTGAATCTTCCTCTACATAAATATGAAATATCTCTCCATTTGTTTAGTTTCTTTATTTCCCTCATCAGACTTTTGTGATTTTCCTCATATAAACGATATATGTATTTTGTCAGATTTACTCCGAAGTGTTTTGGTTTTTTTCTGGTGCTAATGTAAATGGTGTTATGCTTTTAATTTCAAATTTTGTGTTTTTATTCCTGGCGTATAGAAATGCAATTGACTTTTATATATTAATCTTGTATCCTGTAACATTGCTATAATAACATACTAGCTTTGGGAGGGTTTTTTCTTATTTTTTTTTTTAGATTTTCTGCACTAACGATCACTCACCTGTGAACAAAGACAGTTTTATTTCTCTCTTGCATCCTTGTAGTAACTATACTATGATCAAAGAGAAAAAAATAGTTATCGAGGCCTTTGTTTTGCAGCCAAACTCTCTCTTAATTTAGACAAGTCATTTTCACTCCGAGGTCTCTGTTGTTCACCTGTGAAATGAAGGGACTGAACTGCATAGACTAAGTCTCTTTTAGCTTTCACATGCTATATTCTGTCTGCAATTCTAGTCTCCTGATTTTCAAAAATCTTTCTTGAATGTGAGTTATTCTGATAGAGTGCTGGAAACTTCTCTTCTGTTTCTGGAGCGAGGGCCTACTGCCTTTGCATTCTCTGGGCTGTCTGGACAAGGAGTTGTTCTCAGAGAAGGCTCACACACACTGTCTTCATCTGCTATCAAAGTGATAACAGCTTGTGATTTGTGGGGTTTTTACATTATTAAGTTATAAGCATGTAACAAGTATAAGATAAAGAATTCATATGGAAACATCTCTTAATATATTCCAGTTGCTGCAATTTCTATAGTTTAGAATTGGAAGTCAAATGTCTACAAGAAAAGGCTAATGGAGTGTGGTTACTAAGGTGCAGTTTAACTTACTATTTGAATCCAAGAAAGCCACTTAGCCTTTATTTCCCCATCTATAAACTGGGAACTTGTAGTAGCAGCTGCACTTCATCATTTTCCAAGTAGTGGAAATAGATACTCGATAAGACTTGTCTGCATTATGAGCAGTGTTACCAATATTAATGCAAAGCAATGGCAATCTCCATAAAGACACATAAAACAAAATGAAACAAAGCAAGATAAAGAACGAGATTCTATTTTGATAGCATGGTCATGGAAACCTTCTTGATAAAATGACATTAGAGCAGAGACCTGAATGGAGTGAGGAAGTGGACGATGTCCATATGGACAGCTGGGAACATGATGTTCTGGGGAAAAGGCACAGAAAGTGAAAAAGCAGGCATATGAAAAAGTTTACAATAAATGTTATATGACAGGTTAGAGAGAATGAGGAGGAGTAGCAAGAAATGAAGTCAAAGAATAACAAAGGGCCAGATCTTAAATGGCCGTGTTGACCACGGTAAGAGCATCAAAGGTTATGCTGAGTGAAATGAAAGCCATCACAGGACATAAGCCATTCATTTGTTTGGGCAATGAAGTAATACATTTTCTGAAAAAACACATAAGCATTCATTATATTCAATCATTCTTTTAATACTCAGTCTATAGCATCTCTGCTACGAGTCATAAAATGTCAAGGAAATCACCCACTGTAAGATATGCCATTCAATCTATTTTGGATGTTATTTTTTGACAAAATATTTTTCACTTCTAGAAACAGAATTTGTCTCCCTGAACTCTTCACCATTATGTGTTAACTGTATTCACAGCACACATTTTCTTCCCAACAAAAACCATTCATATCTTTTCACTGTGACTCATCTCTCAAATATTCTCTTTGTCATGATACGACATGATAATGAAGCTTCTGATTATTCTCCTTAGGTCCATTTTTATTCTTGTCTATGTTTGGTGACCAGAACTCCATATAATATTCTTTTCTATCCATCTTTATTTATTGCTATTATTCACAATAGTTCCAGGAAGTTTATTTTCTGACTTTTAAAATAAGTTCATGCTTTCTACTTGAGTAACTGATTTCTTCTTGAATCAATTGGCTTCAGCTTGACGGCTCATGAGAAGCCTGGCATGTTGGCACTTGGTACCTCCACTCTAACTCAGCAGTGTGCAACCCATGACCTGGGGTCAAAGGGCACCTGTGACAGTTCCTGAGATGGTCCCACTGTTTCCCAACACAGGCCACTCTTTTCATTCTTTGTTTTCTTTCTCCATCCTCATTCTTTTCCTTCTGTTTTCCTTTCCTTTTTTTTTTTGTTATTATGTTCTTCACTTCTATTTTATTCCCCATTTTTCCCTTCTATTTACTTCTTATCACCGAACTCTGGATAATATGTAATAACATCCACAAACATGTCTTAGCTTTGTTAAAGATCAAATATGCAGGAAAGATGAGTCAATCGGATTCCACACTCTCCATGATTCTAAGTAAGAATCTTAGTATACAAAATTCCTTCTTAGAGATGCCTCCTTGGCCTAAATACCCAAGATAAGACAATTGTCAGGTTATCAAATTGAAAAGAATCATAAATTTTACCCAGTAGCAAATTTTGCTAATAATTCCAAGGATACATATACTGTAATCAAGAGACATAAGTAGAGCAAAGATAGACTTGTGATCCTCAATACAGTTCTCTGGTCCTTCCACACTTAAAAGCACCCAGTTTTTGCCAAGATCCAAAAAATCTCTGGCATAAAGGTAACACCTAATGTCTGTAAGAGGGGTGTGTGTGTGGTCTATCATTACACAAAGGTAGCTGTTTCAAGCACACAGCCTTTTCACTTTTTTCTCAATTAATTCCAAATTTGATGATATTTTCCAGAGTGTCATATCCCATAAATCCATGGATTTACTATAACAGTCTTAACAGACAGGTATACCCTGCTAAAAGTATGCTTTCTATAAAGTAAATACTATCAACAGGTTCAATTAGCATGTCTGTAAGGGGACTTCACCAACATACTTACTTCTCTTTGTGTCTTGTTTGCTTTCTGTCCAAGAGTTACCGGGTAAGAAAAGATAGACTTCAGGCCAAACGATAACATTTTTCTTTTCAGAGGAACTCAACCCACTATTTCTGGCTGTGGTGATGAAGGGAGAAAGCCAGGCGTCAATGAATGTGGGTAGCCTCTAAAAGCTGGTAAGGACAAGAAAATGGATTTCCCATACTGCATCCGGACAGAAATGCAGCCCTGCTGACACTCTGATTGGCTCAGTGAGACCCAGAGACTCACATCAGACTCTGGAACTACAGAATTTTAAGATAATACATTGTGTTGATTTAAGCTACTAAGTGACCATTTGTTAGGGCAGCAACAGAAAGCTAATACAGGAATGTACAACTGGAGTTTTCATTCAGACCATTCATGAGGAAGGAAAATCAAGTCATACGAGACAGAACAGGAAAAACTGAATGAACAGCTACTTCATTGTGTATGTACAGGCACAATATTTGATAAGTCTTCATATGAAGTAGGGATTGGCTGCGATATTTTTTCCTTGTGATTTCAAGAGGGCAAATTAGGACCAATGAATAAATGAAATCAAAGTGAAATAAATTTTATGTCAAAAGAAAGCAAAAAATGTAATAGATGTCTTCAAAGATGTCTTGGTTGCCTCAGAAAATAATGAATTCTCCATTATTACAAAAATTCAAACATGGTCCTATCACCCAGGTGTTGAGAATTGAAGGGTTACATGGGCGGTTATATAACTTACTATGTTCTCATGAAATCCAGGTAGGGAGAGGATCCCTTGAATATGAGCTTAAATAGCTAGAGTGGAAATTTTAAATCTAAAAGCCCTTATCAGAACCACCAGATTTCAGTTACAATAATAGGAAAGTAATATTCAATTTTAGAAGTTCATTCTATAATTAAGAACTTCACAACCAAATTACAAAACTGAATGCATTGATAATTAATCCTCTGAGGATTTTTTCAAAGGATTATACTTTGGGGATAGTTCATTAAAATGAGAATGTTTACTAAACACTTTTTTCTATTTTGAAAGCATTAATAAATTTGTTTCTTAAGTTAGTTTTTAAACAAGTCATAAACCATGACAAATATATTCACAAAGAAATTGATTATATAGCCTAATCAAAAATTGTGTCATAGTTATATCTGAAAAAAGAGCAAAGACAAAACTGCTTTCCACAATTTTATTAATCTATTTAATATGTTTCTTCCTATTTGTAGCACTAAAATTAAACCTCTCTAGGTACTCTCTTTTATTTATTGATAGATTTTTTTTTCAAAGGTCAGTGTAGTAAAGCACCTAGAAATATCTAATATTGCATTTTGCTTTGATTTTTAACTAAAGTTATATTCTTACTACAATGAATTAGACACTAAAGTAACAAGTGAAGTTTTGTTATCTTAACCTGGTAATAAGTATTTGAGCAACTGGGACAAGGGCTGTTTAGTATTGGGCTAGTGGGTGAAGAAGATAGAAGAAAATTATAAGACATAAATCCTGACCCTAAGAAGCTTAACTTGCTCGGGGACATAAGGCGCCCACAAAGCATTGTAAATAAACAAGACAACATTGGTCACACAGGTAGGGCTCTAAGAATCAGGCAGCTACGGTAGGCTATGAAAGTGAGCTACTGACTCTGGAGGGGTAGATAAGGTTACAAGTTTGAAGTGCAAATAATAGGCATAAAGTTTCTTCATTTAAGAGGAGTGTTTGAAGTGAAGAAAAACTCTAGCAGATTTTAACTATCTAGACAGGTGTGCTGGTGTCAGGTCACTATGAAGTCCCCGATCCTTGGGCAGAAGCTAATCACTCACATTTGGAGTTTATTCTCCTCTTTGTATGGAGGACTAGAAAATCTCTATTTGCAGGCTGAGGGAAAACCTGTATCTGAGAATGACATATACTCTTGAATAATGCAAAGGCCAATTTCCTGACTTCTTGTGGGTTTCTTGAACTAAAGAAGGAACACAGGAGAAGCTAAGGTAAAGCCAATTAAAAGCCAATTAAAATATTTCGACAGCCACAGAGCATATGTTCTTTTATTATTTATTCCTTCATTCAGCATATTTTTATTGATTTTGCCCATTATATGCCAGGCATTGCTGTAAGTGCTGGGAATACAGTGGTAAACAAAATACAAAAATTTCCTCTCCTACTGGAACTTATATTCTGAAAGTTGGAGGAGACAGAAAATGAACAAATAATTAATTAAACATTTAATATTTTAGATGGTAGTACATAATACAGAAACAAATGAAGCAGATAAGTAAAATGCCTGGGGAAAGAATTCCGATTTTATATAATGTAGACAGGAAAGGTCTTGATAATAAGGTGGCATTACAGTAGAAATTTGAAGAATGTGAGAGATGAGTTTGGATGATTTTAAAAATATGCCAACAAATAGTTTCAAATACTCGTGGATATTAGAATAAAAATGGTAATCAACCAGACTTATTTGTATGTGAAAAGGGAAAAAGTGAAGTAAATTCAGTTGAAACAGGGATAGCATGACAAGACAGGGACTGACTGATGAAGGAGAGAAAACAAGGAGGTGTGATATATCTTTGCCAACTTTATCAGTGTTTCTTTGTTAAAATGTTCATTTAATCTTGAATGTTTCATTGTTTCATTAGGAAAAGAGTTGGCAGAGTAGACAAATTGATAACTTTATTTGTGGGCAGAGAAGAAATAAACTTTTTACTTATATTCTATATTTTTTTAAACTAAGGCTAAATCGCCATGAATAGAAAAACTTTAAATGGATTCTGATACATATGTGTTGAATTGGTATTCAGATGCCAGGAGCAGCCCTGGCTGGGTGGCCTGGGTTGGTTAGAGTGTCGTCCCAATCCGCCAAGGCTGCAGGTTTGATCTCTAGTCAAGGCACATCCAAGAAGCACCCAATGAGTACATAAATAAGGAGAGCAAGCAGTCAGTGTTTTCCCTCTCTCTCTCTCCTACCAACCCTCTCTCTAAAAATCAATTTAAAAAACAAAGATACCAGAAGCAGCATTCCACTGGCTATTGAATTTTCTGAAATGTTGACCAATTCTTAATGACGTTCTCAACAAAACAAAAAAGCAATCTTTCCTCAATTTACAAGGTAGTTGCACTCAGTATAGAAAAGTCAGTAGATATTAATTTCTCTCCTTGTTGAACAATAGGCTGGACTCGGTGATTCAGAGAACGCAGCCTGTCATGGACAGCCCTGTCATGGACAGCCCTGTCAAGTAGCCTAGACGGGGAGGTACTCGAGCCTCTTGCCAACCAGAACTGGGAGCAGATCCTTCAGCCTCTGTCAAGTCTTCAGAGGCTACAACCCTGGCCAACAGCTTGCCTGCAACTTCATGAGAGATCCTGAGACAGAATCACCCTCTCCCAGATTCCATGCCCTTGATCCTCAGAAAATGTGTGACATAACATTTATAAATGTTGATTTGTTCTAAGCTGCTAAACTGCGGGTAATAGATAACTATTTCATCTGTCATGGGTATATCTGGAGTAAGAGCAACCTAGGAAGCAGGGCGGCAAGTTACAAAGACCTCATGCAGGAAGCCCGGAGGGTCTGAGTAAAGCAAAGGATCTGTTAGAGCTGACACAGAGTAAATCGAGGGTGAGAATAGAGGAAGATGGTACCTGAAAGGTGGCAGTGGAACTAAGAGTCTCGTAAGCCATTGTGAGCTAAATTATAAGAGGAAATAATCTGAAAAGGTCGGACTGAAATCATGGAGGGGTATGGTTATTGGTCAAGGGTATTATGAAAGAAAATTGGAGATAAAATTACTGGTGAAGAGATAAAAATCAAAGAAAAACATCAAGTTTTAGGTTTTTCCTAAGGAGACTTTAATGCGTTTCCCCCTTAACGTCGGCTTACCTATATGCAGCATTAGCCTCGAGAAGAACCAGGGAAAACGTTGAATGGGTCATCACAATCTGAGCCCTGTCACTGTTGGCAAGACAACACATATTTGTTATTGTTATTGCAAAACTGACATAACCTGGGTTTCTCAGATGATTGCAACTTAATAAACTTTCTAATTTCCTAGAGAAGTAAATTGCACATTCACTCCCAAATGGATATATCCAGCTCTCCATCACTCTCATCTATTTTATTCAGGGTAAATGGCTTTTATTATCATTTCTCTGTTCCAAACAGAATTACCAAATTCGGTAATTTCTCAGTCAAGTGTTTTTATATATTTTTCTCATTTAAAGTGTGACTAGTTTGTTAGGTATAAATTGAAACGTATTTCTTTAAGTGATATTTGAGAAAAACATTGAATCCCCCTGTCTACAGGAGAGGTCCTCCTGTACTTCCTCGTCATTCTGGATTGAATTTAGTACAAACAATTAGTGGAGTTATAATTACACGGCACTCAAATTTGAATAAAGACAACAGTAAACTATGGTAAGAGCCTGAGAAAACTGACTTGAGAAAAAATATGTATATTTAAGGCGATAATAAAACGTATTTTATTTTTTACCTCAGGCTTTTTGATGAAGCGTGTTTTCTTTTTTCTAAGATTACTTTTGTCTGTTGATTAATTAACTATGACCATGTAGCCCAACACTAAATACAAATATTCACTTGACTATTCCACAGCATCAGTATTATTTTGTAGAGAGATCGTGAGCATGGTACTCTCAGACTGTGAGAAACCTTTAATACTATTTAATTTTATAAAGCTGTATAGCTTGTCACACATTTGGAAGTTACTTTGTAATCATTTTATTTTCTATCTTTTGAAGTTCTGAAATTTTTGTTTGAACTATTTTTTCCACAGGTAGTTATTGCCTCCCCTTTCTCCTTCTAGGCCTACCTTTTGGTGAAGCATAGAATGTAGAGTCATTTAAATCTCTGAGCTTTAGAGACTCTCTAATTCAAAATTTGGGTTTAGAGTTTTTCTTAAAAGCAGGGCCAATTAAGAGAATACCAATAAATTTTTTCATAAATAAATATTTTAGCAGATGGCTCAAAACAATTGCAAACTAAAATCTCACAGTACTTAATTACTTGTGAACAGAAGATTGGGTAAAAAAAATACACATTACCTAAATTGGTGAGTGTGTGAGTATATAGTATTTGTCTGACAGAAAAAAAAAATGTTGAGAAAAATAGCTGTATTTTCTTAAGGATATAACTTTCCACAGAATGTAACTGAAAAAAGTTCAAAGTTCATGTACTACTTAACGCCATTCGATCTAAATAAGTCAATGAGTACTGTGTGGCCAATTAAGCAAATAGCAGTGATTTTCTCTGAAGTAAAGGACTATTAACAAACAGAATATGCCATCAGCATTAATGTTCCAGAAACACTGTTTAAAGTAATTTACAGGTTGGCCAATGGTTACACTTTTTCTTTCTTATTTGTACTCAAGAGGATTATTTTTAATTAAAATAATACACAGAGCCCAATTTTGCTTGACACATGGTAGACGAAAAAATAAGAGTTTGCTAGGTTGTTTATATTTGTTTAATTTGGTTGGATCATTTGTCCCTTCTTTCTCACATTTTCGTGAAATCTCAGCTACAGAAGATTTATTGTGTTAACAGTGTGACGTGTGAAGGAGAATAATGGGAAGGTGTTTTTGTTTTTGTTTTGATTTGCTTACCTGGGTTTTTATACCCCTGAGAAATTTTATTGTATTCACATAAGTTGACAGAAGAATCATGGATCCTACTGCTTATGCTTAAACCAGCTCTGCTTTATTTATCTGGAAAACAAAGCCAAATTCTCCCCTTGTCTCACAAAATATAAAGTTATGTTTCTAGCAAATGATTTATTTATTCATCAAGTGTTTATTGAGATCCTGCCAACTATCAGCCAATCTTCTCGGTGTTAAGGAGTAAATTAAAGGGCAAAATAGACAAAAATCCCTGCCCTGATGTAGCTTACTTTCTAGTTGGGAAAAATATAAATAAGCAAATTGAATTTCAATTGTATAGATTTTTAGAAAGTGATAAGCAGTGTGAAAAATAAACTAAAAAAGGGGGGAACTAAAAGGAGAAATGCAATTTTCAGTAACAGGGTATATAACCTGTTAGAAGATAAAATTGCATTGTTTTTTGACTCCTAGTACTTTCATCTAATTGTTGTCAGAATTGACCCCCATTATTTTACAACTGCTGTATTGGGTATGAATTACAGTCCTCAACATACAGGGCTTTAAAAGGCTATAATAATTTTCAAAACCAAATTTTCTGCATGGCCAAAAATTTACTATTCAGTTTCTATGATTGGGACTTTCTTGAGACTATGAAATAACTCAGGATCTTATGTTGGGCCCCCCTGGCCTTTTTTCCGCGTTAGCCACCACGACTATACGCCGTTTCTAACCCAGCAGCTGCCTGAGGATGCTCAGCACAACCCACGGTCAGCTCCGACTCCTGCGTAGTCTGCGCAGCCATTCTAGTCGGAAGAACTTCTTTGTGCCACGAGAATGAGCAATAAAAAGTTTTCTATTCTTGGGATCCGCCTCAAACCCTGTCCATTTCCTCAGGATAGCTTTCCTTAGCCTCTGATTTTCTGCCATTTGTTCATAATTCCTCCAATGTACACTTAGGGATTGAGTTGTACAACCTAGAAGAAATGCAGTGCAAGGAGATATTGACACCCGTCCGCTATGTTCCCTCTAAACCTCCAGCTCACTCTTTTAAACCCGCATCTAGAAGGACACGGGTATTTCCTGCTGAATTAGCCCTGTGTGATTTAGTTCAAGTTGAGTACCCTAGACAGCCCTAGGCTGGGGCAACATAATCGCTGGTATACACCTCCTTTGATTGTCACAGAAATCAAGCAGCAGTCGAAGCTGTGAAGTATTAGCTCACTTTATGGACATGGAGATGAGGCAGGTAGACAGAGGGCAGAGTGAGAGATGGAGCCAAACGCTGAACCCAGGTCTTCAAGCTCTTAATCATTGCAGAAGGAGGTAAAGAAATACTTGATCATGTAAAACAGGTTCATCAGTCTAAACTTTTTAGCCATTTTCCCCCTGTAGACTTGTGTGGTGTTGTTATAATTATAACGCTGAACTAATAAGTTTATTTCTGGCAGGAGCCAACTTCCATTTTGACTAGACATTAATGAAAACCAAATTCTCTATAAATTTTATGTGTCTGCTATGTGAAAGAATTTTCCATGGGCTAGCTTCTGGCTCTTTAATTTCAATAATGTTTTGTTTCCAGTCACCTAAATATATATAGCTAAATCTAAATTAAACATATCTCCCATTATATATCAGAACTTTTTAGCCAAACCTAAAAATGTCCCTGGCCTAAATCCAGTGCCTCCACACACGAAGCAAATGTACCAGAGGGAAAGCCTGAGCAGAAAGAGACAGTGACATACATGAGGACTTGGCAAACTTCTGCTGAGTGTCAGCTTGTAAATGTTTTTGAGTTTAGGAATCGGGAAACCTCTGTCCCAGCTATTAATCTCTGCCATTGTAGCATCAAAGCAACCATAGGCAACAGGGAAGGGGATTTGCATGGCTGTATTCTAGTGAAACTTTATAGAAACAGTGGACTGATCTAACACTCACCCCCACTGATCTAAACCAATGGAAATGAAAATACCATGCCAATGAACATTTCATGTAAATATCTGTCCAGATGAGCACATTTAAGACTCCTTGTGGCATTCGAAGGAGTCCACATCAGCATACTGTTAAAACTTCATAATCATTAGCATCACATATTTACATTTTTATCCTTTATAATTTTTGCTTTCTATGACTTATTGAAAGTATTTCTTACACAGAGGCATATTGTTTTCTCTCTTTTCTTCCAAAATCTTTTTAATGTTTTCTTTTGGTATTTGCCATTAATCTTCATGAAATTTATTGTTTTGAAAGGGTATTATAGGGATCTATTTTTAAATAAATTTAAAATTTTTGTAGAAACATTTATTGAATAATTTATCTCCCCACTGATTTGAAGTGCCACTTCTATCATAATATTGAATATAGAACTATGATTCTTTTCCTTCCTTCTATTAAGATCTCGTAATTCCTGTAGTAAATTTAATATTTTCTCACTAAGGAATGAAGGCCTAATAATTTTTGTTAAGTTAATTTCAAGATACTGTGTCATATTTGTAGCTTCAGTGAATAAAATCTTTTTTTCTTACTTCAATACTAAATTACTTTTGCAGGAGTATATAAAGAGCTACTGGCTTTTGCATGCTGATCGGTTATCAGCTAGGTCTTAATGCTAATATTTGTCAGTTGATTCTTTTCAAGTTTCGGGGTAGATGATTATGTTGTCTGTAATAAATTTTCAGCTACTAAGGTCTACATCTTCATTTTCTAAGTATGTTTTAGTATCAGGCTCATGCTAGTTTATAAAGTGAGTTGGGTAGTAATCCTTTTTTTTTATATTTTCTGGAACAATTGTAAAACTTAGAATTATCTGTTTATCTGTTCTTTGAAGTTATACAGAGTTCATTTGTAAATTTTAAGTATCTTGTGCCTTTTGAGGGATAGATCTTCCAGTACCACTTAAATTGATCTTGAAGACACAATCCAAGATTGATAAAAAGATTGACTATACCAATTATTATCAGTAGTAGAGTCTTATATTCTTACATATCTGCTGTCGATTCACACATCAACATTTCTATCTTGCTCTTTACTTTTGCTCTTCCTTTCTGTGTGTGAATACTTCTCAGGAATTCATTATGTTTTTCAAAATAGCTATTTATATTAGTATATTCTCATGGCTATTTTCTGAATTTTCTATTTGTAATTTTCTTCATTTGGGTTTATTTCACTAAGGCTTTTCAAATTAGAGATTATCATTTATTCTCCCCTTTCATTGAAAAAATTGTTAGACATTTTCTTCTGAGTATTGTTTTGTTTTCATTCTAAACATTCTATATCTCTATCCTACTTCTAAGTATTTGTTAATTTCCATTTTCCATTTACCGTTCAACTCTGGAATTATATAGCATTTTAAAATATTTTAAAATATGAAATTTTTAAGCTCTCACTTGTTAGGCAATTTTAAAAATATATTTCATTAGACATTTCTGATGTTTATATGATACCAGCATTTTAGAATTTGTTGGCACTCCCATATTTGCTAAAATATGCTCAAGTGTTTCAAGTATTTCATGCACATTTGAAAATATGTGTTCTGTGCTGGTTGAGTTTGGTAGTTACCACATGGTGGGTGGTAGTCTTGCCAATATTTCTGAGTCTCCATTCCTTCTTGGCATGTTGGAAGACTTTATTTCCCTGCCCTTCTAAAAGATTGGCCATGTCAGCCATGGCCACATGACTTGCTTGAGAGAATAAAATGCGAGCGGAAGTGACATGTGTTGCTCCCAATGGAAGCAAGAATGGGCATGGGCCCAGTTCCCTGTGCAGCCCTCCCATGCTGCTGCCAATTTATGTGGTCATAACAAATAACCTCAAAATTGTGACGGTTTATAGCAACAATGGTTTGCTTCAAATTGTGCTTATGTGCCATAGCCTGTGGATCTGATCCAGGACCCAGGATGAAGGAGCAGTCCCTCTGAGACACGGCTGATGCTATGGCAGAGGGGAAAACGAGATGGTGATGCACACAGTGTCCCTTAAACCTTGTGCCCAGAGGTAGTGCATGTCCTTTGTACTCACATTGCTTTGGCCAAAGAGGACCTTATCTATAGCCAAGCTTGGTTATCAATGATATAGAAATGATTAAACTTCCTTTAGGGTGGACCTATTGGGGAAGAGATAGTAAGGAGGCAGCATGTATTTTGAGAATAATAAACTCTAACATATGCAGCATAACTTAGTCTATCCTCTTCAATATACCTCATTGTCTATTTCTGTTTGATATGTCAGTATTTGAGAAAAGTATATTAAAGCTTGATTGTGGGATATTTCTTCTTCTCGTTGTATTAGTTTGTCTTCATATATTTCAAAGCAATGTTGCAAAATACATACTTGTTTTATGACTAATATATCTTCTTGGTGAATTTTATATTTATAATTAGGAAATACCCTATTTTGTCTCTTTTTAAGTTTCTACCTTAAATTTTATTTTCTCTTATAATATTACTGAGCAACCTTTAGTTTTTATTATTTTCAATAGTACATATTGTAACAAAATTGAAGGCAAGTTTCTGAAGCCAGAATTTGTCTTCATCTTGGCTCAAAATCTGGTTCTGCTGCTTACTACCTGAGCTTGAGGAAGGTAACATACCCCTCTGTGCCTCACTTCCCTTGTCAATAAAGTGAAAATGATCATCGGTCTACCTCCTGGCATTGTTGTGAGGATTGGAATCATGGCTAGCACATGGTAAGAACTCTACAAGTAGTTACATTGTTTATCATTATTTTAAAAATTATTGACCTACTGTCTTTTGTTAACTAGTAAACCATGGCAAGATTTGGTTTGCTTTGTTTTTATTATAGTCTGAGAAGTTTATTGATAGACTAGTTAAGCTTAGTTACAGCTATTGTGATTACTAATAATTTTGGACTAATTTTTATCTTATTTTCTTATTTCTTAGTCTTTACTTACTATGCTTTCCCTCCTTTTTTTCCACGTTCCCTTTTATCTTTTGTTGCATAGATTAGATTTCTTTTATTCCATTATTCTTCTATATTGGTTTAAAAGTTATTTTATTTCTTTTTTAATTTTTTAAGATATTATTTATTTATTTTTAGAGAGAAGGGGAAGGAAGGAGAAAGAGAGGGAGAGAAACATCAATGTGTGGTTGCCTCTCATGTGTCCCTTACTGGGGGGACTGGCCTGCAACTCAGGCATGTGCCCTGACTGGAAATTGAACCAGCGACCCTTTGCTTCGCGGGCCCACCCCCAATCCACTGAGCTACACCAGCCAGGGCTAGAAGTTATTATATTTTTACTCTTCTAAAAATGTTTTAAATACAACACAACTACTCACATCAACATTTTTATAGTAAAATTTGTTTCAATCAAGATCTCTATACTTCCACTTCTACTCTTTACCTCACCTGCAATGTTGATGCAATTTATAATCTTTGCTCTAGATGGTAAAAATAAATCATTTCTTTAAACAAATAATTTTAAGACTGTAAAATTTATGTATCTATTTTCTTACTATCACTTTTAGCATGACATCCTACCCCCTTGGAATCATTTTTCTTTTTTACTAGAGTATGCTACTCTCAACTTTTCAAATAAAACTCTGCTGAAGATACCCACATGCTTATCAGCTGCCAATTCTTTAATCCAATTCCACCTCTACTCTGTATCAGGGTTTCCTCACAATTTATTTTGCTCTGAAATAAATATGTCCCCTTTTATTTTTCAACATAAATATGCATTCACTTAAAATTTTTAACATCATTTAAAGTCTGATGAGAGGGGACACCTGCCTTATGTTATCCCTAATTTACTTTGAAATCACAATTATAACTAAGACTATTTTAAGAGTATATAGTAACAAATGATGAATGTATTTGCAGACTACTGATCAGTGACTTTGAAACATTAATTATAAACATATTTACTTCATGAGGTACTAAATCTATTTCAAAAATTTCATGATTGTGTTTTCTGAATGCCAATAGTACCATCACATTAGGTGCATAAAATGCCCAAGTTGTCTGAGTCTTTAATAATTAATCAAGCCATAGAAATGACCATAGTTGAATTTATTTTAATTCTTAGCAAATACTTTAACATTCCTTGGGTTTCCTTATCATGAGCAATCTAAGAAGATGTGAATCCATTTAGAAACAAAAGGAACATTAGCTATGATAGATTTAAGTGCCAATGGAATGGTATGTGAACAAAACACTTCTCATCTAATATCCTTGTCTTTTCCTAATCTAAAAGAAATTTATCCAGGACAGAATCATTTCTTTCAGGTGCTGATTCTATTGTACTGAAATGTTCATTGGTTCCCCCAGGCATTTTGGATTTATCTCACATTACTCACCATGACAATCAATATTATGGCCCCAACTTATCTTTCCAGTTGATGTTCAAACAAATTGATATGAATGCTCCCCTTGATACTGGTGCCTGGCCAGGCCCCATGGTGAGGGAGGGGTCGCAGGAAAGGACCCAGGCAGCAGGAGGGAAGGTGGAGTGTGCTGCTAAGGTGGAGTGTAAGGACAGATTACCCTATTCCAAGGCAGAGACATAGCAGGAGGAAGTCATTGCAAGGAGTCTAGAGAGTGCTAAAAAAGTCCTCCTATCCTGTTCTAGTTCTTGATCAAAGGGGAAACCAAGGGGCAAAGAGGCACGGGTACAGAAATGATCAGCATGGTGGCAGGGGGAGGTGCTGACCTGTCAGTCTTGCCTTGAAAATGGATGGGATTGGCTGGGGTGCTGAACCCTTCCAGAGTGCGTGGAAGTTTGATCTAGGAGATTTAAACAGAGGGAAGGGAGAAATGCACTCTTTCTTCCTCTGAGATTTGGCCCAGATGTATGGGCCAGAGTGCTTTTAGACCAGTGGGCCTCAGAAGCTGTGTGGCGGGGCGGCTGGCCCAAAGGAGCCTCTGCATGGCCAGCTGCAGTAGTTGGCAGCAGACCCAGGCCCCTGGCATGGGAAGCGGTGGCACATGCAGTGCTGCTGCGGCGTAGATTCCAGAAAGGAGCCTGAGGCCCCATGACAATGGAGAAAGAAGCTAAGCTGCTTGGATGATGAAGCAGTGGCTGCTTGTGATTTCCCAAAGGACTGTATTTTTAAACGGGATAAGGAACTCCAAGCACACAGCCTTGTACTGATCTGGTAAAGGGTGGGGGAGTTTTTCTTTGGGTGTTCTAGAGGGGATGGGTTCTGAGACAAAAGCCTGTCATTCTTCTAAATTGTGCAGTTTTTGAAAACAGGCCCCTTACCTTTTTCAACAAACCTCTTCCTCCAGAGTTTGCCTATGGTCAGCAGGCATCAGAACCACAATTTCTGTTCAGTAACACCCTGACCTTGTTCATAGACCCCATGTTTATCTTAGCTAATGTTATTAAGAATTCCAGGCATGTGTTCTTCTAATATTTCTGATAGTTCAAATCCTGCAAATGGTTTAAAACCCTACTAGGAGAAGACTTACCCAATGAAAGCTTTTGGATTTTCTCAAATGTTTATAAATTCTCTGGTTTTACAATTCTAAGAGGACCTTGTTTCTTTGATGACATGTATTCATCTCCACCTAATGATATAAATGTTTATGATTATATTTTCTACACTTCACACACTCTGCCAGCATCTTCACATTACACACTTCTAAGAAGCCTAAAGAATGTCTAACTCAGCTTCAGTGGTCCCTGCTGGAATTAGCACACCTTGTTTTTTCATAAAGCCCTCAGTACACTTACAAATTAATTTGATTGTATCATATTTCTTACTTATACACCATTGTATATATCTACAAATTTAACTACTAGATTAAATAAGACTGGCACGTCACTGTTTCTTTTTATTTTAAATTTGAAAACTAGGTTTTAACAGTTTTAGCCTGTGCTATCTACCTTTACCCAAATTTCTTACAGATGCCTCTATTGGAATTTGTCACCATTTTATAAAGGATAACCTCAACATCACTACCCTGAAATTAACCCCTACATTAAAGTGCATAATAAATGTAAAGCATCAGAGGAATCTCATTGTGAAAACTTATCATTGGTGAAGGGAGAAGGGGCTCTGGAAGGAAGGCCCCACACAAAGGCTTTAATTTTTTGATGAGTGCTACATACAGTTTATAATCTCTAGACATTTGGCAAAAACCATTTATTTTGCTGATTAGCTATTTCGATGAGTGCTTAGGGAAAAGAAAGTTTCCATTCACTTCTAAATAGTATTCAAATGCAGGCTTGATTTGTCAAGATGAATCTAAACTAAACTGCCAAGCCTTGGTCTCTTGCTGTTGGTGAAATCTCAGTCCCCCTGTGGATGGATAGCCCAGCTGAGATGATAACTGAGAAGAACTACACAGAAAGATAGTGTCAGATCCAGAAGAATTTTAGAAACAAACTAATTCTATTTGCTTTCTTTTTGTCCTGTAATTTCTCAAATGAGGAATTTGAAGTATAAAAATCAAGAAAAGCATGTGTTAAGAAACTTGGAGAGTCAAAGCAAAATTTCCAACAAGTAAATTATCTTACCTTTGGTTCACTGAAAAACAAATAAATATTCATCAAAAATAATTGTACAACCTGGATTTCCTTAGGTCTTATGAGACACTTATTTCAAAGGCTCTAGCCTTTGCTTTCCAATGTTGGACATCCAGGCCTCTTCAAAAAAATGTTTAAACTATTTTAGAGAGAGAGAAACATTGATTTGTTATACATTTATTAGTTGATTCTTGTATGTGCTCTGACTGGGGGATGGAACCTGTCGTCTTGATGTATCAGGACAATGCTCTAACCAACTGAGCTACCAGGCTAGGGCCCCAGCCCTCTTCTTAATTTCCGTCAGTTATTTCTGGGTGTCCTTCAGCATATACATAGGATTTCTTAAACTGTTCTTTCTGCAGTGTCCATGCTGTCTGGCCCAGGGATCCCCTGTTGATGTCTCCTCCATTGAAGCCTCTTAAGGCCACCTCCCTCTCCCAACTGCATCATTGTCCACCAGGCCAGAGGTAGACCAACCCTGAAGGTGGTATCTCCCAAGCTCATGAATCCAAAACCATTGAAGTGTCACCTGGAGTGTCCAAAGCACTGCAGTGACACCCTGTTCCAAAGTATAAAACATCTCCTTTTCCACTCCATCTCCACTTTCCATCAAAACATTTTATTAAGAATAAAGCACGACTGTCTCTCAGTTGAAGTAGAAGAATAATCAACAAATGATAAATGAAATAATGCAGACATTTAGTGCATTCCTTAGAAGGAAGTCTGGCTCATCCCATTCTTTAGTTCTTTGTTAGTCAATGGACATGTCTCCTCTTTGCTCACCAAGTGGCTGCAGGGGCACAAAACTTCCCATAATCACATGGCATCTACCAGGAATATTCCCAAACAACTTTAAAATGAGCAAAAAATAACACTGCCTATCTTCCCTGGTGCACCCTTTTAAATTATACACTTCTACATCTCACAGGAAAAGAAAAAAGAATACAGGGCTAGTCATTCCTCAGATCCATTACTATGTTCATGAAAGAAATGTGAGCTAGAACTGGACCCCCAACTTTAAGTAAGAGTTCAGAAATATCTAAAAATTTCAAATTCTACAGTAGGAGATTAGCAAACAAGATGTGGATGAGTATGACTTGTGCTGGCCTAGCTCATTGAATTCTTGAGAACAGGCCCTTGAGCTTCTGCCTGGGACAATTCTCTCCGGAAGTAGCAGACAATGTCCTTGAAGCCTAATGTCTTAGGAAAAAATGCCTTAGACAGAACTTTGTATATTCTCTAAATACTCCTCCTTTTTGAGGAATTGTTTGGATATGTGTGTATCCCCCTGATCTTATTCTGGAATCCCACCTTACAAGCAGGCTCCCGGTAAGTTTGCCCTCTTAGTTTACCATGAGTGTCTGGTCTTGCCTGAAAAGTGGTAGTGAGTAGAGCTTGAGCTCAAGGTTGGAGTTCTGACACTCCAGTAAGAAGAAGAGCAACATCTCTGCCTGGAAACAGCTCAATCATAGGTCAAAAGTAGGAGCTGAGAGTAAATGAAGACCCTGGAATTTGCTTTCACCCTTAACAGATCAGTAATGACTAGCATGAAAAGAAAAGTCTAGAAAGAACTACTAGAACACCTGGTCTCTAGTGCCAAATTTATCTAATTAGAATTAAACTCTGCAGGTCTCATATTTTTTATCTTTGAAAAACACGTTGAATTATATTAAAAATTAGTTCAATACAATGTGATTCTATAAAATTTAATTCATCCTTGGACATCCCTCCTTTAAAGCAGAGTAGAATAAAGCTGACCATTAAGCTAAACAGGAGTTACAAAGAAGCTGCCAAATATAAGGTTATTTCTTGGCAAATGTTCCACCATCACCCCAAACTAAAATTATGATATATTAATGCATAATAGAGAGAATACTGGGCAAGGCCTTTGCCACTAACTAGCTGTATGACATTGGTTAAGTTACTTCCCTTGTCTGAGCCTCCAGTCCAGAGGCTTAACACTTAGTGCCAAAGGTCTCTTCTAGTTTTAAAATATTAAGATTCTGGGTGTGCTTTTTTATTACCCTCATGTCTCTGCTCAACTCTCAACAAGAGCTTAAAGTTAAAAATAACTCTTGTCTCTACTATAATTTAAAGAGGTAAACAAAGGTTGTGATAATAAAACCAAAGGAAGGAAGATCAGAAAGCAAAATTCAGTGTGTTATTGATATACATGCTTTTATCAAGAAAGTGCATCCTTGATGATCTAGATAATTGATTACAAAACTCCTAACAGCTCAAGCAATTGCAAAATTATTATTTTTTAAATTACTTTATTGTTGTTTAATTACAGTTGTCTGCATCCTCTCTCCTCCTTTCCCCTCACCCCCTCTAATCCCACCTCCCTCCCCAGCCCCCACCCTCCCCCTTGGTTCTGTCCATGTGTCCTCCATAGTGGTTCCTGAAAACCCTTCTCCCCATAGCCCCCTCCCTGCTCCCCTCTGGCTATTGTTAGATTGTTCTTAATTTCAATGTCTCTGGTTCTGTTTTTTTTTTGCTTTTTTCTTCTGTTGATTATGTTCCCATTAAAGGTGAGATCATATGGTATATGCAAAATTATTTTTTAAATAATTAAAAATAATATTGGAACTAAATTTACATATAATACTTTTATGTGTAAAATATACATATTTTAAAAAAGCAATGGATACCTTATAACTATAATGTTGATAGAATATAGTGATCTCCAAAGAAGTCATATATGAGTTCATTTATTTAATGTTCAAAAACAGACAAAAGTAATTCCCGACATTAGAAGTCAGAATATGGGGCAGAGGACAGTGTCTGGAGGGAAATGGGAGTAAAGGTGTCTGTGATGCTGGGGGTGTCCCACTTCTTGACCAGGATGTTGGTTATTTTCATACAATTGTGTTCATGTCATGAAAATACATAAAACTGTATACCTATGATTAGTGCTGTTTTCTGGGAGTTTACTGTATTTCAATAAAAATATTTTTCTATGTGTAAGTAATTATAATCTATTTAAGATTCATTCTTAATAAGAGTGCTCATTTTTATCATTTTAATTATAATTTAATCTTAAACAATTTAATCCTAAGTCATTTAATTATTATTATTAATTCAGAGGGCATAGATGATTAACATTTGCCAATAAATTTTTGTCTTAAAAATACTGAGATAAACTCATAAAATATTTAAAATAGTTACTTAAGTGATGTGATTATGGGTAGTTTTTATTTTCTTCTTTATAACTACCTACATTTTCCAAATTCTCAACCTCAAACATGTATTAATTCTATATCTAAAATTAATTTTATGTAAAAGAAAATAAATTAACAAAGAATAACTGTGAGAGGAGAAGTTTTCTTTTATTAGAAAGTCTCCATGGATGGTGGACAGATGGTAGATACTTAGACCAATTAATTTTTCAAGGTGAAAATTACATATTTTTGGTGCAATCTTTTCTTTTCAAAGCTATGGAATATTAACAGGAAATTTGCCACCAAAATATAAGTAGAGTTGACCCTTGAACAGCACAAGTTTGAACTTCATAAGTTCACTAGTGTGAAGATATTTTCAATAAATATATTGAAAGAATATTTGGAGATTTCCTTATTATTGTGAAGCAACTGTATTGATTACACTAGGCTATCATAAAGCAATCTTATTCCTACTTTTTATTTTTAATGCATGAATCATTATAGCTACAAAAAATAAGAATTTCTTTTTCACATAATTTTTAAATTTTTCATGTCTGGTGTTAGTAATATGTAGAACATCTACAGTGTTTTGTACCATACAAGGTGATATTAATGCATGGACTGACAGACAATTCATCTGGTAAAACAGTCATAAATTTACAGTGTTGAGAAATGCAATACAGTACCATAAATTTTCTCTTCCTTATGATTTTCTTAATAACATTCTTCTTCTCTCCAGCTTACTTCATTGTAAGAATACAGTACATAACAGCACACAATGTGTGTTAACTGATCGTTTATGTTATTGGTAATACGGCTTCCAATCAACAGTAGGCTATTGGCAGTTAAGTTCTGGGGATGTCAATGTCACATGCAGATTTTTGACTGCCTAACCCCTACACTGCTCAAGCATCAGCTGTTGGACCATGTCTTTCTTTTGATGCTGACTATTTTTGTCCAACTGTAGAGGGTCACACAAGAAACTTCTGTGGATTCATGGAAAATACTTACTCTGAAGCACTGGTGAAGAATTCACTCTCTTGGTCTAGTTGGCACCTACTAACCCTTTCCTTCTATGTGCAGTACTTGCTTGCTACAGAATTAGAGATGCCTTATTCTCAAGTCAGTTTAAAGGAGTCCCGGATGCTTATAGAGAGACCATCTGTGGTTGATGTTAAACATTTTACCATGTGACTGTTTAAATATCTAAATGTAGATGAAGCATGCAAGTTATTTATGAAAAATTCTTATGGATTATGTCAGTTTGTCAGTATTAGCCTTTTGGCATTGCTTCTCACTTTCCTCTGATTTTTCTCTTCTTTATTTTTTTTCTTGAGTTCTGCATATTGCTTATAAATTATAAGTCTGTGATCCATCAGAATCAAGGGTAGTAACTAATACTATCCTAGGGAAAGTTTGTGCTAGACACAAAGTAACCCATAAATAAAGCTACTAATTAAAATAATTATGGCCATTACTATTATAATGTCACAGCATGATCTAGCAGTGTGCTAAGTATCCAGAGCTTGTCACATTTGCAAACAGCATAATTATACATATTAAGATTTAGAATTCTTTTACTCACTATGGAAAATGAGCCACTTCTTTAAACCCTGCATATCAGCACATCCATACACAGAATACTATTATGTCCAAGAAGCCTGACTGATACATGATGTGAAAGAATGTGCACAAGAAAAGTAGAGTGAACTTTTTATTTTAAAAAAATACTTAAAATTCTGAGGAAGTATCCACGTTCAGACTGAGTTACTTCTTTTATGTCTAGAAAAACAATAGTAGTGATAATATTAATTATAATAATAATGAAATCAGATATGCTGATTATTTTCAAATGCCAAGTCCTGTAATCCCCTTAGAAACCTTATGTATTAATGTCTAGTGTATTACCACTCTTTAGCATGTGAAAATACTAAAGTAGACAGAAATTCACTAATTTGCCCAAGGTTACATATAGTGAGTGAAAGAGCTATGAGCCAAATTCAGGCACAATGGCTCCTAACTCTGTGCCATTAGCGAGTAGGCAAAGTGGCATAAATTAAAACACTTCTATTTGCGATATGAACCTATTCAAGCAATGTAGGAAGTAAGCCTGTATATACCATTCAGAGAAAAGTGCTTATCACTATTCCTCTATTGCTTCAGTTTTGGAGGGCTTCCCCATTTAGACCACCCAACTAGCTCATACAGAGAATGTTGGCCTCATAAACTTTAGGGTAGATGTCAATTTGCCGATAAAAACACCGCCTCCACAGTCTGTCTGTCTGTCTGTCTCTCTCATACACATACACACACACACACACACTCCAAGAATTTCACAGTTTGCTAGAAATCATACAATACACTAATCTCTGTGAGGTGCACAAACCTAAATTCAGTATTGATAAATCCTCTGTCCTTTTAACTTCCTCTCTATAATCATATTAAATAGAAACCGAACAATTACACAGATGTGTTAGGTCTGGGAGCCTGTAACTCTGACTTGACACTTAGAGAATATTCTCGTGAAAACTAAGGGACTGGAATTATGGCTGTGGGAGAAGTGGAGGATGAGTTTCGGGAGAGGATCTCTCTGGGCCCACGTTTTCTCATTTACACGAGGGAATTCTAATGACTCGGACCTCACAGGCGTGTGTGAGATTTCAAATTGTGCGCACAGGCGGTCCTCACTCGTCCAATACACTTCATACATGCCCGCTGCTGCCTCTGCGCCACGGCTTCTCTCATCGCATTCTCTTAAGCCTGGCCCTAGGGGTACACACTGAATTCTGCCTAAGCCTTGAGAAATTGCATTCTTAATGGGATTAATGGCTATTTATTCAGCCTTCAAAAATCCCTAATTACTGTTTGAATCCTGTCTGGAGTTGTCAGCCCTCAGTGGGAATGCACACAGGCCTGTGGAGGCTGCTGGACCCTGCCTTAGCTCTTTCCTGGGTTTTCAGCTGCAGACTCTGTAACTCCATGCCTCTTGCCTCAAGTCTCCTCATTAAAACAGATGCATCAAAATGCTAGCAGAAATTCCAGCTAAATTTCCCTGTTTAATTGGCTCTGTTGATTGGTGACTTGCTAATATTACTGCATTTGATAAAAGTAAGGAAGCTCTGGTAGTTCTTTTTGTGGAGAAATATTACCTTGGTCAGGAAAAGTGCCCAGTATGAAATTCATTAGTGAGCATGTGTGTCTGGGGAGTAGAAATGAGGAAAAGTGGTCAGGAAGAAGGACTCACTAGTTCCCATGGAAACAAACATAACCAGCTGCCCAGCTTATTTGGGTCTATAATTTAAAGGAATTTCACTCTTAACTGGGCTCCAAAATTCCCTGGGAGAGAAGTCTAGAACTAATTTATGTATATTATGAGCTTTTCTATTTCTCCAAAGATCAAAGCTAGCTGAGCAGAGCACAGGTAAAGATTAAGTATTTGGTGAAGCATTGGAGGTAAAGTATGAATCTATCATTCTATTGGGAGCAATAATTTTTTATTGTATAAAAGCCAGAGTGAAGAGCGGAGTGAGATACTGAACTTTAAAATTCCAATATCTGCCTCTTACTTTTACTTTCCCGATCTTACAGAGTTAACTAGTATCGTAGCCCTTGATAGCATCTGATTGAGCTGAAAACTTTCACTGGCTATTGTCTCAAATTACTTTCCTCCACTTGAGAAAATCTCATGCCATTCTTCCTTCATTTTTCAAAATTTTACCTCATCATCATCATCATATATTTAATACATGAACACTGTAAAAATATTCAAATACGACAGGAGTGTAAGTAAATGGCGCATTTCCTCTTACTTTTTTCACATTCCCTCTCCATACCGTTAGCCATCGTTAGCCGCCTAATGTGACTCTTCCCAACACCTTCTCTCCATTTAATCGCGCCCAGGCACATGTGCAGATATTTACATGCACACACAGTGCTCCCCTTGCTTCCTCTGTAGATGTAACAACAATTATTAACTCTAAATTATGTATTTTTATTAATACCCATGATTTCAATACCCACAGCTAAGCTGTACAGTATTATATAATTGAGGATGGCCTATCCTTTATTATGTAACTTCCTCCACTCCATCCCATTCAATACTTCCCTCAACGTTTGGCTTGCTAAAGTCTGTCCAGAAAGTATTCAGCCATGTAATATGAAAAATAGAGACATTCATTGAAGAAGGTCCAAGGTTAAAGTAACATTGTACATAGACTAATGATGACTCAGTCCCCTTCAAAGTAGGCACCTTGGGACCTCATAGAGTTCTCCCGATTGCTATCAGCTGTCCCATCATATTTTTCTGAATCTCATCAATGGTCTGAAATCTCTTTTCTTTCAAAGGTGATTTTAGTTGTGGGAAAAGCCAGAAGTCACAGGGGACCAAATCTGGGCTGTAGTGGGGCTGAGTCATCTGGGTGATTTTATGTTTCTCAAAAAAACTCTGCATGAGACATGATGCATGAGCAGGGACAATGTCATGATGAAGCTGTCAATCACCAATTACCCACAGCTGTGGCCTTCTGACTCATCCAAATGTTCGTGGAGGAATGTTAAAGCTTAGCACAAAACTTGATGCAGATTCATTGCTCTACTTGCTCAGTCACTTTGAATGCAACAGCCACACAGTGCACATGCTCACTCAGCAGCGTCTCTCAGCCCCACTGACTAGTACAGTGAAGTCGTCATTGTTCACACATGAGCATCTCAGTACACTCTCCTTAGGTGCCAGGTTACACCGATGTCACACAAACTGTTCTCATTATATTAACAATGGCTGGACCTTTTCTGGACAGAACTCGTACATTTCTCGGTGGTCCTGTAGCTGTCACCCTAGGATCTCCCTTTCCCAGTGTCCTAGGAAATCCTCTCTCTCCTTTATTGGCATTTCTCTCTCCAAGATCCCGTTTCACCCTTCTTGGTTTACTTTCCATTCTAATGTAGGTCAATCTCCAGTAGTTCCTATAAAAGGGTAGATACAGGTAGAGTTTTTGACAAGTTAAATATTTAAAAAGTCTTTATTTTCCTACCACATTTAAATTACTTTATTTTTAAGTATCATCCTCCTCAGAATTTCAGGCACTTCATTGTCTTCCAATTTGTAATATTGATGATGAAAAGTCTAATACCATTCAGATTCTGGCTTTCTTTTAAAAAAAATAGGGACTGGGGTGTGTGTGTGCATGTGGGTGTGTGTGTGTGTAGAAGTTTTTATTCTGTGGGCCTTTCAATTCTGAAATATATTGGATTTATGTCTTTGATAACTGATAACTTCTGTTTATTTTCTCTCTTCTCTGTATCCAAAACTCTTATTATTTTGTTGTGTAATTCCTGGGTTGAAACTCTAACTTTCTTTGTGTGTTCTATTTTGCATGTCTGGAAGGTCTTAAGAGCCTCACTTCCCAATGGTTCTATTGTACTTTTCACTTATGCTAGTACAGTTTTAATTTCAAGAATTAAAAAAATTCCTTTTAAGCATATGCTGTTATGGTTTTGTGAATCTACTTTCTTCAAATTTCTCACAGGATATTGTGTTTGTATTTATTACATTTGATATCATTTCTTTTGTTCCCTGCAGTACCCCCAGTGCAAGATGAGGTTTCAGCATTATCCCACCTTATACGCCAGTTACCACTCTGCTGCAAATGCTTTTTGTTTGGCCTCTTCTCCCTCTGCTTTTCAACTCTTTCCTATCAATTTTAGAGGGTTTTAGGAGGAAGTAGAGATAAGAACATGCTTTCAATTCACCATTTTTAACTTGAAGACAGAAACTACGGGACCTTGTACTATTACTCCTAAAGTTTATAGGACCGGCAACATTTTGTATGTGCCCTGACCAAGAACTGAACCCCTAACATTCTGGTGCACAGGACGACACTCCAACAAACTAAGCCATACCAGCCAGGGCTGGAAAGTATTTTAAAGATTAAATAAACTGAAATAAATATAATTTTTAATTTACATTTTAGAGTTAACATTTTGATAAAAAATTATTAATGCAGGCACTCATGCATTATATTTTTACAGAATAGAGTTATGCAAACTAATCTTTTTAACCTTGTTTCACTTAGCAATGTAACATTGTCATTTTTTCTCATAAATGCATTGTGATTTGCATTGCTATTTTAGTAGCTATAGATCATGTCTTTGCTTAGATGCACCACAATTTACTTTTTATTTCCTATTAATAGGTATTAAGACCATTTTCAATTTTTTTATCACTAATATGTGGTGATAAACATACTCATAAATAAGTTGTCAGGGCTTTCCAAACGCTTAAAAATCTTTTTTTAAAAAATATTTTGATATATATTAGCAGATTGACCTCCAAAAGTTAGACCAATTTACATTCTTACCCACAGTGCCTTTCTCTCTATACCCTTTTTTTTTTTAAGATTTTATTTATTTATTTTCAGAGAGAGGGGAAGGGAGGTAGAAAGAGAGGGAGAGAAACAGCAATGTATGGTTGCCTCTCACATGGCCTTCACTAGGGACCTGGCCTGCAACCTAGGCATGTGCCCTGACTGGGAATCGAACCGGGACCCTTTGGTTCCCAGCCCACACTCAATCCACTGAGCTACACCAGCCAGGGCTCTCTATACCCTTTTTCATTTCTCCAACCAGCTGGAGTCAGGGGAGGCAGAGAGGAGGGCAATTCATTCTTGTTTGAATTTGAACTTTTATAATTGAATATTAGTATTCTTTACAAAATTTGTGTTATTTCATATCGCTCCTATTGTGGATTATCTCTTTATGTTATTTCTCTCTTATCAAATTTTCTTTATTAAATTTTTAAATTATTAAACTTAAACATTTTTAAAACTAATGAAACAATGTATATACAAATACTTATAAATTACAATTTTCTCTTTCTTTTGTCATCTACACACTCCTCTGCCAACCCAGGGCGTAAATGATGGGATGTGTACCTTCCCACAGTCTCTTTTGAGCTACATGCACATTTGTGAAAGGACATTTATTCACCAAAATGGGCTTCTACATATACTTCAACTTGTTTCATTTTTAATTATGAAAACTTCAAGTGTACAGTGCAGTACTAAGTAGTAAAATAAATACCATCTAAACACCACTTCCCATAATTTAAAACTATTAAAGTTTTAGCTCATTTGTTATGTTTTAAAGAAACAGTGTTAAAGATATGGTTGGTATCTGTGCTAGCCCTATAATAACTAGCACATGCTACTTTAAGTAGCTATTATAGGACTTATGTAACAAAACTGAGACTGGTGAAAACATCTGTTCTCAAAGATGTTGCCCTGCATCCTTGTCAGAACTGGATGTTCAATCTCTTCTCAGTCGTCAATCTCATGATTGAAAGAGAGTGAAATTTCAGTGTGTGTTTCTTTAGTGTCATATTGGTGAAGCTAAACATATTCTCATACGTTTGTTGGCCATTTCAATTGTATCTTTTGTGATTTGCCTAATCATGTTCTTTTTTCATGCTTTCCGATGGGCTGTTTGCGTCTCTCTGATAAAATTATAGGAGCTCCTTTTATTATTAATTCTTAGCCATTTGATATATTAAAAATTATTCATTTTATTTCTCTGTTAACTCTGGATATGTGTTTTCCCTACCCCCAAAATATGATAGATACTAAATATTTCTATATTTTTGTTTATGATAGCTGAGTCTCCAATGTTGAAAAGAAGTATGTTTTTCACCTAAAGTATTCATATAGAATTTTTCTTAAACAAATATACTTTATCTAAAATTATAATTAAACAACAGAGCTAGGATTTATTTTATTATGGTATGAGATAGAGGCTTAGATTTGTTTCGTTCCATATAGCCGTGTGGTTATTGCAGTGCCATTTATTAAATAGATCATCATTTTCTTATTGAATGGAAATGACAAACATGTAAGTTCCCATATATGTACACACTCACACATTTTCTTATTGAATGGAAATGACAAACATGTAAGTTCCCATATATGTACGCACTCACACATGCACGCATATACACACACGGATGTATTTCTAATAAATTATTCACTCTGATGCCAACATTCTATTAGAGTATTTTGTTGACAATAGCTTACAGATGTTGTTATTTTTAATTCAGTATGAAAACTTCTCATTGCTCTTTATTTCATATTTTGGGCTATTCTCAAATATCAATGTCTCTATTTGAACATTTAAATTATTTTATTTACTTTAGCAGCCACCATAGTAATTCATTTCTCAAATATATATTTCATTTTCAAGAACTCTTTATGCATTTCCTTATTACTCTCTTTTATATATAAAATGTTATGTCCTATTATACTTTTCTGAGAAAATCAAATGGGATTTTTATGTTTTCTTTTGTTCTCTGAATCAGTTTTGTTTTCTCTGGAATAAGTCTCAGGCCTTCTCTTTCAAATAGCTGGTGAGTTTTTATTATATATTTCTCTTTATGAATGAATGTTTGTTTTTCAGATCCATATCCTTTGTTGGGTATTCCATTAAATAAGAAAGCTGAACTGGGATAGGTAGGCTTCCTGGTGAGTGTAGAGTAGAAAAGAGGTGGGTCTGGATGGCTTACACAAGTTGCTAAATTGAGATAGTCCTTACGCCAGAGGCAGTGAGCTCACCGTGCTGCAAGCCTGGGCATAGCTGAGTCTTTTCCTCTGTGCATTGCCAGTGGAAGATTTGGAATTAGTGCCACTTCTCTTCCAGGCCCCATTACCCTGACCAGGAGCCCTTCACAGAGATATCTGACGGTTTTTTTTACAGGTTCTATTTATTTATTTTAGAGAGAGGGGAAGGGAGAGAGAAAGAGTGGAAGAGAAACATTGATGTGTGAGAGAAACATCGATCCGCTGCCTCTCTCATGTGCCCCAACTGGGGATCAGGCCTGCACCCAGGCATGTGCCTTGACAAGGAATTAAACCCGTGACCTTTCACATTGCAGGATGATGCCCAAGCAGTGAGCCACACTGGCCACAGCCACTTTTTTTTTTAAGAAGGGAAGATGAGAAGCACTTTATCTTCCCTTCCATTCTAAATGAAAGTTTTGCTGGATAGATTATTCTTGGTTGTAGGCCCTTGCTTTTCTTGATTTGAAATATATCTCTCCAGCCCCTTCTTGCTTGGAAGGTCTCCTTTGAGAAATCCGCTGACAGTCTTATGGGGATTCCTTTGTAGGTAACTGTCTCTTTTTCTCTTGCTGCTTGTAAGATTCTTTCCTTATTCTTGACAGCCAAGACACTTCTGAGGTAAGCAAGCAAAATACAACCAGAGAAACAAAATAGAACCAGAGACATTGAAGTTTAGAACATTCTGGCAGTAACCAGAGGGGAGGGGGAAGGGGAGAAGGGGGACAAGGATATTCAGGAACTGCTACAAAGGACACATGGACAAAACCAAGGGGGAGGGGGGAAGCAAGGGAGGGAGGTGGGTTTGCCTGGGATGGGGTGGGGGGAGGGTAAATGCGGACAACTGTAATTGAACAACAATAAAATAATTAAAAAAAAAAAAGAAGGGAAGATGAATGAGTAGCTGAGGTGACTGGGAGAACAGAGGTGTAGCCTCACCCTTCCGGCAGATCGAGTATAGTACCTTAATGCATTCGTCTTGCTTTTTTCCTAAACTTAGTACAGGATAACTCAAGATTTTGAAGATTCAACAGTCTCCCTGTCCTTTTCCTCATTGTTGATCTGATGATTTAAAATAAGATTTTCAATTTTTAACCAAACCACACTAAGTTGCTAGATAGTTGTTGTTGTTGTTGTTTTTTTTTAATTTTAACTTTTCAAAGTTCTGAGCCCACTTCTTTTACCCAGGTGAGAAACTATTGACTATTTCTCAATAATAATATAAAATATATATACATATATATATAATTGAGCTTTGTTAGAACTTGACCTTGCATTAATTATTGGAGCCAATTAAGCAGTTTCTGTAAGGCTGTTGTCTTCATGTCTGATGGGGCTTGAAGTCTATGGGACAGGTAGTCGGAAATGGAAGATGGATGTAAAGTGCTGAAGGTCAGGAGAAAACCCACCAACATAGACTGGAGCCTGTCTACGAAACCAAATTAGTTCCTGTTACCTTTGTGATGTGAATATTCTGCAGAAGCTGGAGACCTTCAGTGTGGAGCTAAACACACACTCTTGATCCAGAAGTCAGAGAAGCTAAGGTAGAATCTAGCGGAAAATATCAACAGAGCACTTGCTGGCCCCAAGGCTGGCTTCCACTACAAAGGTAAGTCAGTTGATCAGTGACATCATGTGTGAGCTGAAAAAAAAGTCTTATCTTCTGCCCTCCAAATCTCTCAAGGATCTTATAGTTTATTCTAACCAAAAATTTACAGGGAAGAGAATTTTGGGAAATGTAGTTTAGCATAGCCAGGTTGATACATCACAAAGCCACCACAAGTAGAGACAAATACGTGAACTCAGACTGCCATTTGAATCAGAGGTCCTTTTCATTATCTTTCCACAGGTAATTTAGTTTGCATTTCACAAAAGAATTTGATCAAAATCATATATGTCTGTCTCTTAGGTGAGGTTCTCTCAAAAGCAGACCCTGCGTGAAGGCTTCATTTGCAAGTTGTTTATCAAATAAGTGCAGCCAGGATAAATCACTCCTGGAACAAGGAACTGGGACTGGGAACAGGAAGAAGGCAAGCCAGATGAAGTCGGATTGGCTGCTGAGGTGGATGGCACTCTGAAGCCCATTATTGCACGCCAGAATTATTTGCTTTGCTGAGAGGCAAAGGGTCTAGGTTTTTGTATACTCACTCCAAGGCAGGGGAAAGAAGGGATACTGCCTCGCAGGCTCTTTTATCTCCATTCGTGCACAGCACCTACATGTCTCAGGTGTGAGCCATTATCAAGGCAACAAACTGGACCTGGGAGATGAGGTTCTCAGAGCCAGCCGAGGAGTCCAACAGAGATGTCTGAGCAGGGCACCACTACAGAGACTTTATTTCATATCAGTCAACAATGGCCTATCCGACCCCAGAATCCTGTGTTTTTCTAACGTTCTTCGGTAGAAGTTTATGTTAATACACACAAGAAAATTTAGTACCTTTTTTTTTCATCAGGACTAAAACTTGATAAAAAAAATGACAAATACTAGCAGAGTCACAGCCACATGTATAAGAAACTTCTTTAAGTGCTTTAACATTTAACAAATACTCAACCTACAATGCTTTACTATTTTTTAAAAAAGGTCCATTTCTTGAAGGTATAAAAATACTTCGAGCAGTTTTTATTAATATTATGTCATGCTTTATGCCTTACAGAGTGTGAGTTCATTTAGTTGTCCATGGAAAATTAATTTATGATTAAGTAGTGAAAAAATGCTGGAGATAATATATTGTAGATCATGTAACCAGGACTAAGTTATAAAAAATATTTATTGTAATGCTGCAATATACTAAGCATACCTAAACATTGACCAGTTTAAAAAATTGGAATTATTAAGGTAAGATATGAGAGAAACCTAGAAAATACCTGATCATTTTAAGAGAGACAATGAAGGACCTACCTGTGGTAGGTTTTCCAGGAAACTAAAAAGGACAGAAGATCCTAGAAATTAGGTCCTAGCAAATTTACCCAGCTTAGCTTTCAGAATATATCATCCAAAATATTGGTTTGCAAATTAGGAAAGAATTGGGTGTTTATCATATTGACTTCTATGAAATAAGCTTTATGATACTAACACTATCTTTTCTATAAGAATGATTGCCTAGCAGAGTTTGTTTCAACTGCAAATGTTTTACGTTACAAGCATAAAACCCTTGCTGGCGCTGGGTGTTAGGAGGCAGACGTAGTTTCTTCAGGCAAAGCCATTCTATATCTAGGAAGAGTAGAAATCTGTGAGGCGGATAAGTTTTAAAACCATGAGCTTGTACAGTGCCTAAAACTCCTGCCCCTGAAGTTACCCACTGGGGTTTACATTAAGCCTTAGGAGATAAATAAAGTCTCTTATTAAAACACAAATGTGTTATTTTGGAATTTCAACACATAGACATATTAAGTCCCCAAAGAAGAAAAAAGCCTACCGCAGAAAACACATAGATGGGAGCAGGAAAGAGAGAAAATCCAGAGACTAAAAAAACCACCAGAAAAGACTGGACCAAGACAGTGCTTTGAAGTTTGTATTTCTGGACAAAAATGGACGTCATGAAGGTGCTAAGGGGTTCAGCACCTAATGGGGAGAAGGAACTGGGGAGTAAAGAACAATGCTCAGTGTAGCTTAGACACGAGGACGATAGGCTTTGCGGGCAGAGACATCATACCGATACCATCATCATATCAGTATTCAGATCTCAACAGGGGTGTGTTAATATTTTCCTCTCAAGATCATTATAAAAATTAAGAAATATGCAAAATGCTTAACATAGTGTCATGTTGCAAGCAGTCACTATGCCATTCAACAGTCCCCATCTACCCCTTCATGAGTATCCCCTGGGCTCTGCTGCCGATGGTAACAGCTTTTCCACCCACTGCGTCAGACTTGCCACTGCGTTCTAGGTAGGCTTCAGGTGAGCTCTCCAGGCGGGGCTGCCTGAGCTCTTCTCCAGAGAAGAAAATATGTCACAAGTAAATGACATAATGTCTATCTGGACAGAACTGGAGTTTAGGAAAGGAAAATTGAAACAGACATTTTTAAATATTAACTCCATTGTAAGGGGAGTGGAGAAGATGAAGAGAGAGAATTACTTTTACAGCATCTTACTCTGTGCTATGCACTGCAGTAAGCACTTTGCATATATTAATTCATTAGCTAGTTATCACAACCTTGTAATTTTGGTGCTATTTCCTTCATCTTACAGGTCAAAAAATTTCTGAGGTAATAAAGCCTGCAGGTGGCAGATCCAGAAAAGTAACTATGAAAATGTAAGCCAGCAAAACAAATGCAAATATAAAGCAGAATTCATAAAAGAATGCATTAAGAGAGGCTTGCCAGATGTTCCCTTGACTTTCTCTGTATAAGCAATTCTGTGTCCTTTGGAATTTACGGAAGAAGTAACATGGGGTTGTTGCCAGCTGTTCGAGTTGCTAGTTTGACAAGGCAAGGTGTTAAGCTCTACCCTGCAGGCAGGGGGGTTCTGCACTTGCCTAGAAAGTTGCACACATCACCCTTCCCCTGTGGACTCGGTTATGAGCACATATGTGAGGGGAGTTCTTGCCATCGATACTCTACTGAGCATTGAGGCTGGAGCAAGGAATTGACAATGGCACCGCAAATTACATTTCTCATGATGTACAGAGGAAGAAAGGGGAGAGTAACTATTGGGAAGGAACTAGAATTTGATATATTGAGGCTTGTTTCTTTCATGCTATCCTCAGAGTTGTTGGAGAAATTTCCTAAGAAAGCTACATAGTGCTGGAAAGTCTTAGAGCTCAGCCGTGAATAGTCCTATGGAAATGATGCTGAGAGAATACACTTGGGCTCCCCAGCTGCTGAGGGAGCTGATGATTTTCTCCTAGATGTAAGGAGACTGACACCTGAGAAATGAGATGACCCCATGAAAAGAGCCCATAGGAGTTTGGGGAAGTTGGATGTCATTGCTTTGGGGGGAAGTGTCGCTGCTGCTGACAGAAAAAGCTGATGCTTCTGCTGCCACTGGGATTTCTGCCCATCAAAATAACCCTCTGAGCAACTCCACTCACGGACACAAACACAGTTCTGATTCATTTATTTATTCAATTACAACTGATGAAGCATTCTTTGATCTAAGGCACTGCGCTACCTAGGAGGTGGGCCTGTCATGAAGAGGACGTAGATAATGGTCTACCTTCAAACAGCTTGGTTAAAACAGCATGAGATGATGATGGTGAACTGCTATAGAGACTGCTATAAATCTAATAATAAGGTAAGTACGTGCTAGGAGTGCAAATAGCAATATGCTAGTAAGAAAATTTACTTAAAACTTGCAAATAAGACAAAAAAGTGGGTGGCATGTCTTTTCAATGTCCGCTGGGACATTGTTTAATGAGGATTATACAGTAGTCCCCTTGTGTCTGCAGGGCACACGTTCTAGACCCCCCAGTGGATACTTGAAACCTTAGCTGATACCCAACTCTATATATGCTGTTTTTTTCCTACATATCTTTTCACTCAAAGGAAGTAGTTCACAGCTTCTCTTTGGCAGATCCAAATTGCCAGCATCAGTACTCTTAATCTGTGGGGCCATTATTAAGTAAAACAAGGGTTACTTGAATCCAAGCACTGTGATAGCATGACAGTCGACCTGATAACCGGGAAGGCTGCTAACTGACTGCTGGGCAGGGAATGTACACAGTGTGGACAGGAAGGAGAAAGTCAGGATTCGTGACCAGGGCGCGACAGAGTGGGACGGTGGGAAATTCCACCATGATACTCAGAATGATGTGCAATTTGACACTTGTGAATTGTTTATTTTGGAATTTTTCCATTTAATATTTTCAGACTGATGTTGACCATCATAACTGAAACTGTGGAAAACAAACCCTGGATGAGGGGCAATTACTACACATAATTTTCTGTGGGAATGTGCCTGTGTTTGACTTTGCTATTTTCTAGCAGGGCTCAAACTCCATGAAGTTACACATTAGCTTGTAGATTTCTGTGCAGAAGAGATGTTAACTCTGAAGTGTACAGTTTTATTGCTCCGTATGACCTTAATCAATTTTGTTTTTAGCTCAGCAAACTTATTCCAAAATGCCTTACCTACTAGACTATAAATACCATATTTCTCAAAATGCTTTTTGAACTAGCTTTACAAATTTATCAGATTCCTTGTCAGTAAAGGAATTGATTAAAATCTTTGATGCATGTTCAATCTACATTGGTATGAGAGTCATGTTAACTTTCTGAAAACTATTATTTTACGGCAATAGAAAAAGTTTTGGGAATATGGGTATATTCGCTCAGGCTGCTACAACAAACCACCACAGATGTGGGCTTCAACAACAGATACCGTTGATCTTGTTCATCTTGTTTATCTCAGTTCTGTGGACTAGGAAATCCAATATCAAAGTGCTGGCATTTGACGGCCTTCTTCCTGCCTTGCAAATGGCCATCTTCTCACTGTATCCTCACATGGTCCAGAGAGAGAGAGAGGGAGAGATCCCATCTCTCATCCTCTTCTTATAAGGGCACTAATTCCATCATAGAGCCCCACCATCGTGACTTATTATAAACCTAATTACCTTTGTAAGGTTTATAATAAGATACATTGATACATTGGGTTTGTATCTCTCAATTTCACCACATGGGGGGTAGGGCTTCAGCATGTAAATTCTGAGGGGATACAAACATTCAGTCTATAACAATGGGGTTTGGTTTTTATCAGACAACATTATCAGTATAGAGTCATGGAGGATGCATCAGCTGATGGAAACTGACATGGCACAGAGATGACATAATGCAGTTGAAAGAGGTTTGGAGTCAGGCAGGTATGAGTTCAAATCCTGTGTTCAGAACTTACTCGCTACTAATAAAACTGCTCAGTGTCTTAATTTTCTCATTAGTTAAATGGAGCTGATAATAGTGACAATATCAGAGAGATATTGTAATAATTATAACATAACTTGAAACAACTTGCACAGTACCTAGTACACCATGCTCAGTGTTTAATTGTCTTCCTAGCCATTGATTACTAGTACTTTGGGAATTTCCAAAGAAATCAAAACTAAAAGTGTAGTGCTATGCTATCAGTTCCTAGATTTCTCGTCCTTGACATTCTAGATGATCATTTATAATCTCCTCTATACAAATTATATAAAAATTTCCACCCAGACATGCAAATATGGCAGTCCAGAGATGTGGAACTCAAGAAAGCTAAGAGACTTTGAATTTTTTCTCAGGTTTAAAATGTTTAGAACATGGTGAGGCCCCAGAAAAGGACCGCACAAAGGATTTCCATCTCATTAAATCAAGCTTGATTCTGTATTTGTCACAATTCTCATCAAGATCAGAGTTGCATTAACCTTTGCTCAGCAAAGACCACTGCAAGAATTAACAATGTGATAAGATTTTAGGGAGAATTTTAATATATTTAAGAAATCAAACACTATTTATGCATCTACCTTAATTGCATTTAAAATATATGCCAAATTATATGTAAAAATAAAATGTTCTTATTTAGTCTTTAAAGTCAATCCCCAAAGGCTATTTACTAAGCTATACTTCATCACTTTCAAGTATGTGATGTTAAATAACATAATGTAAATGAATGTTGCCAAAAGTATTCCAGATTCCTTACTAATTTAAATCAGCCTCCCCTATTAGTCCAAATTGGCTTTCAGAGTCAATAACATTTTATGCCATCTCGCAGCACACATAAACACCCACTCCATGGCACAGTCTAAGAATAAATTATTTATTTACAATTACAACATGCAGAATTTATGCTTTGAGACTCTTTAAAAGAATGTGGTAGGGACACAAGATTATGACAGATGATTTTAATAAATTTTCTTCTAAAAATTTGGTTCTCTTGTGCTCCTTTTACTTTCTTCCTCTTCTACACATCTTTACATTTCCTCGTGGAGACAAATAAGTATGCCACTATCTGTCACTCCTTATTGCTTAGCCTAATTTCCTCCTAAAATATGATTCTAGGTGCACCATTAGGGTTTCTGACTAGGGAGAAAAAATTTGTGTTCCCTAGTTTTTAGCATAAATAATAAAAGTAACTAAGAGTTGTCAAGCATTTTAAAACATGTCAAGCACTATTTCAATACCTTGATATGAATTAACTAACTAAATCCTTAAAAATCCAAAAACTTATCTTTGTTATTAAGTCAGTTTTATTGCTAAAGCAATAGAGCATTTAAATAAGCCACTCAAGGTCACATAGATTAAGATGGAGCCAGGCTTTGAACCCAGGAAGTATCACTTAGGAGGCTGCACACTTACATGCTGCCTTCATTTTTCTGTCTCACATTAAACATCTGTGCTTCACAATGACTTCTGTTACAAAAAAAATTATAATTATACTTTTCTTTAGGAAAAAAGACTGTGATGATTACATTTTATTTGTCTACTTGACTGAGCCACTAAAAATCTAGATATTTGATTAAATACTATTTTGGGGGTGTTTCTGGATGATATTGAAATACGAATTGATAGACTAAGGTAGACAGCAGTCTCCAGTGTTGGTGGGCCTCATCTTACCCATCGAAGGCCCGAATAGAACAAAAGACTGAACAAGAGAAAAAAAATTGCTCTCTGCCTGGTGGTCTTTGAGTTGAGGCATCAGTGTTCTTCGGCCTTCAGACTTGGACTTGAACCTACATCGTTGACTCTCCTGGTTCTCCGGCCTTTGAACTGCAGATCTTGAAATATTTCAGCTTCCATAATTAGATCAGTCAATTCATTATTATCTATCTATCTTCTATCTCCTATCTTTTTATCTATACTTTATATATCTATATCTATATCTATCTGTGCTATTGGTTCCATTTCTTGGAGAACACTGGCTAACATAGGGATACAGGACCCATGAGATTTCCCCAACCAGTTTTATATTTTCCCCAATATTTTGTATTAAGATATGAAAAATCCTACCAATATATTAAATAAAATGAGCATAAAATACGTGAATTACTTCTATTCCTTTTCGTTGCAAAATGAATGCAAGATGTGGTATATCTCTCTATATGTTTTGATATATAGTACACCATTTTATATTTTTAATCATTTTATTAAAAATGTAACAGTGAAGAGAAGGGAACTGGGATCTCAGAAGTGGAAAATTGTTTCCGTGACAGGCCTATCAGCTAGGCTGACCAGACCAACATGGTTAGGGTTCATAAATACAGTAGGGTGCCTGTCACATGGGGCCCTACCATTAGTGGAGTAACAAGGGCCACATTTCAGTTCCCCCAACTACTGTGAAATAGTTGGGAGAACTGTTACTTCCTTCAGTCCCAACATTTCATGGTGCCATGACATAGCCTTCAAGACCGTTTTGGAGAATCTCTTAGTCTGTTCTTCAATTTTCAAATATATATATGTTTGTTTGTGAGTGTGTGTAAAAGAGTTTCAAGTGTTAGATGCATTCATGAGAACAAATATCCAACATGGTAAACTGTCCCACCAATAAAACTTATTTATATTTCTGTTTTTCTGTAATTTATGAAACATTAGTGAGTCTCAATGACCATGAAGGATGTTTTCGTAGTAAAAACAGAATTCTAGATAAGTTCTCTTGTGCTATATAGGGGTAACTATTTTATGTAAGGTCACTGACAAATAAAAAGCAATATAAATACTTCATTTCTACCATCTTAATTGACTATATAATATAAAATATTAACCTATGTTTTCAAAATGCAAAATAAAGGTTTGTTAAATAAATGTTTTAAAATATACTTCTATACTGTGGCTGATGAAGTCTGAGAGACAAGAACAAAGAAAAGGGAATGTAATTGGGAAAAATGAAGAGAAAAAGAGAAGAAAATAGTCTGCACAGGAAGATATTGAGTGTTGAAACAGTCGAGTGAAAACGAAGAGAGAATATGTATACAGGACACATTCCAAACATACAATAAACAATCATGAAATAATTTATCCATGTCACGGTCTCTTCATATCCACTTTAAACATTCTAAAAAGTTGTTTTAGTGAAAACAGAAAAAGTACTTGGAAATATCAAAACCACACCAGCCGATACTCTGGCCCCTCCACCCCAGTACAGCTTTGCATCTGATCTGCAGTTCACTCCCACGCTTCAGTCCTGCTTCTTCCCTCCCCTTGCTTCCTTTCAAAAGTGATAGAGGTAACCTTGGTTCACACTGTTAAAAGTTATGCCTGTAAAACACTCTTGAAAGTTTGTCTTTCCCCCCTACATTAAATAAAAAGAGCTGCCCCCTCCCCCTGTGATCTGTAGGGTTTTATGAATGTTAATTTAAGATTTTGTTGTTGTAGTAAGCCTTTTACAGACTAGCAAAGAGAAATAGGAATATAATTGATCTCTTTGTGAATGTCAACATTTGAAACTAAGCAAGTAAAGCCAGCAAGCTGGCCTCGAAGGAGACTGCAGACTGTCGTTCAGAAGACAGCTTGGGGCTGCGGGCTGGCTTCCACTCTTTGGAACACTTAGCAGGTGACAACTATGATAATTGTCTTTGAGCACATTTGAAATACATCTGCAAATGAGTAATACGGCAAACATCAAAAAGATAGTCTATTTTTCAATGAAGTTTGTAGCAGGTTCATTAACAGTGCCAGCCCCTCATTATTCCCAAGGCGCGGGAAAAGTGAAAGTCTTGCAGAGGCTGTAGCGTACCATCAGGCTGTTAGCAAGCCCATCATTGATTATTTTATTCGTTTGATTGTTTGGAGAAATCTCAGTACCACACCTGTTTACTAAAAAAATAGGTTTTATTACTGGACCCTTATAAACCCTAGGGTCCAATTCAATGGCTTTAATAAGGTTTCTTGTTGCTCTTTAACATAAAAACTTGGTCACTAGAATTTGGTTTTGCAGTTTGTGGCTTTCTGGACCATTAAATTAAACACATTTTTAAAAACTACATGCATCTAGCAAAGAATGTAAGGTCATTCATCAGACTTAGAGACTGTCCACCCCCCTCACCGAAGAAGGGGCAGCAGATGGGTCTGGAGCAGTAGAAATATTGTTCCAAGCTTAGTTTAGGGCGGAGCTAAAGAGCAGACCCAGGTAAACTGGTTTCTGGTCCCGAGGTCCAATCCTGGCCCCACTGCTTTGCACCATGTGACACTTTGGGGAATGTTTCCTCCGTGTAAGTGCCCTTCCTTCAAATTCAATAGCTGAAAAAGGTACAATAGACTCATACTGTGGCTGAGAGAGGAAAGTTGTGGTTTCTGGCTCCATTAGAATAGATTCTGGACAGCACCCCGGCATTCCCTAAAGGAAAAGAACATTCAGCTGGAGCCCCTAGGGGGCATTTTACTAATTAGCATGCTGCTTCCTCCTCAAAGTAAAGGTTAAATGTTTGAACTTCATATATCACTTCTAAGACAAACCTGTTTATGCGGCACTTCAGGGAAAGACGAGGTACACCCTCTGATTTAATAGGGGAAAGGGAACAAATTATTTGACTTTTGGACAGGAGTTAACAATATGCAAGATGTTTTTCAGGGAGAGGATCACCTGCACTGGGGATCTGTTGAACTGAATTTCACACAGACGTAAATATATACTGAACACATGTTTTATGTCAAATTATGTGTTACCTGACAGTGACATAGGTGCAAAAAAAGACACCACCTCTGCTTTTAAGGATCTCACAGTCTAATGGGAATAAAAGACTCCTAAAATTGTATCACTATATAATAAGGAAAATAAAATGGTAAAGATGGGAGGAGAGCATAAAGGAGATGCACCTGGTGGCTGAGGGTTTAGAAAAGGCCTGTTGAAGGAGATGTCTCAGCTGAGTCCTGAAAGAGAGCAGCCAGGTAAAGAACGGTGGGGGGGGAGGACGCAGAGGGGGAGAACATGCACAAAGACATGGAAGAGTGAAATAGGATGGAGAGTAAGAATTCTGAGGAATTTTGCAAGACCCATGTATTATGAGATCATTAAAACGAGGCTAAGAAACCTCCCTGAGGTCACCCAATGCAGAGCCTTGAAGGCCAATTGAGGGGGTCTCGATTTTATTTTGAAGGATACTCAGGGACATTATTGGGGTCTAAATAGAAAGAAAACCAGCTTAATTTACAATGCATGTAGATTATTCTGCCATGTAGTTTAGAAATCTTATAAGACAGGACAAAGGTAGGGAGGAACATTCGAAGACTATTGAAGTAGCTCATACCAAAGCTGGTTCACACCTGAGCAAAGGTAGTAACAGTCAAGATGGAAAGGAAAGAAAAGGGAACAAAAGGTAAGATTGGGGATGCATTGGAACTGAGGGCTAAAATATAAGGAGGAGATTAAGATGATTTAACTAGTTCAGGCACAGAGTTTTCTGTTTCCCATTTTTTGGAGGAGGAAAAACAAGTCTTCCTTTGATGAAGGAGCGCTGCATCCAATTCAGCAAAAGCAGACATGTATGGTTGCTATTCTGGGAAAGTTTAACCTGTGTGCAGGAGAGTATACACATGCTGACTCGCCAAGCAAGTGGACTCTACTGGTTTAAGCTATTGTGTCTGCTGAGACACAATAGCTCCCCATCCGGTGAGCTCTGTTTCGGGGAGCTAGGGCTGCAACTCTGGTAACTATTGATCTCCTTTGCCGGCGGGCCTCCTCCAGCACCCTGCCCAAGCACAGGGTAATCCAAGGGGATGATACGTTCAGTGGGTGCCTGAAACCCCGGATAGGACCAAACCCTATATACATATGTTTTTTCCTTTACATATAGACCTACGATAATTGTATAAATTAGGAACAGTAAGAGATGAGTAACTAATAAAATAGAAAAACTATAACAATATACTGTTATGTGGATGTGGTCTCTCTTTCAGACTATTTTATTATAACTGTACCCACCCATTTTCTTGTGAGAATGTGAGATGCTAAAATGTCTCCATGAAAAGATGGCAAGACGTGAAGGAGACCTTATCAGGTAAAATAAGGGTTGCCTGGACACAAGCACGGCCAGGCCACCAGCGGCCACCAGTCAACCCCTTACCCGACAAACGGTGGAGGAGCGCAGCAGCGGGGGCGCTGGGCTGCGGAGCGATTCACGTCCTGGGCCTCGTGGAACGGGACTCGTGAGATTTCATCACGCTGCTCCAACAGCGCGAGGTTGAGCACTGAGGAATTCTTTACCTCTAGATTGTATCATTTCATATTTTCGGACTGTGGTTGACCGCGAGTTGCCAAAATGGAGAAAAGCAAAACTGGTTTGGAGGGAACTGCTGGGCCAAAGCAGCCTCCCCGTGCATCCTAGAAGGCGCCGGCTGCAGCGCGGTTGTGCTCAGGAGGCTGAGCCCGGGTCTGGGCCCCTCTTGCTGGGCCCTGAAGCGATCTGACAAGCCAGGAGTGTCCCCTCGTCAATGACCCGGGCTCCAGGCCTGCAGGGGTTCTTGTCCCAGCTTGTAGATCCCGAGAACCCACGGATTTCCTTCGCTTCCCCGCGCCAGGTCACAACGCTTCCAGCAGGTACAGTTTCCATGTTTCCCCAGTGTCCTATTTTGGCTTTTTCGGTTCAGTGTGGCCAGTTCATTACATTACAATCTGTTTGCTGCGACGTGCAGTGTCCTTTCCTGACTGGACTCTGACTCATGCAGGCTTGAAGTTGAAGAATTTATTTATTTGTGTCAGTTGTGGTTGAGATGCCTATTCAGATTCAATTGGTAAATCCAGCAAGTCATTGGGTTTTATGAGTCTGAAAATCAAAGAAGACATAGAAAAGCCTGAGGTTTATTTGAAACTCCTAGTATATTAGTGGTAGTTAAAGATTTAGAGAACATAGGAGATTACTCAAAAATCTCAGAGAAGAAATACTGTTCCTCCTGAATTCTGTGGTACTAAGAATTCCTCCAAATCATACACCTCTGAGAATTATGTATTTCCATTAATGCCTTGTGCTATGTTTGGCATAAAGAACTTAACTTTTTTTTGAGTGAATGGAGCAAAAGAAAAGAGGAAAAAAAAAGAAAGCTGAATGGAAGCAATTTGAGGTTGAAGGGCATGGTAGAGGCTAAGAGTTGCCTAGTCAATATATATTCTCCCTATGTCACTAAGTGAAAGAATCATTATTTTATTGAGGCCATTAATTAATCTATTTCCCAGATTCTGGTATGGTCACGTGACTAAATTATGACAAATGGCAGAATGTTGAGTGTGACTTTCAGGGAGGATTCCTAAGGGAACTGATTCCACTAGGGATACATATCTTTTGTATTTTTTTCCTTCCTGCTTTCTGTTGTGTGGATGCAAGGGCAGGAGCTCCAGCAATTATTATGGATCATGAGGTGACTTTGAAGATAGTGGATTAGAAAGAGAGGAGTCTGGGATTCTGAAGGCTGAAATGGTCATGCATGCTCTGAGCTGGCTGCCTGTCTGTGGATGTCTTTAAATGACAGAAATAAATTTCTATTTGCTTAGCCAATTTTTTTATTGTTTATAGTGCAATATAATAAAAAGTGTTATAAATGGGTCTTAAAGATGATCTATCAGGGGTATTTGAATGCCCTATTTGACCTTTTCATCTTTTTGTCACCCCATACATGCTGACGAGAAAACCTCCTGAGGAAGTTACTCTAGTTTTTTGATAGTTTGAACTATTACAATTTTATTAAATAAGAGAAAGAATTTCTATTTGTTGTTCCTGGATCTAATCTACAGAATGTCATAAAAAATATCCATTTTTTTCTTCATTAAAAAAGTATTCAGATTTCTAAGAACTGTTACTATGCCCTCACATCTCTAGGCTGAACTCAGCAGCTTCTTCCTGTTTTGCAAGTAGACATGGTTTAAAATTTCCATCTTAACATAATTTCCAGATGATAGCCAAATGGAGAACACCTACATATTGTTTCTCAAGAGTTTTCTTATGAGACTCCCACTGCTATTGATCCTGAGACTCTAGGAGTGTTAGTAAAATCTTACAAATAGTGTCGTTGCCTGCAGGTGCCCTCTGCCCTGCTGGGGAGCCAAGGGGACAGTGCCAAGGGGACAGTACTGAGAGAGAAAGAAGCATTTCTCTAGTGAACATTCTCCTTAAGAATGTCTACATGTATCAATTAAAGGTTTAAGGTTTTTTAAGCCATATTATCTATTGAGAGGCAAGGTCCATAGTAACTAGGAGTAGACCCTGGAGCCAGACTGCTTAAGTTCAAATCCCAGCTCTACTTCTGACTTGGCAATTTTTTAAGTCAGCATCTTCATTTGTGAGAAGAAACCATGATAGTATCACTTTCATAAGTAACTGGGAGATTGAAATATAAATTCCATGTAAATTTCTATGAAATATTTAGAAGTGCTGGTGCCTCTGTCACATCAAAGTTTCAGAAAGACAGAATAGTCGTTAACCCATAAATGGGTTCTATTTTTACTGGTGAAATCTGATTCATTGGCTATGTCCATGTTCTATATTGTTCTGAGAATCTTGATGGACTCTAATATTCACTTCCTAAATTTGGTAATAAAAAATATGGTTTTCTTTTCCTGGGATAGGTCCGACTAATATTTTAAGATGCAATTTAAGCATCCCACATTCCTTGTTGACTGCCTTGTCCATTAATATAGCAAGCTCCCCAAAAGCAAGGACAACATCCTATTCATTTTTAATTACCCTAATGTCTACTGTAATATCTTGCATTCCATAGGTGATTACTAGAATTTTATTGAATGATAATAAATTATTGAGTCATTATTTTATATCACTTTTTTTTAAAAGAGAAGACTTTATTTTTTTTGAACCAGCATATTTAATTTCAGATAGGTTAACTCTCTTTTAAAAGTAACACTTTTCTGTATTACAAGGTCACTGTAATCAAAACAGCCTGGTACTGGCATAAAAACACACAGATAGACCAATGGTATAGAATAGAGAACACAGAAATAAACCCAAGTCTTTATGGCCAATTAATTTTCAACAAAGGGAGCAGCAGCATAAAATGGAATAAAAACAGCCTCTTCAACAAATGGTGTTGGGAAATCTGGACAGCTACATGCAAAAAAATGAAACTTGAGCACCAACTTACACCATACACAAAAATAAATTCAAGGTGAATAAAAGACTTAAATATAAGTCGTGACACCATAAAAGTCCTAGAGGCAAACATCGGTAGGAAAATCTCAGACATTCCACGTAGCAACATCTTCACTGATATGTCCCCTAGAGCAAGGGACATAAGGAAAGAATAAACAAACGGGACCTCATCAAAATAAAAAGCTTCTGCATGACTAAAGAAAACAGTATTAAAATAAAAAGAGACCCAACCATATGGGAAAGCATATTGACCATTGATACCTCAGACAAGGGTTTGATCTCCAAAATATATAAAGAACTCATACAACTCTACTCCAGGAAGACAAAAAAAATTAAAAAATGGGCAAAAGACTTGAACAGACACTTCTCCAAGAAGGACATACAGAGGACCCAGAGTCATATGAAAAGATGCTCAACATCATTAGCCATCAGAGAGATGCAAATTAAAACCACAATGAGATACCACCTCACACCAGTCAGAATGGCCATCATAAACAAAGCAACAGGTAACTGTTGGAGGGGATGTGGAGAAAAGGGAACCCTACTGCACTGTTGGTGGGAATGCAGACTGGTGCAGCCACTGTGGAAAACAGTATAGAATTTCCTCAGAAAACTAAAAATGGAACTGCCTTTTGACCCAGAAATTCCACTGCTGGAATTATACCCTAAGAGCCCTGAATCACCAATTCAAAGGAACCTATGCACCCCAATGTTCATAGCAGCACAATTTACAATAGCCAAGTGCTAGAAGCAACCCAAGTGTCCATCAGCAAATGAGTGGATCAAGAAACTATGGTACATTTACACAATGGAATTCTACGCAGCAGAGAGAAAGAAGGAGCTTATACCCTTTGCAACAGCATTGATGGAACTGGAGAGCATTATTCTAAGTGAAGTAAGGCAGGCAGTGAGGGACAAATACCATATGATCTCACCTTTAACTGGAACATAATCAACAAAAGAACAAAGCAAACAAAATAGAACCAGAAACATTGAAATTAAGAACAATCTAACCATAGCCAGAGGGGATGGGTGAGGGGACTGTGGGGAGAAGGGCTTTCAGGAACTACTATAAAGGACACATAGACAAGCTCAGGGGGAGGGTGGAAGCAGAGAGGGAGGTGGGGTTGGATGGGGTGGGGAGGAGGGGAGGGGAGAAAATGCAGACAACTGTAATTGAAGAACAATAAAATAATAAAAAAATCTATTGAAATCTCTTAAAAAATAAATAAAAGTAACACTTTTCTGTCACTTACTATGTACCAGACGAATACTTTAGTGTGCTAAGTGCTTTACATATATTATTTCATTTGATTTTTGCAAAAATTGCATGAAATAGATATTATTAGTCTCATTTGATAAATGGGAAACTGAGGCTTTATAGAATTTTGGTAATTTCTCTAAGTTTACATGATTAGTAAGTGGTAGATGGAGTATTCAAACTCAGTTCTCTTTAATCTTAAGTCTGTACTTTCAATCAGGATGTTCTACAAGTGCTTTTTGAAACTTAACACAAACTTGACAAGTCACCTGGGGCTGTTGTTAAATGCAGATTCTGATTCATTGGGTCTGAGATGGACCAGAAATCCTACATTTCTAACACCTCCCAGGCAATGCTGGTGCTGTACACAGACTACATGCTGAATTCTGTGGTTCTTCCCTCCCTCCAGATGTGTCTCAGCTGCTCCACCTCACATTGCCCAGTTTCTCACTCACTGTCCTGCCTTGATGTCCAGGGCTTACCTTGCCTGTGATTCGCAGGTTATTTTCGAATTGTCGTTGAGAGACCTTCTTTAGCTCTTGGCTTTTTGAATTTAGAGTTGCTAAGAAATATCTTCAGCAAGATGAAAGATTTAGAGTAATGTGAACCCCCTTGTAGTTCTAAACACAAAGTAATCCTGAATTAAAAAAATAAAATCAGACACATATAGTTACATTTGAAAAATAGTGAAATTACTTTCTCAGATATAGTAGAGAATTTGTAACCAAGGCATTTACCGTACAGGCTAACTCAGTGGCAGTCCAAAGGGTATTAGACCTAGATAAAGGCCTGGGAACTTTGGGGAGATTGTTATTTTATTTAACATCCACCCAGGAGCAAGAACTATATCCTTGGAGACTACATGAGATAGAAAACTAGAGCTCAGAACAAAGTACCAAGTAAAGTCTCTGGAAGTCTTGCCTCCTCCAAGAAAAAGGGGTAGAAAATTTCTGCTCATTGCCATGGACAGCACCATGAAAACATATCTTCTTCCAGGATCTTTCAGAGGGAAGAAAAATCTATTCTGAAAATCAAGAGGCCAAGACTTTGTCATGGACCAACATGAAATTTTAATTTATACCACACATGCTACAAGTATCCCAGCATAATGAATTACCATATAAACTGAATTCAGAATGGCAGATTTCATGAGACTTCCACTAGAAGTGCTTGCCATACTGCTCTATTTGTGAAATTTCAAAGGATGTTGTACACAGATATCCCCCCACCTCCCAACACACACACACACACACACACACACACATACATAGAAACTCACAAACTCCCATGGAAGGTGAGCTCATAAGAAAACATTGGAAATCTCAAGACTTTACTATGGACAGATGTGACACTTTAACTTGTACCACATGGGCTGCAAGTATCGAGGGTCATAAACTGACATAAAAAATTCAGAGTAGTCATTTCCCCCCAAGGACTGAAGTAGAAGCTCATGTCATAGTGTTCTATTCAGAAACCACAAAAACCTAAGCTGCACAGACATCCTGTATGTGCACATAAACTCACACACACACGAACAGAAAAACAAATAAACAATAAGACTTTTATTGAAGATGAACTCATAACAAGACGTTACAGACCTCAAGACTCATGAGACTTATGGTGAATTAACATATAAACTGAATTCAGGGCAGCAATATCCCCAGTGCTCTGCAGTAGAAACCCATGCATTTTCTTTGGAAATTTCCAAAACTCACGGTGCATAGATCTCTCCCAGAAAAATCAGCTCTGATTGAATATGAGCTCATAATAAGACATTATAAATCTTTATGGAATTGCTTTACCTTGTGAGTGAATTGACACTGAAACTGCAACCTCAAAGAGACTATCAATTTATTTAAAAGTATTAAAGAGCACAAAGGAAAATCACATGAAAGAAAGGGCACTATGGAAACTAAGTAGGAAGATTTTTAAAAGAAGCAAATCAGACAAGTTATTTAAAGTACAATGATCAAAAGTAAGGACTCAGTGGATGAATTAAAAAGAAGATTTGACAAAGATTTAGTTAACCAAAAGAAAAAGTAAAAAAGACGGAATTATTGATAATTCAAAATAAATAAAAAATATAAAAGTGATATTAAGAGACAAAAGATAATGAGGAGTTTTAACATATGCATCTTTGAGCTTTCAGAAATTAAAAAAAGAAAAAATAAGGGAAATGCAATATTTAAACAGATAAAAACTGAAATTTCCTAGAACAGAAGGTATACATGGATTCGGAGATTGAAGGAGCTAACCAAATTCTGAATCCCTATAAAAAATCCTGTAGAACAACAAAAAGAATAAGCAAATGATCATAAAAGCAACCAAAAGAAAAAGGCTGATCACCTACAAAAGAAAAACAAATTCAACGAACTGGCAGCATACATTTTTGTAGCACAGTAGGCAAGACAAGGTAATGAAATGATATCTTCACTTGTGTTGAAAAATAACCATCTACATAATATTTTATATCCAGTGTTCTTTAATAATTTAATAAAGGTAAAATTCAAACTCTTGTTTAAAACAAAAGATTAAGAGAACTTTCTTAGGATAGATTTCTAGGAGCATATTACCAGAAGTAACCATGGAATCATTTTTAAGGCTCTACATATCTATGCCAAATTGCTGTCCAAATAAATTGTATTTATTTACTTTTTTGTAGTATGTGAGAATTTTCATCTCATGGAATTCTTCTCAGATCTTAACATTAAAATATTAGAAGAAAATTATATTAAAAAAAGAGAATTTTCTTCTGTAGACTTTATTGAATGATCTATAAAAGGATGCATTTAGTAAGAAGATTAGCTAGAACCAACAATAAGCCAATAAATCAGTAAATATGAGGATATAGGTAAATAATAATTCATTTAAAAATTTTTAATAATTATATAGTTCTAAAAAAGAATTTGGAGAATTAGCTATAAGGGAAATTAGAACACTGAATAATAGCATGAAGTCTGAAATGGCACAATTAATGTGTTCTTATTTCCCTTTATGGTTTCAGTAAAATATAGAGATGTTGCTTAAATTTATACCCTGCTAAGTCCAATACGCATTTTCATCTAAGGGCTAAGAGAACAGAAAGAGAATAATTTTCAATCCAGAGAAAGGAGATATAGGCATATTACTTTTTTATGGATGCCGTAATAAATACCACAAGTTGGATTGCTTAAAACAATGGGAATTTATTCTCTCACAGTTGAGGATAGATGCTTAACACGTTCCACTGGGCTCAGTCAGTTTCACAGCACCACACTTACTCTGGAGCTTCCAGGGGAGAATCTAGTCCTTGCCTCTTCTGGTTTCTGGTGGCTGTTGGCTTTCCTTGGTTTATAGTCACGTTACTCCAATCTCTGCCTTCATCACTTTCTCCTGTGGGTGTGTCTCTAATCCCCTGTGCTTCTAAGGCTAAGGTGATGGAATTTAAGGTCTATGAATATCATCCATTATGATATCATCTCAAGATCCTTACTTACTCACATCTGCAAAGACCTTTTTGCAAACAAAATAATGTTTGTAGGTTCCAGGGATTAATATGGGACATGTCTTTGGGGCTATTGTTCATCCTTCTACAATGGGGATAATGAAAACAGTTTATTTAATCAACAACAAAGAAAGAGAGGTAATAAGAGCAGTACAGCCAATAACTATTTTGTCTACTTTGAATATTTCTTGCTTGTTTCATTTCGACTTATCCTTTTACTCTGAACCTAGATTGAAGTAATTAACAGCATTAGAAAAAAGAGTCATCAAACTGTGGCCAAAGGACCAAATCCAACTCCCCACCTGTTTTGGGGAATAAAGTTTTAATTGAACATAGTCATATCCACTCTGTACATATTTTCTGTGGCTGCTTTTGTGCTACAACAGCAGTTGAGTAGGTTGCAACAGACACCATATGGCCTGCGAAGCCTAAAATATTTACTATCTGGTCCTTTCTAGAAAAGTCTACCATACCTTGAATTAAATATTTTACTGTAAGTGAAAATAGGGGAAAATTCAATAGATTAATTGATTGACTGTATGTGTGGTATGCATTTTTGAATTAAGGTCCTTATCAATAGTCTGATACTTTCCATGGAGCTGAAGACCTCTCAGAGAATTGATGGGGAAAAAATGTTTGCTTCCTTGAATTTGGAAGTTTGGATTCAGGTTTTCTTCAACTTGCAGAATTTTCTTAGAAGAAAGATTTGCAATTAGATCCTAAGCATATTGAGCTGGAGGGACAAGGAGCAGTACATACTGCCGCAACTCTCATGAGAAGTGCGTGCAACCCATATTTTACTCCTAATGGGATGCACATTTTGGCCTCATTTTAGTTTTACTTCTCTTGGAAGCTGGCTCAGATCATTTTGGTGGAAGTAGATGTAGTATAAATAAATAACCATACATGGACAGCCCAAAAGAAAGATAAAATGTGGAGCAGAAAAGAATAAATCTCATAAGTAGTTGTATTTTAAGCGGAAGGTCAGGCTTTGCATTAGGTAGTATTTATAAGGCATTTGTGGAGTGCCTTAAAATGCCATGAAAATGTCAACGATGGTCACAGCTTTTAAAAACAATTGTGTCAGAATCAGCTAACATAGTTTTTCCATTGCTGCTGCTTGGCTTTCTCTGCTGTGAGACAGGAATGGAATGCCTGTTCCTCGAGATTTCCTGTCAGGCTCAGAGATCACAATTCTCTCTGGCCCGGGTGCCACAGCAGCTTTTACTGACATGCGAGCTCAACAGAACGGATATGGCTGGGCTCTGTGAATTTACAATAAGCGTGGCTAAATATTTAGGAATCTGACATTTTGAGTTTCTTTTTTTTTTTCTTTTTCTGCGAGTAATAGGGGGAAAAGGATGGAAATTTTTATTTTATAAGAAATCCTCTACATTATTTACATTAGTACCTATCTGAACCGCCTTGGAAGTAAGTTGGGGGAATTATCCCTCTGGTTTGAGACAGACTTCTTCATAAAGAAAGCTGACAAGCATAACGGAGTTATCCCACCCCTCACTCAGCCCTCAATTCATTATGCCTGGTCTTTCCTCTCTCCTGCCTGCTTTGGAGATTTTTGTCAAAGGAACAGTTCTCTCCGGATGGTGTCTGTAAGCAGCACCTGCAGGAACAGGGAGGGAGTCAACTCCAGACTCCCCAAAGAAAATCAGAATAAGTATTGATGAAGCAAGCCTGTTTATCTGGCCACTTCAGCACAGGAGGATACAACCCTGGGAGAACCTTAACAGTGTCTCAGAAGAGGGAATTGATCAGAAGCTATTTGAAGGGTTTTGTCAGTAAAGGAAATCTTTTAAGGCAAGAAAATGGTTGGATTTGCATTGAGGTATTTTTACATGGTGTTTTAAGTTTGGTGGGCACTGTAAAGTGATGGTTTTAAAGCCAATCTTGATAAGGAAGTACGTTTTGGATAAGTGAGCTGTTTGCCCAAGGGAACAATTTATTTATCCTGGTAGGAGAGCTATTTACTCAGATGAACAAACTATTTGTTCCCATAAATTGATTTGCAGAAGTTCCCTGAAGCAAACAGTGACATTTTTGTATTGCTTTACAGCCTTACCTTTCTGACAAGAGTTAAGTCAGCTTGACACAGGTGACCTCTTTTTCGTTCTGTAGTAGGCAGTTAGGAATGAGCACAGCAATACGGTGGGTCAGGTACCAAAGGTCACCAGCAGGGAAGCTCTGGGTGCCTAGCAATGGATAATTGTAAGGTGAGACCTTGCCCCCGGGGTGACCTTCTGATCCCCAACAGCAACTGGGATCCTGCTGCCCTCCAACACCCTCTAGGCAAAATTCCAGAAGCAAAGATTTGGTGATAAAGGAAAGGAGTCTTTATTCAAAAGCTTCACAATTTTAAAATAACAGCTTTTCACAGGAATTAGTCACTTAGGGCTATCAGTTAAGGCTAAACTTTTTAACTCTTTAGTTGCAGCCTTAATCACTTAAGTTTACCAGTTAAGCTTAAACTTTTTAACACCTGAGTTCTCCTATCATCCCCTCCTCCCCGTTTTAATTACATTATTTCTATAGGGTTAGTTTACAAACTAAAATGACATTAGACACAAAAGCTACACAATCTTGGAAGAATGGCAGGTTTCTACCTCAGAGGTCATCCCCTCTGGAACACCCAAAGAAGAATAACCCTGCCACCCCCTGCCAGGCCAGCCAAGTCCTACCCTGTGCCCTCAGTTTCTGCCGCATAATCAACCAGGCATCCTCGGGGAAGGAAAGCCGGAGGCAGCGAACCTGCCCATCTCAGATTGCTTCTTTATTCCAAATCTTCTCACCCATAATTCCATGTGCCTTGGAGGCTTTCAGTTTCTCAGCCAATCCCTGGGCTGTTTACTATTGTCTTGGGTATTGTCCTCCTATGGTCCCTCCCTGCTTCTCCCCAGTGATCTGATCAGATTTCTCTGTATCACTTCCCTTCCCTAGCATATCACTAGCCATGCAGTTTAGACCCTGAAGCTTTCATATTGCTGGCCATGCAGTTTGGACTCTCCCCTGACCTTTCCTCCCTTAGCACGTCACTAGTCATGTGGTAGACCCCCTTCGAGGAGAAACAAGGACTGACTGGAGAATAGCCATATAAGACTCCCATACAAGCCCTGGCATGATCACTCCCTTAAGCGCTAAGCCCTCAGGTCAGTGAGGTTCTGACCTGCATCAAAAGATCTTGGAAGCAGAGTCTCGGGTCTACTGACCACAGAGACAGCATTTTGGTCAAACTAGAGAGGACATCTAGGCTTAAGTTGTGTTTTCGCTGCAGGCCTAGAAAAGCAGCAAGTCCAGGCAGGGTGACATTAGGAACAGCTGCAGTGACTACTGACTCCCTGCTCTGGCACTGACCAATCTGTAGAGACCAGGACCAGGACCCTGAGAGGACATACCTGGAAAGCTGTTGAATATTCTATTGAGATGCTCCCCTGGAACTTCCCCTAAAATCCCCACCCTTAAAAGTCCTTAGGATGGAGGACACAGGGCAGCTCTCTCTGGAGCATACCTTGCCTTTCCCCATCCCCACCCCCGCCCCCCAACTCAAGCACTCTTTCTGAAGCATGTCCTAGCCTTTCACCCTCTTCTTCCCTCCAACCCCCAGGCACCTATATCCTTGCTTTCTTTCTCCCCAGTCCCAAGGGCCCTTCTTTTGTCTCTGGAACTTGTCTCCTGAGCCCACACAGCCAGCTGGCTCACTTATTCTACCTCAGTACCTTCTAAATAAACTTGCTTGTATTTGAGTTTTGGCTCTGAATTCTTTCTTAGCTGTAACTCGAGTACCAAGGTTACTGAACTGTGGTTGAATCATCTGTAACATTCTGGTGCGATTTCACTGCTAAGAGGTCTGTAGTTATATCGATTCGGGAGAGTCTCCATTCTTAAAGATTTTGCCCTAAAGTGTGACACAGGTTTACAGGTCAGGGTCATTCCTGTTTCAACATTCTTGGGAATTCAAACTTGTTCATTACATCTCCAAATACATTCTCTTCTGAATGTAAGTATCTAAAGCTTATCATTGTTTTGGGAACTTTGTTAACACCTGGTCTGGTCACATTCAGGTCTATGCCTAAATTCCTTTTGCTGTCGACATTTACCCAACCTTCAGTGATATTGCAGTTCTCTTAAAGAATTGATAACTGAAGAGAAAGTGTTTAGTCTCCTTGGAATTGGAAATATGGACTCAGGATTTCTTTCAACTCTGTATTCTGCTTTCTTACATGGAAGGTTTTCGGTTAGAGACGAAGCATGTTGGACTAGAGGGAGAAGGCTTAATAAGTGTTGACAAAGTCATGCCTACTAAGCTGCATTCTTTACTTAACCTACTCACTAGATACCAAGTTTCGAGGAGAAAACAAATATGAAACTTGGAAAGATGACCAATTTTTTGGAACCCAGTTCTGCTTACAGAAGCCTGATGATTTGTGTGTCTGTGTTTTCGCCTCTCCAAAAGGACTGGATCATCTCTGTCATGCAAGAGTTGGTCCTAATATATTATCAAGCGCATCTAGAAGTAAAACCCGTTACCAATCAGATTTTTCATGCAGCCACTGCCCAGAGACTTCTGGCAATAAGATTAAATTTCTTGATAGGCCCGAATTGGCCGTGATTATTTGTTCTCTGATTAGAAATGATGGCACCCTCTCTTACTTCACCCATTTTCCTAGAGACCATTAATTTCTTTGTTCTTTACATGTCACTATAGATCCTGAGTTATTTTCTTTACTTCGTCAGCCCACAAATAAAATTTTTACGTGGCTCTTGGGCCTGGGTTCATATAATAACTTTTGGCAGCCAAACTGTGGGAGAGGCTGCCATGACCTGAATGCATATTCCACTGAGACTAATCTTTTTTGTTTCTTTGGGTTTTGTGTGTGCATGTGTGTGTATTTAGAGGATTTTTATAAGAGTTTATTTGAGTCAAACTGATGACATATGCCTGAGAGCAAGATCTTAAATGCTCCAGAGAGTAACAGTTTTGCAGTTCCTCTTATGCATTTGAAGTTAAGAGGGTATGTAAGGAAGATTATATGGAGGTGGGGTAAGCAAAGCGGGAATTACATTACAGGATAATTAACAAGATTGGGTGCTCTCCCGAGGGTGGTTAGGACTTTTTTCTAAGGTATGTTAACCTAGATGCATGGAAATAATGGACAGAGCTTGCTTAAGGCAAAGATAAACCTTTTTACTAAAAAGTTATATGCCTGGGGCATGACTGCCCAGTTAGGAATTTCTGATTAAATCACTCTGTGAGGTTACTTTCCATGGGACCCCCTTTTTTTTTCTACCACAGTTCCTCCTTTTGGTTTAAATCAATCTGAAGGATGCGTTGATGACCTTTTGGTTAGATAGTGTAGTCTTTCAGCACTAGAAAGGCTCATTCCTAGGAGGTCTCAGCATCTACATGCTCTCGTGGACCATTGAGAGGGGGGCAGTACCACTACCGTGAGATACGAGTTGAGGCTGAATTTTTCCCAGAAAGAAAGGACAGATAAATGAATGGCAGTGAGGTCTCATGGCCTTCATTGAAAAAAAAAAAAAAAAAAAAACATTCTGGATCATAATCCAAGTGTTACCTTCTATCCACTGAGACTGTCTTAATATTCAAGGCCAAATCATTTCATCTGAAATGATGAAAAGTTGACAAAGGAGCTGTTGTTCTGTCCCCATTGTCCCAGTCCACTTTTAACCTTATTTTCTCTCTGATTAGGCTTCTTGATTCCCATCTTTGCTGAGTCTATTTAAGGTTTCGGGGGAGTGCGTTTGTTTTTAAATTTCAGAAAGCCAACCCAGGCTCTGACATGACATATATACAGAGACCACTGCTAGCAATTGTTACTAAGATCTGTATCTGAAAAATCACGAAAAGAAGACCAGCTGTCTCTACACCAAGCCCACGTATCCCAGTCACCATCTCTAAAAGCTTGAAGCACCAAGATTCTGCCTCTACATGGAGAGGAATTGGATACCACCATGGGGCCTAGACCTAGGTAACATGGAAATCCAAAGGGAAGAAATGACAATGTGAGGTTTCTCAACTGGACTTTCCTCCTTTAATGGCATTTTGTTTTTTTGGCCACTCAGCACCTCCTAAGAATTTCTGAAGTGTTAAATCCTGGTGCCTCGAATTATAGAGGCAAAGGCAGCTCTTAAAAGCTTCTTGTCTAAACACTCCCTCTCAATGCCCCTTCACCCACGAAGTGGGTAATCGGACATTCATTTGGGACTCTCATTTCTCAGGGGAAGGATGGAAGTCTCTGAGGTTGGTTAGGCTCCTGGGAAAATTGTGGAACTGGCTTTCCTCCTATTAACACTGCCTGAAGCCACCGTGTTTCATCTCTTTCAAGCTTAGTTCTGACACCCCCTTACAACTTCATGCATTCCCTCTGCCTTTTCTATGGACTCCCCTTTTTATAAAAGTTAACCAGAGCCTGTTTCTCTTGCCTTCAACTGAAGTGCCTGCCCAGCTTTTGTTGCCGTCAAGAGGCTGTGCATTACAAAGTTGTTTTTGGTGCAATCCAGTTGAGGGCTGACCTTTTTATTATAGATAGGCTCGCCCATGCCCTGCTGTGGTTAACTGCAATAAAACGCACATACCCCCAGTCAGTCATGGTCAGTTCTCCACATAACACTCTATAGAAAGGGGCATACTTACAAGAAAAACATTTTCTTTTAAATTGTATACTATATCTGGTTTACTTCTGAGCTCAGGGACAAATGATCTCCTCCACTCATATGATGAGCCAAGTCTGCAATGAGACCATTTCAAAAAGCAGTGACTCACTATCAGTTTTGGCTTAAAGCTAGCCAGTCAGAAGCCAGATCCTCTCTGAAATTCAATTTATATTCCTGCCTGCCTGTGTGTGTGTGTGTGTGTGTGTGTGTGTGTGTGGTATGCGAAGGGCGGGGGGAGCGAGCTGCCCTAAAATAAAAGGAAGCACAGAGCTCAGTTGAACACACCAGCAGTGTTTGTTCGGTTCGTAACAGCTTTATCCCAAGGGAATGCTCCTTTGTTTTACTTTCATTTGCTTCTAAACTGGTTTTAAAATATCCTGTCTTTCTTATCTAGTCTTTCTTTCGCAATGACGATCAAATGGCAATTCGAATGGCACTAAGGTTGAGATTTCCCATGAGCCCCGTATCTTAAGATTTCCCTGTGAGGGGCAGTGGCCTTTGTGACCAGGAAGTCTGCTTGTGTCCGCTGGCCCTCATCCACCATTCATCTTCCTCCCGGATTTTTTTTCCCAGTGAAATCCTGGGACCGTATATAGCAGAGGCTGTGGTAGAGAGAAAGAGAAATCATAAAAGGTTAACAGTATGGGGAGTGTTCCCACTTACCCTTTTTCATGATCATGATAATGATAAAGAATAGACATGGAGCAGTGATTAATCAATAATGTTATATAAAGCATTAACATATATGCTATATACATGCATATATATGTAAATTAAACATACAGTTCTCAACTTTTTTTCACAACATCGTTATGAGATAGGTATACAGTTTATCAATATTGTTAAACCCAATTTGTGAATAAGTAAACCTGATGTTCCCAGAGTTTCAGTGACTTGTTTCAGTCACAAATTAGTAAATCACAGAGGTATGTCTCTACACCAGTGATCTTCAACCTTTTTCATCTCATGGCACACAAACTAATCACTAAAATTCTGCAGCACACCAAAAATATATATATTTTTGCCAATTCGACAAAAAATAGATCTAATTTTGATTCATTTATACCAAACAGCTATTGTCGTGTCGGCTTTTCTCATTTTTTATTCGACAGTGTAAAGAATAAGGGGTCAGTGCCCCTGAATAGTCAGGTATTACACGTATGAAAAATTCTTGCGGCGCACCATTGAAAATCACTGCTCTAGACTCTTGTTGAACAGAGGATGTCTGAGAACCAGCAAGGTCAGCATCGCCTGAGAGCAAGGTGGAATCCGGACTCTTGGGCCTCAGCCTAGAGCTGCTGGATCAGAGGCGGAATTTTAGCAAAAGTCTAGCTGATTCTTTTGCACAACAAAGTTTAAGGAGCATTGCTGTAGATTGAGTCTCTGTTACATGTCATGAAAGCCAATCACTGGCTACTTCCTTCTTCCTCAGGATCATTTTCTAGGAGTCTGGCCAGTGGAGTGAGAAATCACAGTCTGTGGCCTCCGTTTATCCTTGGCTTTCCTTCAGTCTCAGAAGTCGTTCTTTACCGTTTCCAAGGTTATCACTATTCGACAATGGAAGTAAACGTAGCTACAAAAGGGCAGAAAGCAGGAAAAGAAGAAGAAAGTGTGCTCAGTAGATTATTTCCTGTTCTTTCTGATTTGAAGAGTTGCCAAAAGCACAATTGGGACTAACTTTTGAGTAGAATGTGCAGAGCTGCAGAAGGAGTCATTTTGCTGTGTCTCGTTAATGTAATCTGCTGGGTAGACAGACGTGCTTTCGCTCCATTTGTGTCAAGGCTCTGGTATACTCTGTCCATTGTAAATTCTCACAGTGAAAACAGTATTGTTGAACTATGTGCAGAGTTCTCTCTCTCTGCGAGATCTAAGCTGGTAGTACTATGCACTTAGGCCAGGATTTCATTATAAAGATGCAAAGTGGCAAAGACTGGCCCAGGAACTTGGATGCTGAATTCTGCTCTTTTAGGCATTGCCCAGCCTGCCTGCTCCCACAGAGCATCAGAAGGTTTTTTGTTTGTTTGTTTGTTTTTAAATTTTTTATTACTTTATTGTTGTTCAATTACAGAAGGTTTATCTATTCTCCCCCAAACAAAGGAAAGTAAGCTGCGATGATGTGTCAGCGCTCTCGTTATGATGATACGTAGGGTTTGGAGTTCATTGACGTCTGGTCCACTATCTGACTGATGGAGCTCGGAGTGCAGCAATGGATTAAAGTTTGACAGTGCACCCACTCGCCCCCAAACCAAGCGACATCTGCCTACTAAGTCTTTTTAATTTCCTCACTTCACTCCGTTCCAGGCATTTTCCAATAGCTTTTCCTTGCCTGGTACATATTTTTCACTTTAAATCAAAAGATGGTTTTTATTGTTGTTTCCTTTGTTTATATTTTATACCAAAAAGTTAAAAGGCATATTGCTCAAACAGGGTATGCAGGAGCTGAATGGCTGGAAGCTGGACCATGGGCCCGTGTTACTTTAGCAGAGATCTCAAAACTTTCTTCCCAAACGGAAATAAGCTCTAGTTAACAAATACAGCCATTTTCAAAATTCTTCTGGTATGTTTTTCTATAAACTCATGTTCACCTTATTGAACATATGAAAATGTTGGTGAGGACACATATGATTCTGAGGATCATCTCTAGTGAAAACACTGATATGACAGGCCAGAGGCCAGAAGAGAAGGACTGGATGGGATAATTAAGCCAAACAACCACATTTGGGGAAGAGCGCCTTTGCACAGGGCTTTCCCATCTCTGTTTGTGGATTGTCACGTTATTTATCATGGGTACCCTTTCATCCAGCCCTATGTACTGAGTGTCTCTGACGTGCCAGCCTCCTCCAGCCACTAGGTGAAGAGAGAGCAGCGAAGTGGGCAAGTTTCCTATTCTCTTGGCTCTTTTACTCTAGTGCTGTGATTATTATGATGGCAGAGGAGGGAAGTGACCTGAGAGAACAATGAAAATGATGTTTTCATCTGAAAAGGGATATGAGTTATACCAATCTTTGTAAATATATTCATGGGAGCTGGTTAAGTAGTCAGTGTCCTTGATCTCAAGATGTCAGCCTGTATCATGATGTCAAAAGCTTTAAGAGCTGCTGTATGCCAGAGAGTGTCTGTCTGCTTCCCCTTAGTGATCAGGTAGAAGGAGGCCGCAACTACTGACGGAAGTGCAGTCCCTGAAACCGATTTCATCTAATTATTAAGGTTATTGAATTACCTAGGTTATTAAAATAAAACATAAGGGACCACTGAATGACCAGCGTCTAGAGCTTATGTTTTGCCCACCAAATTGATGCACCCCAGGTATTCCACTTTAAGTGAAATGAATTCTTACATTTACTCCGCTTCCCATGGAATATGCTTTACTAGCGAGCGACCACAATGGCTGTCATCTATCAGCAGTTGTTACCCACCATTAAAGTTAAAGGGAATATTAATGAAAAATATTACAGCATGCTTTGCAAAATTCACAAGCCATTTTAATATTACCCCCTGCCAAGCTGCATATAGAGGTCCGCCTCTCTCACCTACTCCCCTACCCGACTTTCCAGCTATGCAGCATCCATCCAACCTGCAGGAAGAAAGGCTACATTCCATTGCTTCAAACAGAATTCAGTCATATTTTACTGGAGGTTATTCTGCAAGATTCTTTTGTGTTTTGTCTTTCCATGTTCTGAAAAGAGTGTGTATTGAAGGTTGCAGACCATTCTTTCTGAGTCGATAGCTTTGCGTGGACTCAGAAGCCTTGATGCGCTGGCTGCTGCAGCTGTAGGGAAGCTGAGACAATGCTCTTCAGTAAATAGGCTTTGTCTGCCCATGCTGGCTAACTGCTCCAGAAACAGTACATGGGCAGTGTGCTCCCTACAGGCATTCAGCACTCCTGCATGTAGCTTCCAAATCTGTCATCTTTCTATTCTGCTCTTGCCAAATTCCTATTCTCCCTGGCCAGGGCCTTAAGACATAAGATTCTTTTCTAGTCTCAGGGCCTCATGGTCATTCTAGCCTTGTGAATGTTCACTTTCCAGACGGGGTGGTATTGTGGGATTAATTCCCCATGGTGTAAGAAGTAAATTGCATCTCCATACCCAGAGAGTCATAGGCTAATTGGTGGTTCCAAATGCAAAAAAATGAAGAGCAGTGAGCAAACCTATAATCAGTAAGCTGTAGACAGAGTTATTTCTGAGCTCTTTGTCATCTTCAAGTCTTCCCACTCTGGCTGTCCTCAGAATGATCTGAACAAGCACGACACCGAGGAGAGACAGAGAGACCCAGTAAGGCTCGGTGGCCTGACTGGGTGAACACAGATAGTGTCTGAGCTGGGATCAGAACTCAGGCTTCCTGCTCTCCATTTGACCAACTGTGGGTTCAGAAACTACTTCAGAGAAGAAGAGAACTTTGAGGTAAGCCTCGAAAGTCAATGTGTGTTAGAAAAAGGAAAATCTGTGAAAAAGTAAAACCACATACACAAAGACACACACGCATTAAAAGGTGGCTTTCCAAGAATCCAGCAAGGAGCCCAGCAAGGTAAAACAGAGCGCATGAGAGTGAGCTGCCATGAAAAGCTACAGAAGTCTTTGGGGAAGATATGGAGGGACATTCGGGTACCGCTAAGGAGCTACCGTTTCTTTCATGGGTAATAGGGACATGATTAGATTTCAGTTTAGATAGATTATACAGTCTTGCTCACACAAAAACAGTTGCCCTCGATATTAGAAACTAAAAATGTCAAATGTAGGGAACAGGTCTCACTACACACCATAGTGTCAAAAGAAAAATTCACTGGAGACATTTAGCAACTCCAGGTTTAATATGCTAGCTGGAATAATAAAGACATATAAGATCAGTTCTTTAGAAACATGGATTCTGATTGGATTCAGCATTTATAACAAGCATTGAGATAACATCTCAGAGAGAACAAGTTTGAAGAGTGGCTAAACAGATTTTTCTGACGAAGAGGCATTTTGTTTGGGTTTTGATGGATGTGAAGGGTACGAATAAAAGAGGGAAATAAATACTAGAAAAAAGTAAAGTGTCTATGAATATGTGGAGTCAAATTATATGTTTGAATTATTTGGTTTTAAAAATCAAGCTATACAGGTGTTAGTGACATATGACCGTGGTGAAAATTCTGGGGGTGAAAGCATTTGATTGGGACACTGGAGGCCAGACCGCAGCCTCACAGCTCTAGGATGTTATCCCCAGACTAGGTTCAAGGAGTCCACCTAATATTATTCACTGGCTGAAACAAAGGTTTTTGTCACAGCCAGAGTTATTTGTCAAAAACAACTGAAGCTGATGTTGGCTGATTTAAACAGCAAAGGGATATTTTGAAAGGATATCAGGTATCCCACAGGTTTGCTGGCAGTTGTGAAAAATGAGCAGGAATAAAGTGAGAATATTTAGTAGACTGTAACCAACATAACACTCCAGAAACAGTTCCCTGGGGCGATGTCACCGCAGTCGCTAAACACCAGGCCGTGACTCTCAGCCTACATTTGTGATCCTCAAAACCTGATGATGTCAGTCAGTGCCACTGCTACCAGGAAGGGTATCTCCTGCCCTTAGTCCCGGTTCAAACCCAGAGCAGGTGTGACTGGTACCCTGAGACTAGGTCACAGACTCAGACATAGAATGGGATTCAGATAGGAGGTAATTCCAAAAGAGGTCACATTTACTACAGTTTTTTGTCATTTTCATTGCTTTTGGAGTATACATTCTTGCATTATTGTTATTAATTTTATGAGAATTAATGATATGGTCTCTAATTTCCTTAAGTCATCTTCTAAAGAACTGTAGTCTTTATAACAATATCAGAAACATCAGTTGACCCTCCGGGATTCTTACTTTGCTTCACTAAAACACTTAGGGATGCCAAATTTCTTGTTTCTACTTTTTTCTTGAGATAACATTCACCGTTGTAACCATTTTAAAGTATACAACTCAGTGGATTTTAGTGCATTCACGGTATTGTGAAACCATCACCACTACCTAATTCCAGAATGTTTTCATCACTCAAATTAAAAAAAAGAGAGAGAGAGAAAGAGAGAGAGCCCTGTACCCATTAGCCAGTGATGTGTTAATCTCCCTCCTTCCAAGCCCTGGCAACCACTAATCTACTTTCTGTTTCAATGAATTTCCTATTCTGAAGATTTCATGTGAATGGTTTTATATAATATGTGAATTTTGTGTGTGTCTGGCTTATCATTATTAACATAATGTTTTCAAGATTTATCCATGTTGAAGAATATGTTGGTGTTTCATTCCTTGTATGGCAGAATAATATTCCTCTGTTTGTCCATGACACATTGTTTATTCATCTGTTGGTGAACACTTGGGTTGTTTCTACTTTCTAGCTATTGTGAATAAGGCTGCTATCACCATTAGAAAAAAAATATCTGTGTCTCTGTTTTAACTCTGTTGGATGTATACCTGAGAGTGGAATTGTTGGGTCACATGGTATGTTTAACATTCTGAGGAATCACCACCTATTTTCTACAGCTGTGCCATCTTATATTCCCACTAGCAATATATGAGTTCCAGTTTTCCACATCCCTGCCAACGCTTTTCCCCTTATTATTATTATAATTAGTATAACTATTATAGTGAATTTGAGGTGATATTTAATTATGGTTTGCATTTTCTTAATGGTTAGTGATGGTGAGCTTAGTTTTATATGCTTATTGGCCATTTGTACATCTTTGAAGAAATATCTGTTCAAGTCCTTTTTTTAAAATTGGGGTTTTTTGGTAAGAGATTTATGAATTCCTTCTATATTGTGGAGATTAGACTCTTGTTAGAGATATGATTTGCAAATATTTTTTCACAATCTGTCGACTGTCTTTCTACTTTCTTGATAATGTCCTTTGATACACAAATGTTTTTAATTTTTATGAAGTCCAATTTATTTTTTCTTATTACCACACTTTGTCATATTGCCAATGCAAGTTTGTGAAGATTTACTCCTGTATTTCCTTCTAAGAGTTTTATAATTTTAACTCTTACACATAGGTCTTTGATCCATTTTTAGCCTTTGTATGGTGTGAGATATATGTCTAACTTCATTTTTCTTTTTTGCATGTGAATATCCATTTGTTTCAGCACCATTTGTTGAAGAGACCGTTTTTATCCCATTGACTGCCCATGACAGCGTCAGCAAGAAAATCAATTGACCATAGACATATTGCTCTATTTCTGGATTCTCAATTCCAGTCTGTTAATCTAAATGTCTCTCCTTGTGCCAATACCATACTGTTTTGATGGCTTTTAGTAATTTGGAAATCAAAAAGTATGAGCCTTTCAAGTGTATTGTTTCTCGGTTGTTCTGGCTACTTGGGGTTTCTTGCAAAGTCAAAACAATTTTAGGATCAGCTTGTCCAATTCTGCAAAAAAAAGGCTGTTGGAATTTTAATAGGGATTATATTTAATCTGTGTATTGATCTGGGGAGTATTGCCATTTGAACAGTATTAAGTCTTCCCATGTGTAAACATATGTCTTTTTATTTACTTGTGTCTCCTTTAATTTATTTCAACAATGTTTTTTAGTTTTTAAAAAAGATTTGTAGTATACAGGTCTTAAGCTTCCTTAGATGAATTTATTCCTAAGTATTTTATTTGTTTTAATGCTATCATAAATGGTATTATATTCTTAGTTTACTTTCAGACTGGCCATTGATATAGCATAGAATTACAGAGATTTTTGTATATCAATCTAGTGGCCTGAAACTTTGCTAAATTAATTTATCTCTATAGTTTTATGGAAGGTGGATAGGAGGGTTCTTTGGGATTTTATATACATAAGATCATGTCACCTTCAATTAAAATTAGTTGTATATCTTTCTTTTCAATCTGTATGCATATGTTTCCTTTTCTTGTCTGCTTGCCCTGGCTAGAACTTCCAGTATTGAATAGAGGTGGAAAGAGTACACATCCTTACCTTATTCCTGATCTTAAGGGGACAGCTTTCGGAAGCCTTTCATCATTAATTATGATGTTAGCTTCGGGGTTTTCACCAGTGCCCACTGTTAGAGTAAGGAAGTTCCTGTCTGTGTCAGAGATTGCCAAGACTACCCTCAGGCTTGATGATTCATTAGGAGGACTCACAAAACTCAGAAGCAGTTATACTACTCAGAGTTTTGGTTTATTAATCAAAATGATACAGACTAAAACCAAGCTAGGGAATAGGTGCATGGGGAATATCCCGAAAAAAACAGCATGCTTCCAGTTGTCCTCTCCCGGTAGTACAGCATGGACATGCTTAATTCTCCCAGCGATGATGTGACAACATAGGCAGCGTGTTGCCAACCAGAGAAGCTCAGCCAAGCCTTGGTGTGCAAGACTTTTATTGGGGAGGCATTCACAAAGCCATGCAGCACCTACATGACTGAATGCAGCTACTAAGGCTCGAGCCAGGGGTGTCCAACCCGCAGCCCATGGGCCGCGTGAGGCCCAGAATGGCTATGAATGCCACCCGACACAAAATCATAAATTTACTTAAAACTTTTTTTTTTTTTTGCTTACCAGTTTTCTTTAGAATTTGTGTATTTAATGTGTCCCCCAAGACAAATTTTCTTCCAGTGTGGCCCAGAAATGCCAAAAGTTTGGACACTCATGTGACCCCCTCAGAGAAGAACAAGAATTTGCCATAAATCTTGTTTATTAGCCTATATTATCTCATCAAACTGGTACCATGTTTCCCAAGGCCTCAGGCAAACAAAAGCAAGTGTTTACTGTAAATCATATTTGTTAGCTAACAACCAGTCTGAAGACAGGTCTTTCTTGGGGATATACAGGGTTTGAGAAATCCACGCCCGCTAGTTAACCCCTTTCTACACATTGTACATCTTGGCCTTTGGCATAGACTCTCGTAAAGCACAATGGTCATATCTTTCTGGGAATGTGCATGTGACATTGCGTTGATGCATCGATACAGCAGGAGTTCTGCACAAGTCTGCGTAATATTTGGAGGCGTCAGTGTGGAGACAGACAAGAAAACAAGTGATCCATCCTCCAAAGCCATTACAGATTATGTCGTGTTTTTGTACTAATTGGATACTCATCTCTCCCTTGATTTACTATTATTTATACCCTGTGATAAACTTGTATGGAGCTATTTAAAATAGAAACTAGTTGTTGATTAACTAAATCCCATTCTTTAGGTAATTTATTTTCTATTAGCACCACATCTGAGGAGGCTTTAATCTCAATTTCTCAATAAATTTCATCATTAATACTATCATATAACTTATGTACACAAGTGAACCTTACCAAAATACCAATGTTTTACTATATCACAATATGGTTATGGTACAATTCAGTTTTAATAAATAATTAGTTAGTGGGAACTACAGAGGTAATTTCCCAACTGGATCAGCCTTTGCTAGTATATCAGATATTACTATGCATAATTATTGTTATGATTGACCCATTATTCAGTTATTTCTAAGTTGCAAGTCAGTTGGAAACAAAGCCAGCCATCCTGTTTCAGTTCACAGGCTGCACTGAGATAGGTATCAGTTGTGTGCTGTTGTATAGCAAGGTTCACGTCCTTCCTCGAAGTAGGTCGTGTTACTCAGAATTGTTTCCATCTCTGCTGGCTGTACTATAGGATATGTCTTATTCTGATACATTCGTGGAGTGCAGTCATGGTGCATCAGTGTGAATTGCAAGTACCCATAGAGATCTTTGAAAAGTTGGAAGGTTCATAAGATTCTCACGGGTGTGCCCTTTGGGCTCAGCAGCCAAAAAGGGGAACCATTGCCACACAGCTAATTTGCCCTCCGTCATTATTAATGTAGCCAAGAGGCCCTGGTAGGTCTGCATCTGATCTGTTTTCCACCCCTGCTCCTAAACATTATACAGCATTCGTTCTTGAATCTGCCGGACCCAAGTCACTAAAATGGTCATCTTTCCAGGCTTATTCCCGTCCTTTGCCTTCTCCTAAAAGAGAATTCCCTCGAATTGTCTTATTCTAGTTAATAATTATTTTCCTCCGAATACCACTCCTTATTAAAAGTAAATTCAGCTTGTCTCATGATGCCTAGACTGGCACCTTTTTCTCCTAAAGTTCCTCTGTCTCTTGTGGGCCAATGTTATTTAATCCATCGTGAATATTGTTGCCAATATACATTAATGGTCTGAGTACAATTAGGATAGGTATTCTGTGCCTAAAAATGTTGAGCTTCCGTACAAGGGTTAGGTGAGTGGTAGCCATGCCCAGATATAATTCAGTCTGAGTATTCCATCAGGCCACCCCGAGCCTTTCTGGTCTCGGGGTGCAGACGTTCCCCTCGGGCATTCAGACCCACCACGTTAAGCCTACCGCTTCTTTTCAGTCAGAAACCCATCATTCCTTTCTCTTCTGTTTAATAGCTTTTTCATTGACAAAAATTAGGGTGCTCTGTTTTTGTTAATGACATAATCATACATGCAGCTGCTGTATATTTTTTATTATGACCAGGGACCTTAAAAGCCTTTGATCATCAAGGTTTATTCTTAGAGTCTGCTGGGAGTTGTATACTACCCAGTCTAATGGCCAGAGGGATTAGTTCCTGGAAAATCCTTCCCAAATGATATCTTCTGTGTAGCTATAATCTGAAAAATGAAGTTGAAAGATACTGACACATTAGTAGAGTCCTACTCAATTATAAATAATTGGTCCATTTCATTATCGTATCATATGACCAAAGTGTTTCCCAAAGCAGTGCCACCCAGGTTTGGAGGCTTCCATCTGACCATGTCAGGTCCCCAAAGCAGAGTGTCTTGGAAAACATATTGACCTCCCCCTTTCAAGCTTCTTGAGTCATTGTGATAAGAGACAATAGTGCTCTCCTACTGTGATCCTTTCTCTAGGTGCTAATGTAATATTGGATTTCCCTCACTGCAGAGCCCCCTTTGTTCATTTATCCTCAGCTGCTATTTCTCCTACTCTCTCTCCATTTGTCACTGCTTTAAATCCCAACTTTCCCACCTATGGAAAGAACGTATGTTCAGTCATTGTGCTGGTCTACATTGCTGGCTGCAGTTCCACACTAGCAAGGGCCTCCTCCTTAGCCACTCCTATTCACACAAGGCCAGGTTGCATAGGTGCAGAACTAGTGGGCTATCCCAGTCACTAGACAGTACAGTTGTATTCACTGTAAAACCCAATATTTCCTGATGGCAAAGTTCATACTATTAGGCCCTTGGGAGTTTTGGCATAAAGGTTTAAAAATATAGTTAAATTTTCTTCCTTAAGAATCACCCTGATTTCTGGTATTTGCAGGTGTAGCACTGGTCCTAGGACTGTTATATTAGGTAGGCAAAAGTAAGTTTGAAGTGATGAGGGGAAAAACTCTGTAGATGCACCAGCATCTTCTCTCATTCCCCTTTCCCCAGATCAATCAGGAAAGTGGAGGGATTTGTCAAGCAGGGATCTTTCCTCGAAGGTTCTCATGTTGAGTGTGAACCCATACCTTCATACCTTTATTTCCTCACAGTTTAGACAACCAGTATTTTAATTGCCCACTCCAATTTTCTATCAAACCACTACTCTGAGGATGAGATGCAACATATGTGAATTTGATATATCTCTGTTTGCCCATTGCTGGACACGTGGAATGTAAAAGTGTGTTTCTTGGTTTAAAGATGTATAAGTTAGCAATCAAAATTGGTACAGTACCTTCAGTTCCAGCCTGTTTATAACATTTTGAGCATTTGTGTTCTGAATTATACCCCACCTTAAATTTATATGTTGAAGACCTAACCCCCAAAGTGACTGTATTTGGAGAAAGGCCATATAAGGAGACAATTAAGGTTAAATGAGGTCATAAGGGTCCGAATTCAGTAAGACTGGTGTCCTTATAGAAAGAGGGAGCAATGCCAGATCTTTCTCTGTCTCTTGTATGTACAACATGGAAAGTCCACGTTAGGACACAGCAAGAAGGCAGCTATTTGCAAGCCAGAAAAAGAATTCTTTTGAGAAACTACCCATGCTGGTACTTTGATCTTGTACTTCTAGCCTACAAAATAACAAGAAAAATAATTGTGTGTTATTAAATCCACCCAGTCTGTGGTATTTTGTTCTAGCAACTCAAGCTAATAAAATTTGAATCTGTTACCAGGTATGTAAATTCCAGTCCAGAGTAACTGTCTATTTACTGTCAGGACCCATTTATAGTTTCCCAGGTTTACTGATAGTGATCCAGTGACATCTGTGTGCCAGCCATGTATTGGGACTTCTCCTACTGGGGAATCTGCCCCATTGCCATCTGTAGTTTCACTCTTGCTGGTATTTTGGCCTTAGAAGGTGCAGAATGACAAGTGGTATCGATGTCAGCTCCTCTTGCCATTGCTGAAGTTCCCCCATGTCCACTCACTTCATGGACCCAGGTAGCATGAAGTGAATGCAGGATGATATCCATTTGCTGAGTTCAACCCCTTGTCGATCCTGGAAGAGGATTCATCTGATGGGCATCCATATGTTCTACTTTAATATGTCTCTTAAACTCCCATATGGTTTAAATTAGGACTGTGCACACCCAGGCATGCCTTTAATAGTCCAGCTTTCCATTGTTCATCTGCCTGACCATATGCCAGACCATTGGTCACTATCTAAAAGTCTCTATACACCCAAACATTAGCACTGTTCAGTTATTGTTCAATTCTTCCATCACTGCAAGAAAATCAGCATGCAATTTAGCCCAGTAAGATGGTTTGTTCTTACCTTCATCAATCAGAATTTTTCCAACAGCCAAATATAGCATGCTAGCCTTCTTCCAAACAGGATGCTTTCTGTCCACCTTGGAACTTCCATCCATAAATCAATTAATCTAGTTGGTCAATCAAGAGTTAGTCTCACTTATATGTGGAACCTAATGAACAAAATAAACTGGCGAACAATATAAAAACAGAAGCATGGACACAAGGATCAGACTGACAGCTGTCAGAGGGGAGGAGAGAACTGAATGGAAGAAGGTGAAGGGATTGGCCAAAGAACAAATATGCATAACCCTTAGATACAGACGACAGTGTGGCGATGGCCAGAGGGAAGTGGGAGTAGGGGCTGGTGGAGGCAGGCAAAGGGCAGGGAAAATGGGGATGTCTGTAATAGTGACAACAATAAAAATAAAGAAAAAAAAGTTGTTAATATTACTTGGGAACTGTCCCTGTAATAATAGGATCTGAAAGCTGCTCAGACGGTTCCAAAATCAGCCCTAGAGGAAAAGAAGCTACCTACTCGTGGGTACTATGAGTACCACCCCGCATTCTTCCTGCGCCATGTTCCAGTATAAAACCATTTACACTTTATTCTGGAGCTCTTCCTGTCACTGCCTTTGTTATTAGAGTGTTTCTGTAACATCACCCATGGTGTTATGGGTATTTTAGGTTTTAAGATGATTTTTGGCCTTCAGTCATATGGGCAGTTTCAATTAAAGCCCAGTAACAAGCCATTGTCTCTCAAATGGTGTGTACCATACTAACACATGTGAAAATGCCATAGTCAGAAATCCCAGCGGTCCCTGCTGGGCAGCTTTCACAGATTTTTGCCACAAACTCTAGTTGACATAAATAAGTGCAAGTTGCAGATTCTTCCAAAATAATTTGAGTGTGAATCATAAGGACTTAATGGAATTGACTGAACCACAACCGTTTGCAGTTTTGACATAGCCTCCTGTTAGTCAGATCCCCATTCAAATACTTCTCGCAGGTAGTTTTATGGGTCAGAGGTAGCAATATGCCCAGATGTGAAACACGCATCCTCGCAAATCCCAACAATCTGACCAAGTGCTGCGCTTTTTTGCTTAGTTCCTGGAGCAGACAATGACAATAGCTTATTTTTAGCTGCCTGTGGATTTTGTGCCCTGGATGGATCCTGGCTAGGTTATTCTGAGAATGTCATCATTTGGGCGGGCCCTTGTGTCTTTCCTAAATTTATTAACCAGCCTCTGTTAGTCATGTGTGTCATGGCTTCATTAAAGTCAATTCTTGCTTGTTCTTCCATTTCTAATATTATCACGATATCATCGAACTATAGCATATTATCATACTGAAGACCTACATCAAGTTCAAATTCCTTCTGTTAAAATGATGATAGAAGTTGGTGAATTCAAATACTCCTGTGTAATATAGTAAATGTAAATTGGGATCTTTTCTACGTGAAGGAAAACTGTGGTTGGTTCTTTTCCAAGATCCGAATTGAGAAAATAGCATTTGTAAGACCAGTCACTGAGTTCTAGTCTCTTTCATATTTTTGTATTTTTTGCACTGTTGAATTCATATCATAGTTTTCTGAGGCTCTAGGCGTACTACTTTATTCAGGCTTTGAATATTTACTGTTATTTTCTGTGAATCCCATGCCTTTTTCATGGGCCACACAGGGTGATTTGTTGGTACCGATACTCCAACTTCTAACATGTCATGCATTAAAGTGGTAAGCTCTTTTTGCCCACAAGTTATCCAGTACTCTTTCAAATTAACAAGCTGTGTGGATTTAGGCAATTCTAAAGTTTCTCATTTAGTGTGTCCAATTAACATTGGCCAAAATATTACAATAATAGGTAGGGGAAATGTTCACCAGTCAGACATAATTTCATCTCAGTAACAGATTTAAATAAATGAGACACAGCCACTTTACATAAATTCCGTTCAAAGTTCCAATTTCTGTCCAAACTCATACCTAAATCTCATCAACCGCTGCACCCCTATATCCTCCTAATCTAATTGTAGCCCATTCGAAGACGTCAACAAAAGTTTTGGAATCACAGTGCAGTATGTTTCTGTGTTAAGGAATACCAGAAAGGCTTCTTCTCCACTCCTGGCCACTTTACCCACACACATGCTTGTGAGTTTGGGTCCCTAGCCAGGAGCTGTGCCCATAGACCTTGGTCACTTCTTCAACCTTCATTTTCATTATAGTTTGCCAGACCGTTGACACCTGCATTTCGAGCTTAGATTTATTATTGTCGTTTTGTTGTCCAGCTTTGTACATTCCTCCACACTAAGATAGAGTGGATTTGTTTAGGGCTCTTCAATGTTGCGGAACAATCAGGGGCTCCCAGCAGTTCACCCAGCCCCTAATAGTGTTACAGAAAGACCTTTGTATTGACTCCATCAACAGCCACATTATCCGTACCATTCCTCAATAACAATGTACAGTCTTTCACTGCACCATAGCAAGTCCCTTGATATTCACTTTGTTTTTCCCCATTCTCTTATCAATTACTTTAATTTTCTTGATATCTGTAATATCCATAAAGGGGAGCTGAGATAATAAAGCTGACATGGCTTCTTGTATCATTGATTTTTCAGCAGGAAGGTGAGATGAGATATCCATGCAGTGGAATGGTCTAACCAAAGCACTTACCATGACCTTAGTAAGATGCATATTAGGTGGTTGAACATTTGATTATCATAAACTCAATCCAGCTTAATTGGTATATACAACATATTGGCCACTTTATCTGGAAAGGTCTACTTGGCATTAGAGGAGCAATGACAGTTACCCTTCTCAGGGTGAAAAACAAAACAAAACAAAACTACATCAGCTTCTATCTAGTCCACCAAGCTGACTGTCACTGAAAGAAAAGCAGCTGTGGGTTTGAGGCATGAACAGTCATCTGTAATTGTCAGTAGTAAGTTGTATTACCTGCATCAATCAACCCAAATATGCTTCTCCTTTCTGCTGCATTTAAAATCATGAAGACTGTTTCTGAGTCACTCTCATAATCCATTTGGATAAAGATTATTCACGAGCTAATGATATCAATCCACAAAATTAGACAACTCCATCACACTGTAACTCAGTAGTTACAGTTTCAGTACTTCCTTAGTTTTGTAGATGTAGATGACATTTTTGGTGATCAGACATTGTAAAGGCTCTGTCTGTTGTCAGCAGAATATTCCCCTTTGGTAGTGGTGTGAGGTTAGTGGTCATAGTTCAGACTGTCCAAAATCTGAGCTTCACACAGTGCCAGGATGTAGCACAATACTCCTCTTCACTTTAATTTTGACTATTACAGGTAAAAATAATCAAGATATTATATATTTAAGCATGATTTTCATTATTTTGCATCCCTTGATGTATCTAGTGAACAATTTCTTAGGAGCTGAGTCTATCATTGCTAAGTTCCATTGGTAACTTTACTCCAGTCACCAATTTCAGGACAGCTGCTGTCTCATACCATGCGTGACTCAGTAGTCATAAGATATGAAGGTCAGCAATCCTCCATCCCATCATCTTTCATTTTCCCAAATAATACTTTCCTCAAAAAAGTGTGAGTGCGTCAGTCAGGCTGGTGAATCCCACTTCTGATGTCAATTATGCCAGTGTCCCCAAGACCACTCTCATGCAAGGTAATTTTCTAGAAGGACTCCCAAGACTCAGAGCTGGAATAGTCCTAGTTACAGTTTATTACAATATTCAGTACGGATTCAGATCATGTAAGGAAAGTGTTACTTGGGGAAAAATCTAGGAGAAACTGGCAGAAAGTTTCTAGGTGTTCTTTTGTAGTGGTCACAAAAACTTGATTAATTTTTCCAACAATGATGTCAACTGTTGGGACACGTGAGAAATATGGCCAACTAGTAAAGCTCACTTGAGACTCGATTTCTAGAATTTTGGGGGGTTAATGTTGTTTGCCTACATTTACCTACATGACTGACCACAGCTACTCAAATTCCAGACCCCAGAGCAAAAGTAGGCATTCACCATAGATCACATTTGTTAGTATAAATTAGCCCATTAAACTGACAACACATGGCCCAAAGCCTCAGAAATACAAATACACACTTATCAGGCAGCAATTCCAAGGGCTAACACACATCTCCTAGGAATCGACTAAGAAATCATACTGAAGACACTTTTCTAGGGAATATGCAGGATTTGATCAAACTAGGCCTACTACGCACCTTCAATTCCTAGTTTTTTGACAATCATTTATAACAAAAGGGTGTTGGATGTTGTCAAATGCTTTTTCTGTGCCAATTGGGATGATAATGTGCTTTCCCCCTCTATTATATTAACATTGAGGATTATATTGATTGACTTTTATATGTTAAGAGACCCTTGCATTCCTCAGATGAATTCCACTTGGTCATGGTGTATAATTCTTTTTATATGATGATGGGTTTGGTTTTTATTACTTTCTTGAAATTTTATGTGTACGATACACTCATCAGATACATGAGTCTGTAGTTTTCTCCTAATGTTTCATGGCTCTAATATCAGATTAATAGTGGCCTTATAAAAGAGTTAGAAAGTATTTTTACCTCTTTTATTTTTGGAGAATTTTGAGAAGTACTGGTGTTAATTCTTTTTAAACATTTGGTAAAACTTACCAGTAAGCAATGTGTCTGGTCCTGGAGTTTTCTTTTCTTTTCTTTTTTTTAATTGATTCAATTTTTATTAAAAGTATATTTATGTTTTCTATTTTTTCTTGAGTTAATTTTCATAGTTTATTATTTTCTAAGAATTCACTCAATTTTTAAAAATTTGGATAAAATTGTTTAAGTATTACCTTGAATTATTTTTAAAATTGTATAAATCATTAGTAACATTCCTAATTTTATTAGATTGCTAGTCTTCTCTCATTTTCCCTTGGTCATTCTAGCTAAAAGTTTTTTAATTTTGATGATCTCAAAAACTAACTTTTGGTTTTCTTGATTTTTAAAATATTTTTTCTAGTGTCTCTGTTATTTCTCACTCTGATCTTTATTATCTTTTTTCTCTTTGGTTTGGGTATAGTTTTTCTAGTTTCAGAAGGTGAAAGATTAGTCTATTGATTTGTGGTCTTTCTTCTTTTCTAATGTAGGTGTTTAGAGCTTTAAATTTACCTCATAAACTTTTTTTTGTTATGTTATATTTTTTGTTTATATTTATCTCAAAATATTTTTAAATTTATCTTTGGACCATTGGTTATTTAATATTGAATTGCTTAATTTTCACATTTTTGTGAAGTTTTTATATTTTTTGTCATTTAATCAGCCTTTTATTGTTAGATACTTTAAAAAACTCTTCCGATCTTTTAATATCTTAAGTATGTGTTTATTATAGTCCATGTGACTTTTTTATATATTCTTATGCTAGTAATGTCTCATTTTATTTCATTGAGGTTAGAGAAGATACTTTGTATGATTTCAAACTTTTTGAACTTATTGGGGCTTGTTTTGTGGTATAAAAATAGTCTATCCTGGGGAATGCTCCAAATGCACTTGAGAAGAATGTGTATTCTTCTGTTATTGAGTGGAGTGTTTTATATATGTCTGATAGGCCTTACTGGTTTATAGTATTATTCTAGTTTTCCATTTCCTTGCTTATTTCTATCTAGCTGTTCTGTTCATTATTGAAAGTTGAGAATTCAAGTCTCCACCTATTGTTGAGCTGCCTGTGTCTCTTTTGATTCTGTCATTATTACATTCATGGATTTTTGAGCTCTGTTGTCAGGTACATAAATGTTTGTAATTGTTCTATCTTAATTGTTCTATCATAAGTTGACTGACCACTTATGATCAAATAATGTCCTACTTTATCTCTTTTAACAGTTTTTGTCTTTAAGTCTAGTTTGCCAGATGTTAGTATAGCCACTCCAACTCTATTTTGCTTGAAATACCCTTTTCCAGCTTTCACTTTTAACCTATTTGTGTTTTTGCATGTAAAGTGAGTATCCTACAAACAGTATAGAGTTGCGCTATATTTTTAAGTTTACTCCGCCAATCTCTGCTATGTAATTTTAGAGTTTATTTATACATAATGTACTTATTAACAAGGAAGTACTTACTTCTGCCATTTTGCTATTTGATTTTTATGTCTTATAGCTCTTCTGATCTTTAGTATCCCCATTACTGTCTTCTTTGTGTTATATATTTTCTAGTGAACCATTTAAAATTTTTCTTTTAGTAAATATTTAAGTTACTTTATTAGTTTACAACAATCTATCAGTAGTCAAATTAATATAAATTTAATTTTAATAGTATACAAAAACTTTGCTCATGTACAGTTCTGCCCCCATTTATGTTATTACACATTACATTTTATACATTATACAACTATCGATGTAGATTTATACTTATACTTGTTGTTTTACGTAGTTGTTTTTTAAGTTATATAAAACAAAAAGTTACAGCTCACCTTTAACAGGAACCTAATCAACAAACATATTAATTTTGATTTTTACCTATGTAGATATCTTCCTGTTGCTCTTTACTTCTTCATGTGGAGTAAAGTTACTGTCTGAAGGATTCTCTTTAGCATTGCTTGTAGAACAGGTCCATTACCAAAAAAAAGATGTCAATTTTTGTTTATCTGGGGACTTCACTCTTAATTTTTCTATATTTTGAAGGATAATTTAGGGGGATGGACTCAGGATAAATTAAAAAGCCATAAAGCTCTCTTACTTAGATTTAGCTATTTTTATTCTTAACTAAGAATATCTCATTCTGTTTCAAATTTTTGGCTAATTTCCATAGATCAAAAAAGTTGATTCTGACAGTTTTGCCAATTTACTTGCTACTTTTGTGGAGGATCAGGCATTTGGATTTTCCTACTCCACCATTATTGATGATGTAACCTTTTTTTCTCTGCTGTGAGACACATTTCTCCAAAGGTTGAGTGATTCTTTGAATTTCCTTTGAAAACTCATCTTCCACCTGTGTCACCATGGAAGATGATCAGGACTGAGCAGTGTGGAGGCTGGCCAACACAGGGCTTGTAGGGCATAGCATGCAGCTGGACAGTCTGACCTGTTGACCAGTACAAAGCCGGGTAAAGGTAGTTGATTCAGCAGCCCACACAGGACAGTGTCAGAGATCGCACTGAACTTGGATATGGTTCATTCAAACATGGGTTCCAGTAATTGCAACATGGAGGGCATGCCAACGCAGTGAAAATTCCAGATGGTCGATAATTAGATTTATCTTGGTTACTTGAAAGTCGTATACAGGCAACAAAATAATGATGTCAGAAGCTGGGAGGATATAAAGGAAAATAAGATTTAAAGTGAAAAAAAGGTCAAGTCAAGAAATTTAGGACTAGGCCATGAAATAAATAAGAGTAATAATGGTTTATTTTATTCATTTATTTTTCCATCATTCATTCATCATTTATCAATTAATTGAATAAGAACTATTTACCAAGCCTATACTAGATCCTGCCCTGGGAACAGTGGACATTAAAATACAGTACTCAAAACCATATTTCAGTGAATCTTTTAGTCTAATAAGGAAAGTATATTATTAAAAATAAACATAAAATTATATATTGTAATAAGTGTGAAAGAATAAGATGCTATAAGAAAGAACTGTATGTAGATGGCCAAGTTTGTACTCAGAGGTACAGAATGCTTAGGAAAGAGGAAGCCAACACTTAAAAGATGTGAAAAGGTTGGCTAGGTAGAAAGCGGAATAAAATTCCAATCAGAAGAATTAACGTGGGCTATTCTTATGTAGTTCCACCTACTTGATACGAAAGTATATGTGGCTTATATGAATGGGAAGAAATCATAGATGAATTCAAGAAAGGGTTCACATCTTAGACAGACTTAGCCAAGTAAATCATGTCAGGAAGTAAACAAATCTGGGAAACGAATTGATAGTGGGTATTAGGAAAAATATGCCATGACCCAAAGGTCTCAGGAATCGCTCTTGATACCTGCGATATTTAACCTCCTCATTGGCAAAGCCAGTGCCAGCCTTGGTCTTGTTAATACCATTTAACAAGCCTGGGGTCACCTTGTCACTCCCTCTCCCACTCTTCTTAGGGACCATTCTAAGTCCTTATCACTCTTCTCATTGTCCCTAAAAGCTCTCACTCCCTCATGAGTCTTAACAAATTTCCTTTTATTTTCGGGTAGAAAACTAAATTCATCGCCATGAGCCATCTCAAGCACATACAGACTTCCTTCACCAACTGTTGTTTCACATTTCCCAGCCCTGCCCTCTTTCCTCAGGACTCAAAGTGGAAATCAGGTCTCATTCTACTCAGGATTAATGCTTCATGTTTATGACCTCCCCTCCTTCATCCTAGGGACTGTGATGAGTCAGTTATCCCTCATCTTATGTCATACTCGCCTTCTCCTCTGAATCTTCCCTCTGAGCCTAAGAAGGTATTGCCAAGCCCTTGTCATTTAAGGGAAGTCCACATTGAGTCCTGTTTCCTACCAGTTGTCCTGTCTCCCCCTTCCCTTTCTAGCCAAATTTCATTGATTTATTCTGATTTTAAAAACTATATATAAATGTATGTTTATTGTACACTGTGTAAAAAAGACAAAAATATTACAAAGAGGAAAAAGTAAAATTCCCTGTAAACACTTCTTTTTGCTTTTTTAATAGATTTTATTTTTTTAATGATTTTTTAATCTTTACCTGAGGGTATGCTTATTGATTTTAGAGAGAGGACAGGAGAAAGAGAGAGAAAAAAAAATCAGCATGAGAGAGAAACATGGATCAGTTGCCTCCCGTATGTGCCCTGACTGAGAATCAAATGGCGACTGGGAATCAAACCCACAACCTCTTGGTGTATAGGTCAACGTGCCAGCCAGCCAAGCCACCAGGCCAGGGCCTTCGAACTGTTTATCCAGTTGCATTTTCATTTAATGTTTTCTACAATAGTAGACACATGCTGTCACTTCTGTTTCCACAACAGTATCTTAGTTATCATTTGGTAACTTATCTGCTAGGTGCTCAGTCTCTGTAGAATTGCGATGAACTATTTTTCTGGTTTCCTAATCTTCTTTCTAGTCTTTCTGGGTCTTGAAATTGATTTCTGTGCCTGAAATTAATCTCATGTCCATTCTCAAAGAGCCCAGCTGGTTCAAGAGAACAAGAATAATTTTGAGGAGATCTAATTACTCCTACAGGCATCAATGAAATCTAAGCCACAACCCATAAAAGATTTAGACCTAAATTACGAATTTTACAGAGATTGCCCATTGATTACCTTTCTTTCCTTTTCGATGTATCTGCTCAGTGCATCTCCAGACCCTCCCCACAACTGGGGCTTCCATGCTGCATGGACTCCGTCTGCTCCAGCTGAGAGCGCCACACTGCTAACTGTAGGGTAGACCTTTGCCTACCTCCTCATCTGGCTGATATGTGTGTGTCCCATGATCCAGTATCTCAGCACTCTTCAAGTGGAACTTGCAAACATTTACCAAAAGTAAACAGCAAATACAATGAATGTTTCTTATTGTTTAATTTGATCCTTTCATCAGATACCACAATGACATACTTTAATAATTTGTTCATGTCTTTCAAAGCTCCTTACACACACACACACGCACACACACACAATTCTAGTGAGGGAAAATTTTATCTGGAAATTTTTTATCAATGACTTTCTTACAGGATGCATTTCTGTCTTATGCCTTCAGGCAACTAGTTAATAATTAAAAAGAAATGGAGCATTTTAAAATCCACTCTTAAATATAACTCTATTGCCAATAGCTGCATTTAGTGGACTGAGAACATTTGGACTGGGTCAGACAGGAGTTTCTGAGTGGAGAGAGGCAAGCCCAGACCTACTTCATAAACTGAATGAAACTTCAGTTGCCATACCTACTAAACTCCTGCTGTCTCCTCACTTAGGGAAGCAGTAGGCATATAAAAGTAGGTATTCAGGAAAGCCCATACTTATAAAAATTTTTATTCTACCCCTATTTCAGGAGCCAGTGGGTAAGCCATCTGTGTCTGGGCTAGGTTAAGCAATTCCCCATGAATTTCTGCACACTGAGGGGTGAGTGTGTGAGGCTAGTTTTTAAACTAGACCCTGGCACTGTTCAAAAGACAGAAATGGGTAAATGCCCCCCGTGGGTAAACCTGATTTGTAGAAACATGCATTTAAGTCAAGTCCAGACAGCCAGTCTGAGGGGAGGAGTAACTTTCAGCTGAAGGATAGATCCAGAGATTAAAAACAAAAATCCAGGGCAGGTTACTATTAGAGTTAGAATCATGGTCAGCCAATTCTGAGTAGGCAGCAGGAGCTCAGTCACTGCACCAGGCTCTAGGCGTATATAGGTCATGGTAAAAACACGACAGGCCCTCAGTCTGAAGGCAGTTAAGCAATGTGAAAATCAGAAGTGTGTCCCATGGAGAGAGAGACTGCTGAACAGATAAATCTAAAGTGCCCCGTACAATTGGACACAGTTATATCAGCAAGTATTTACTGAGCCTGCAGAACAGGAGAAATAGAATGAAGATAAAAGAAAAATCATAAAGAGTCTTTATTCTTTAATTGGTATTAGTCAGTTTGGGAAGGCAAGATATAAATAGCAAAAAGTGTTAAATAACAGTGCAAAAATCTCACGAAGGTAAAGTATTAAGAAATGTCACAAGCTAGGACATAATTCAAAGATTTGGTTTTGAATCAAACGGCATTCATTTGTTAAAAGTATTACTAATATTAACTAGAAGAAATGATAAGTGCATTATTAAAGTAACTTCAGTTTATGTTACTGAGTAACTTGTCCTGTATTTTATAGCATTTTAAAAAATGAGATGTCCTGGGATGCCCTTCCTAATTCCTCCTTCCTCTTGGAGTTACTTTTTCCCAAGTTTTTCTGAAACAGGTCACAGTGAGAACGTCTTAGCTGTTGGACCCTCCCCAGGGCTGGCTACAGACAGGTGGCACCCAGGCCTTGGCAGCCTGGCTTAGTGAGGGTGTTTCCTTCTGGGTTTAAATCAAGGCTCACTTTGTTTTGTCATGACAGTACCCAGTCTGGGGGGTGTCCCTTCGATGACCCAGGTGCTGTGTTTTCATAATGCCAAGTGACTATGTGGATGACACCCCACTTGTGTGATTACCATGACCTCTAGCTTAGACATAGTCCTTATTTCTGAGTTAAGTAGGTTAGTATCATAGCATGACAATGAACTAGTTTTGTTCACCAGTGAATTAGCTGCCTTTCCATGAACATACCACTTTCAAGGAAATGAAATGCCTGTTGTTCTAGGGGACAGGGTAGCAGGTAGGGTTTTTTTTCCCTCTCTACTTTCATTCTTCTCTCCTTTTCTGAAATTTCTAAAGAAAAATTGAGCTAGTAGTCATGTTAATGTGTCAAGTTCTCCATCATACAACTAAACTGCAGTAACACACACATAGGCAGTGGATGTGAAGGAAGCACCTAATTTCCTTCCAGTTTCTCTCCACATGTAGTTATAATAAGACATCTTCTTTCATGAACATTGCATTTTAATAAATTTTAATGTGTAGGACCCTTTTTCAAAGTTTTAAAAATAATTCTTTTCATTTTTGAGATCACTTAAAGGATTTGAAAAGCTTTGCCAAGGAAGAAAAAAATTGCATTCTAGAAAAATCCAAAGTAAAGTGTTTTTGACTTTTTTTTTCTGTTAAACTAATGGCAGTATTATGCTAGCAATTACCATCTTTCAAGTCAAAACTTTAAGAATCACTAAATATCAGCTAATCAACAACATTGTACAAATCACTAAGAAAGATTTGAAGCCCAAATGAAGGGGAATGATTTTCAAGTGGTTTTGATAAGCTCCCAAAGATCAGTCTTTATCTGAAAAAGTCTGATGGATTCAGAATGGAATGGAATGTCATAATAAACCAGGGCCATTTCTCCATATAAATCATTTTTCCAGTATTGAACTTCAAACTAGTTCAGTTTAAAGAGGGCACTTTCTGATTTCTCCAATAAGATATTTTACAAGGTCTGCATGAAACTATGTTTCTTGGAATCAAAATTAAGAAGGTGGAACTCCCAAATATGAAATTCAGGGTCAGAAAACACCTTTTTAAACAAAATTTGTTTTCTAGTTAAAACGGGACTCTCATTTCGTTACGGTGCAGTCTTCGTTGACATTCATTCCTGTATGCAGGAACATGATGACATTGGAGCCAGTTAACACACTGGGAAACTTCGTCCATCTCTCCTAAAAGAGATGATTTTCCCGTGGATGTACTATTTACTTCCTCCTTAACACAAGAGAACAAATGAAAATCCAGAGATGTATAATTGATTGTTTTGTTAAGTTTAAGGGGAAAAAATACTTTTGAGTCACACTTTCATAAGGTTTATGTAATTTTCTGACTTCCTGACAGTTTTCTTAAAAGGCAAATGCTCAGGAAAACAAATCATCAACCCTCTCTTGTTTCTTGTCATTGTGACTCACATCTGCCCTTTCTCCTCCGTTGCCCTAAGTTGTGGATTTAGAAGTTATTTAAGTATTTCCTGAATCAAATAAATCAGTATGTGCTGGGTTTTAAGTGCTTTTATTAATTTAATAATTGTTTCCATTTTTCACATTAACAGTTAGCATTAAGGGACTCAGCAAACTCTGCCACATAGTGGCTGTGTGACCTTAGAGAAGTCACTTAGTGCTGGGCCTCACCATCCTCACCTACGAAGTTAGGTGGGTGACCATAATGACAGTGCAGGAGGTATGGACCTCAAAGAAATGACTCCCATTAGGAGCTACCAATGGTGGTCACTGTAGTACAGAGTTCTGGGGAATTTGGGGATTAGGGAGAAAATAACACATGCATGGGTAAGTGAAAATCAAGAGGCTTTGGAAATGGATAGGAGAGTGAGGACTTGGACTGCCAGTGCCTGTGGATGTAACTTAAAACCTTGTGTGTTTCAGGAGTGGAAAGCCAAGTGCATAGCTTTGGGATTTGGTTCACAGAGGTAGGGTCCAAGCAGTTGTGAAAGGCCCAGGAAAAGCCAAGGAAGGACTTAGAAGTGGTTCAAACAGCAAGAACTTTGCTGCTGTTGATTTTACCCTCTAGCCTTTGCCTGTAGAGTTGAAAAGAGGGGTGATTTAGAAGGAGAATGGGAACTCATTGTAGCAGCCTGACCTGCGGACCAACTGGCTTGCGGAACCTAGTCCTATAACTCATAGCACACAAAACGTCGGGGGCGGGGGGGGGGGGGGGGGGGGGGAGTTGCTGGTTGAAGGCAGCCATAAGCTGTGCAGGACAAGCAGGCACACAGGCTTCCAGTCCTTGGGAACCATGGATGGCAGGCTTGACAGAAAATGGGATTTGGGACGTCAATCCTGCCCACCCTCATTGTTTGCAATAAGCATCCAGTTACAGTTACCAGCCTACTACCGCTCTGTAACCAGTGGACACCATCCTCCCAGGATACCCCGGGACCCCACTTCTAAAATTACTGGTGAAAAAAGTAGTTTATTTTTTGTTTGTTTGTGTTTCATACTCTTTTCTGGAAAACTGAAATTTAAGGTAAATGTCAGGAATCTTGATATTTTTACGGTAACATTCTTTCACACTTTCTTCTATCTTTTGGCCCAAAGCACCAACTAAAAGTACAATCTGCCCATCTGCCCTCCCTCAGTGGTTTCCGGTGGTTTATCTGGCATCATATATGGTTTCTGGTGCCTGAGGAGTCCAGTGCATGGACGTGCTTTCTGAGAGGAACATGTGAGCTCTGTGTCTCAACTAATCCCATGCACCTCACCACCCTTGCCTTTATTGAATTAACTCGCCAATTTAATAACCCCATCTATCTAACTGAGTAGTGCTTTGAAACTTTCCTAGAAGCCACCCCTAACACAGGGGATGGAATTTAGAACTTTGATAGGAGAAATGCCCAGAAGTATATCATACATATTTTTCTATTCTTTTTCTTGGTCAGTGATTTCATCCAACTCTGTCTACACATTTTTATTTTCTTTTTTTTTAACCAGTTTAGATGGTACTTTCCCTTTTTTACAACCAAAGACATTCTCAATGATGAAATACCTGTTCTAACTTGAGCTCCAGGCTCTTTGGTGTCATTAACATGGTGTAACACCTGAAATTTCTCTGTGGGTCATGATTCCCTTATATATGAAACATGGAGATCGAACTAGGATATACTTACAGTCATTTCCATACCTAAAAATCAATGATGTCCATGAACATGATTCCAGGCTCATTTCAAATCTAACTATTTCTATTTCTGAAAGTCGAATGTGGTAGAAGAAAGAATGATACCTGAAATCCAAGTGTAAATGAAATGAAACAAAAGCTATCCAGGATACACTTCACTAGCTTTATTTAGAATTTCAGCCAATTTGTGAGCCCTGGGTTTATATTACTTCTTTGCTTAGGAAGTCCATCAATAACAAATGGGAAATCTGTCCACTGTGATACGGAATTGTTGATGATTTAAAGGGGTGGGCACAACGATTGCTGAGACAATCTGACTGACATAGAGGACATCTCTGGTAGAAGAGTTAAAGCAAATTTGAAAATTAAGGAGCATCAAAATGAAGTCAGTCCTCTTCAAAATGGAAATGGTTTCTCCAACTTATCCATGCTGCCTTATGGAACTAGCACAGCATTCATGTCGACATTAATTCCATGGGAATTATTTTCAGAGAATATTGCAGTTGCTTTCTTATTTATTTTCCCTAACTACCCTGTCCGGCAACATTCCTGGAAATATCTAAAACCCAGGGCTTATCATCTAATTGCCTTGTATCTCAATGAAAATTTGTAACATGACAAAATAATTTGTAATTAAAATAATGTTTGCATTTTACATACTACCAAAATGTGTCTGAAATCACATCTTTGGATGGTACCTCACCCATATGAATAAAGTTTTCACAATTTTCTGGGATCATCATCCCCCATAATCTGAGTGAACACTACTAGAACCATAGGCAAGAACCCTCTATGCCTCCATCTAGTTGTAATTTGGATGTGGTTGTGTGAGGAGGCAAGCCATGTTTACCTGTGCTACCATCTTGACCGGAAGTCCCCCATTAAGTGTCTCTTGCCCAGTGGTCCTCTAATCCCCCTTAGACTAAGAACATTTTCCTGTATATAACCACACTCTTATTTTTTATGTCAATTCAGTGTTTTAAGAAGACAGTTGTTTGTTATATAACAAGGAGAATTTTCTGCCAAGAACTGACAATCTCAATGTGCCTATTGAAGAGGCTAAATTGGTTTAATGTATTAATATGCTACATTGGTGACTAAAATCATAGTCATAGGTTACTTTATATTTAATTTTTAAAAACCAGATAAATTAGATTTAAACTCATCATGGTCTCTGGCCCTTAATCTATTTTAGAAATACAAATAAATTGACAATATGGCAAGTACTTAGAAAATAAAGAGCTTTATCAGCTACAATGTAAGCTTAGTAGATGGCCAATTCCATTGCAATAAAGATTAAACTTTAAATATAAAATAATAAGCATCATTCAGTTCAATTGGGTGCACATTTATTGAGTACCTACTCTGTGCTAAGCACTGGCTGAGTACTGTGTGAGTAACTATGATAAGTAATTGCTTCCAGAAGGTTACAGAAGAGACAGGACAGTCTTCCAGCAGCTCACAAATATGAAAAAACTAACATGATTCTGGGACCATGACAAATTTAAGCAGTATGCTTTGGATAAATGGAGAAAGATATGATTAATTCTTTGAGAGGAACTTTAGTAAGGAACAAAGGACAGAGCAGACCAAGGAGCCAAATGAACAAAACCTTTTCCCTAGAAATTCTTACTTCTGGGAACATATCTGAATAAACACAAACACTGATTTGAAAGAATATGAGATGTGCTCCTAGGTTCATCGCAGCATTGTTTGCGATAGTCAAGATTTTGAAGCAGCCCAAGTGCCCATCAGTAGATGAATGGATAAAAAAGCTGTGGTGCATTTACACAATGGAATATTACCCTGCAGTAAAAAGAAGGAAACCTAACCTTTTGCAACATCAAAGGACTTAGAGAATATTATGTTAAGTGAAATAAGCCAGTCACAGAAAGACAAATGCCATATGACTTCACTTATATGTGGAATCTAATGAAAAAATGTGACCTAACAAAATAGAAACAGACTTATAGATACAGGAAACAGACTGAGGGCTCTCAGAGGAGAGGGGGGCTTGGGGGTGAAAAAAAGTGAAGAGATTAAGAAAAAAAACCTCATGGACACGGACAACAGTATGGTGATTACCAGACAGAAAGGGGGTGGGGGGAGTTAGAAGAGGGATAATGGGGAATAAGTGGAGATAGAAGGAGTCTTGACTTGGGGTGGTGAACACAAAATACAATATACACATGATGTATTGTAGAATTGTGCACCTGAAACCTATATAATATTAAGCAATGTCATCACAATAAATTCAATAAATTAAAAAAAAAGAAATCTTTACTTCCCATTGTTTTTGCCTATACTAATGAGAACAATCTATCGGAACAATAAACTAAATATAAATACACACAATTTTATTTCATCTTCGGACCTACCTGATCACTGAGATGGTACAAATCATGGCAGGAGAATGAAGCTTCACATAAAAATTTATGGCATCTCATCAGTTTTTAAGTTTCACCATGTCAAGAAAATTATTTTTAATGCATGTAAGTGGGACTGTCTTGCAGCTCTGCACTGTATTGCACCCCACCACCCTCTTCAAGTCAAGCCAATAAAGTATCTAAGTGGAGCTTATCACGGTACCCAGCCTGCTGTCTCAACAATCTCATCATCAGCCACTTCCCCAAACAAATGTCATTTTCCAAACCTATAAGCCTTTCTGCTCTCCACCGCCATGCTGCAGTTTTTCTTGACTCGGTCTTTGTATTGTTCTCTCTTTCAGGAATACATGCTTCTTTTCCTCCACCTGCCTCCTAGCTAACTGCTTTCTATGAGAGCTCAAGATCAATCCTTTTGGAAATTTTCAGTGACACCCTTTTCGGGAATAAGCACATTAAGAGACATCTTCCCAGATTATTGGGGTACTAGAAACTAGAACTGCTTTTGTGACACTTAGTTTATTGATATTTATCTCCCACTAGGTCAGGCGATTTTTGAAGATTGGACTTGTGTGTTACTTTTATTTATTTTTGTCTATTGGTGCTTATGAAGAAGTAATAAATGCATGATGTATTTTCCCTTGTTCTTTCTTTCCTCAGATACTACAGACAGCAATAATCCATCACTACATAATTTCTCCCTGAGTCCTTTCTCAAAGTTATTCTCATCCTAATTCTTCAGCCAGATACTGCCAATCGTTTGGAGTTGGCACACATATCCATGTGGCTCTTTTGCCTTGAGTAGGCTCTAAGTCCTCACACAAATAAATGATGTATCAAAGATTGCCCCCTGTTTTCCTAACAGCACACCTGGAACTGGTCTAATAGGTACCTACCATGTGCAAGCCATCTTGCTATGTTATTTATACACATTACCTCATGTGATTCTCACAAGAACATGTTAGTGCTATTAATTAATTTCTTCATTCCCCTCATGTGAGAATACAGACACAGAGAAGTTCAGACACTAGTCTACAGCTATGCTAGTCCATCTGGATTGTAAACCACAGCTACAAAGTTTGTATAATTCCTTATACAAAAGGAATTAATCCTAAAGATCTACTGTACAGAATAATGGCTATAGTTAATAATACTATGTTGGATACTCGAAACTTGCTAATAAGGTAAATCTTATGTTAAGTGCTCTTATCACACACACACAGATACTAAGAGTAAGAAGGGGCAGCAGGAGGAAACTTTTGAAGGTGATGGATATGTTTATGACATAGATGGTGATGATGGTTTCACAGATACTTACCTCCAAACACATCAAGTTGTGTAATCCAATATATACAGCTCTCTGTATATCAAGCAAACCTCAATAAAGTGGTTTAAAAAATAAACAAATAAGCCACAGCTAAATATTTGACTTTCAAGCCCAGGCTTTTTCATTGTCTGAGGCAGCTAGGCTTTGTTTTGCTGTTCATTATAAACCATAGCTTCTGGCCACTGGTACTCGAATAACTCCGTGTCAGGCACTGGCAGTCACTGCTTCCTGTCCCTTAACTGGCTGGCTCTGCCCTCATGCTACGGTAAAGAGACAGGTAGATCTGCCCAGTGTCAGTGAGGTGAGGAGAACAGCCGAGCTGGCCACGCAGAGGGAGTGGGTCCCTGTCAGCTGCACACACGTTCCGGGGTCTTCATGACTGTGCAGAACGGGCATTCTCCTCACCTTATTCCCGTCCTGTTTCCCGCACTGTTCCTTATAATTGCCCCATGGGAGCACGAAACGGTAGCTGCTTTTCTTACCACACACACTCTCCTCTCTGTCACACACGCAGACCGATCTGTTATTTCTGGGATGTTCTTGAGGGCCGGGCTGTTGTTGATCATTGATTTTTTTCTATCTTGGAAAAATGAGCTGCAAGGCATTGCCTTTCAAAGAAAAAAAAAAAGAGAGAGAGAGCTAGGGAGAGAGAAAAACCACACACATCTGAAGGATTTCATGGACTTTGTAAATAGATTTGTTCCCAAAAGTTTTCATTTTAATCCAATCAAAACATTTGAGCAACCTGCGCGGTGACTCTGCCTTTAAAGGAACTTAACTGCAATTTTGCAACAGAAACACACCACTCTGAAGTTTAACTTAACGGGAATGTGCCTTTAGATTTAGTCACCAGGAGTGAAAAATTATCATAGAAAGTGGCAAAAACGTGTCTCTTTCTAGTTGCCGTTGCCTCTTTTACTCTCAGCGCACGATCTTCCCCGCTGCTTGTGCTTTGAACGGACTGCAGTTCTAAATCAGCTTGGTCACGCCTCTCATCTTTCAAATCTCAGATTATATTACTCCCCACAGCTCCCCGGCCTAAATCTCTGCCCACCCCGCAAAAACCCTCTGTGGAATTAACAGTGACGGTAGGAACTGGCGCTCCTGGCACAGATCTATGAAAGCCTGTTCCTTCCACCACTGACACCACTGGAGTAGCTGACTGTCATCTGGAACAGTCCAGCGAGGTGGAAGGTGGCTGTGAAAGGATTTTCCTTTGTATTTTTGCTAAAGTGACAGCATATAAGCAGGTATAAAATAATTATTCCCTATTTTGCATTACGCTTTACTGCTGAATAAAACTCATACATACATCAATTATTATATCTGTCTTTATAATTCTTAAGGTGAAGGGATAGACATTGTTACTCTATTTCAGAGATGAGGACAATGTGGATGGGGATTGGAGAGTATTGCCTGTGATAGATTGCATTATTGGCTAAATTCCTCGCCCCTCCCTGTATCAATTCCCTTTGCCCTGTGTCTTGAACTTCCTCCCATGAAAGGAGTGAAGAATATTTGCCATGCTTAGACTGTGATTTTGCCTTTATTACTTGCATTAACCAATGCAAGAGAGAAGCAATGTTATACCAATTCTGCTTCAGCCCCAAGAATCGTGTTTACATTTACACTCTGACGAGAGTATGAGAAGAACGTGCCCCCCATGGCCCTCTGGGTCCCAGGAGAAAGGTGAGAGTAACAGGGAGCAGAGGCACTCTGCCTAAGCCCAAGCTAGATCAGCTGACCAGCAGACTCATGAGAAATAATACGTGTATATGATTAGAGTTTTAAGCCATCACTTTTTGGCTTGGTTTAGTAGTAATAACCAACTGACATCTCTCTCCAAACCATACAATTCTTTAGGAATAGTCAGAGATCAGCCATTACTTTTGACTCCAAAACCATCGATAGTACATTATGTCAAATGGCCTCTGAACATATCGTTAGACACTAGACGGATTTTCAGTTGTAAGGTTAAAAAACTTTCTTTCAGGAAGCTGTACTTTACCTAGCCAACGTATGTGTTATTATTCCCTAACATAGTTCTCTGCTATAAATAGACTGGTGTCCCTTCCAGCAGCCATTCATACACATTATCTTTCTTTCTCTACACACTCAGTCCTATGGGCCACTTCTCCCTCTGTGCCCAATCAGATCTTTCACTTACTTAACACCCCACTTGTAATCCATCCATTTGTTTGGGAGTTCTCCCCTGTTCATCTGTTTTCTGCTTACCTAGCACTCAGCATTGATTCGTGGTCTCAGCCCCACACAATCACACCCTTAATCCCTGCTCTTGGTGAGTGTATGTCCTGCCTCCATAGCTCAGTGTGAGAGCTTCTTACAGGTGCCAAGACCTCTGCTTCCCTGGGGTACCTATGACTAAATCGATGAGTGAATAAATAAATAATAACTGAACTCATAATGGATAAGCTATAGCATAAGGAGGCTAAATTAGCCCAGCATCTTTTTAACTGCTTATATAATTGCTTCTCATTTCTAGAATGCTAAAGAACAAATGCAAAGAATCTGTGACATTATCTTGATTTCTTATCACCTGAAATAATATCGGAAAAGAAGAAAAATAAGTGCGCCTTACCCAGAGAGAAAAATGCTCTCATTCTCCACCAGGGGTCTCCTCAGGTTCAGCCATTGTCAGCATCGTCCCTGTACAAGATGAGGCTGTGGCTAGGTGTAGCCAGCAAGCACAATGCAGAGGAAGCCCACCTGCTGTAGAGGACTGCAGGGTTTGTTACACACCAGAGCAAAGCAGGCAGCAACACAACTTCAAAAGATTGCTTCCCTGTGTGTGCTCTCAACGTGAGCACAACAGTTACAGGATTTCAAAGCGCACACCTTTTGAAAACATAGCTCATGGATCATTACTTATAAAAGATTACCCGTTCTTCTTTTAAAATGTCATTTCCACCTCAGGGAAAAACTTAATTTCTACGCATCTCACACTCATTACCTTTGATACCTAGGTGGCCTATTAGCAGATTTTGGTATGCTTAAAGATTGCTCTATCGGAACGTTTGCATTTGCGAGAAGACCAAATCAGCAATAGCAAGTCAGCATTTGCTCTGCCCTCCTTTCTAACTGCTGCACTCCCGATAATAGGCTTGTATGAGCATTGCCCAAAACTGTCAGCCTAGAGAAGTGTTCTCACCCCAAGTAAGTTACCTTGCGAGTCTCCAAAACTGAAGAGTTTCCCAAGATGCTTTCAGGGCCAGAGCATTAGGGCTGCATAGTTGGTGAAGAAGAAGGAGGTGAATCTGCCAGCTTGTGTACAAAAAGACACAGCTTTTCAAGTGTCCTTACACAGACAGGCTTTCCTGGCAAGGAGCTTTTTTTTTTTTATCACTGTTTCTTGCTATATCTTTTCAGGGTTTTCCCTGGATATTTATTTTCACACACATTTCTCAGATGTGTGTGTGTGTGTGTGTGTGTGTGTAGGGGGTTGTACATGCCCACATGTGCAAGCGTGATCTGTAAAAGACATTAAGTACTGCTTTGTCCTGAGCACCGTATCTTCTAGGGGCGGTCTTACCTGGTGAGAAGAAAAAACATTATTCATCCCACTGAGTAGCTAATCCCTATTCCTATGGAAACCCATGGGGTTGAATGATTTCGTGTTAATATCCTGTCTGTGACCTAACATCAGATCAGAATGAGGACAGAGACTAGGCATGGTCAATGCATGATATTATGGGTTGAAATTTGCACTCCCCCCCAACCAAAAAAATGCATTGAAGTCCCAAACCCAACATCTCAGAATGTGGCCTTACTTAGAAATAGATTTTTATAGAGGTAATGAAGTTAAAATCAGGTTATTTGGGTTGTCCTGACCTAATATAACTGGCATCCTTATAGAAATGGGAAATGTGAACACAGAGAGAGACATAGGGAGAACGCCATGTGAACATAAGGCAGAGATCCGGGTAATATATCTAGAAGCCAAGGAACTCCAAAGACTGCCAGCAAACCACCAGAAGCTAGAGGAAAGGCATGGGGCAGATTCTCCCTTCCAACCCATAGAAAGAGCCAAACCTGCTGACACCTTCATCTCTGGCCTCCAGAACTGGGAAGAAATAATTTCAGCTACTCAGTTTGTGGTCTTTTACGGTGGCCCTCAGAAACTAATACAAATTGGGAGGGAACAGAGATTTGGCGCTTCTGGTCTGATTGATAAAAGTGGTTTGCACCTTGTTAGGAACTTTTATGTAACTTGTGGTGGGTGGAATGAGGATCGAAGGAGCTGAGGCAGGGAAGGCATTCCTGGTTGAGAGCTGTGCTTCTGTATCAATATTTATTAGTTAACTCGGTACTCTGATGCTAAATTAGGGTAACATTTATCCAGTAGTAGGGGCTGTATAGTAGAATTTTCAGTAACTTGCTAGTTATGTGTTTAATAGGCTTCCTGCAAGACATAGAGTTCCGAATATAAATGCTTGATATTTCCTCATTTCATTGGATAATATTTAATGCATCATGATCCTGGTGTGTAATGGATCTTAGGGATTGGTCCTAGCTGGTCTACCCATTCACAATTAGCCCCATTTATTCATTAAATCCCAAGGAGATTTTGTGGTTAGGATTATCATTGTTACACTAAGCAAAAATTCTTCGAAATCCCAAGGTGAAGTATTAACCTCTAGTGTCAGCTTTATCCTGCCTTTTGCCTTGCACAGTGTTTAGATATGAAGGCTTTGTTAAGCTTCATGACAGTAAGGATCAAATAGACGCTATTGCCAAGTTTTACTCCACTCATCACATTTCCCTCCACTCTGAAGCAGGCCTGGTGTGTGATCGCAGGGTTAGAATAAGGGCCTGGATATCAGCATTCCTGTCTTTTATCACTGCCAAGATCTATCTCGAATGCATCTCGAATGCAAATATTGTTATGTACATGCAGTAGTGGTACCGACTACTTACTCATGGTCTGGTCTTACAAGTAGATAATGTGGCCAAAGCAGTTTAAAAGTCGAAGAAGGTATGAGTAAACTTCTCAATATATTCAATAATATGTAAAAGAAATGCTTATTTATCAATTAACCAGCTCTCCTTATGAGTGGAAGTATTCACAGTGCACATGGCACTACTTAGGTTTCCTTTCAGCCCAATTTAACTCAACATCTATTACAGACCCACCTTGCATACAATGTTGCCTTGGGTTTTATGCACTGTTTCTCCACTTTATTTTCTTACTTTCAAGAAAAAGAATTTTTCCAGATTGCCTCCCCAGTCAGATTTCTTTCTTGTTAAAAAAACATGACTCAAAGTAAGAGAGGAAACCAAATTTCCCTTTGATGTCTTTTCCCCGGGACCTGAGAGCCAGGAATTTGAAGCTGGTAACTACTTTTAACTATGGGACTTTAGATTCCAGGTGAGACAGGATGGTGAGAAGCTAGGAAAATTCCTTGGCTAATGGAATAGGGAAACTGAGACAGAGAGGTAAACACAATGGCCCAGCAACTTGCAGCCAAGTACAAAAGGTAGCCTCACTAGAGAGAACATCCAGGTCTGAGTTGTGTTCAGCTCCAGGCCCAGAAAACCAGCAAAACCAGATGGGCAAGGCCAGAACCAACTGCAATAGCTAAAGACTACCTGTCCTGTCACTGACCAATCAGTGGAGACCATGACCCTGAAAGGGCGCCCCTGGAGAACTGACAATAGTTTACAGAAACCCTCACCCTGGGACTTCCCCTAAGGTTCCCATCTACAAGCTAGAGATAAAAGCCTCAAGACAAGGGACCCAGCCTAGCTCGCATCATTCCCTTTCCCTCCTTCTTCCCCCACATATTTATCCGCAGGCACTCATCTCCTAAACTCTAAGACAATGGGCAGCTGGCAGCTTGTCCCAGGCTGATCCCCTGAACCTGTCCCCAAGGTCCCCTCTACTCTGACTTCCCAGTGAGCTCAGGCAGCCCCGCCCAGGCTCTCCTGCTGCTCCCTCTATGCTAAGTCCTTCCTCCTTTCACTGCCCCCAGCTTTAATAAATGGATCCTCATAGTCACCTGGACTCACATTGTGCAATCTTTCCTACAGGAAGTCAAGAACCCACACACTACAGCTGGCCCTTGGCAGACCCCCTCAGGGCCAGGCCCCTGTCCAGTAACACAGGGAGCTTCACCATTGGCCGAGTGATAGATACCTTTGATTATAATACTCTCCGAAAAGAGCAGTTTTGAATGCCTACATAAGAAAGCACACAGCCGGAAAGGGAGTGAGTAGTGATCCAAACAGAGTGTGGGCCTTCCGACGGAGACTCCCAGGGCAGGGGGAGCATCTTCGTTGCCTTCAATTCCAAGCAGCTGACATAAGGCCTGGCCCAGAATGAAACCTCATCGAGGAAACCCAGTGAATAACAGTGGAGTGCCCATGACCGGACTTTTAAACACTGGGCCGCATGCTCATGTCTGGACCTTGAGACTCTCTATGCTTAGAATCTGTGCTACTCTTTCTTACTGAGTCAAAGTGAAGTGTTAAATCAACAAGTCTCAAATCCTGTGTTGCTTAAGACTGGCCTCTCTTGGCTTGTCGTGCGCTGGCATGGAGGAACATAAGTGGCATTGTATTTGAGAGTGCTATAGTGTTGCTACGTACAGTTGGGGAGCCTTTCTGAAAGATTCCTACAGAGACTGGTAGTTCCCAGTTTTCTCACCCCTGCCCGCTCCCCCAACACTGAAATCAGTTCAGCTCCGTGCAAGCTGGGGTGGGATGAGTGACGGACCAACCCTGGGAACTATGGCACACTACAAGTAGAAAAGTCATTCTCAGGATAGCGGGCTGTGCACACAGAGAAAAATAAATTCAAACTTCTGCTCTCAGCACTGCCTGGATTTGTGTAACAATCATTAGAAATAGCAGTAGCTGTAGATCCAGAAATAGTTGATGTATTAATTATTAGCAAACACAAAGAGAAATTTCTCTGAAAAAGGTCTATAGTTTCAATACAAGGAAATAATTAATTCAGGGCAGGCAAGTTTAGGACGTAGAGAAGGATTAGCAGAGAGGCCACGACCAGGATGCTTAAAATAAACAAGGCTCCGGATAGGCCCAGGGCACAAATACTATTTCTCTCTCATGAGGAGGCTGGATTTGATACCAACCCTGGAATCACAAGCATACCAGCTGCAGTTGTAAATATGTTTTTATTCTTCAGTTTACTACATAGTTAATAGCTTACTCCACAGTATGGACCTGGTCATTCCTACACAAGCCCTGAATGCTTATTTAATGATATTCCAAATAAAAGATCCTCTCAGTTATTATAAATGTTTCTCTCTCTCTCTCTCTCTTCCTCTCTCTCTCTCTCTCTCTCTCTCTCGGTGGTTTCCAGTTGCCAATTGCAGTCAAGATTCCAGCTTCTTTCTAAGTAAGAAAAACAGGTGAAAAACACCTCTTGGAGAATGCTGGTTTACTGAAGGTGTGCTTCTCACTGGATTGCCTCACAAATTCTGAAGCCGGCTGCACCCTAATTGCTGTTTGGATGGCTAGCAAAGCAAAATGCTGAGGAAAACAGCATCTGCTTATGAAAACAAATTCTGGCTTTGAAGCTCTAGGTAACAGAAGTAGCCACGTAGTCAGTGGTGAAAGCAAGTTATTTTCTTTTAAGTTGTGACAAACACTAAACGTATACTTTTTAGTCATTCTTCCCTTGGGAAAAGGACTGCTGCAGGCTCCCTGCTGACTAATTCATTTTCCTCCTTTAACAATAAAAGACATTTTTTCCATAAACAGAAGTGAATTTGCTACATTATAACTCAATCACGAACAAGGAGAATTTTCCTTCTGCATCAGCTGAAAAGCATTTAAATCTTTCTCCATTATTTGCTAAGAATTCCTGTGCTTTTATAGTTGCATTTTTAACCCTGAAAAAGTGGCTCCTTTCATCCTTGAAACCCAGTATGTTCTAGGCACTTAATTAATCAAATCTCCCCTTATTTTCATAAAGTTGGCATAAGTTACCTGCATCTCGGAAGGCACTAACTCTCAAATCATTAAATCCGTCCAAGTGAATGAACCAGAGATAGAATTGGGAACCAAATGTAAATCAAACTGATGCCCAGGTTTTCTGGGAATTCTTCCCTTAATTCATTTATTTTTTTCTTATTTGTAAGTATTCACAACCTAGATTGGATGTAGTTGGGCTGAAGATACGTTAGAAAATAATATCCTTTTCTGTAAATAGCTGGGGCACAAAAGGGGCAAACATTTGAAAAATATGTTGCTTTCATGATGACCATTTAATTTAGAAGACAAAAATCAACAATGTAATTAAATATCAGTTGATTGTTGAAAGACTATTTTGGAGGCTGTGTGTATCTAAATCTAACTGTTGTGCTGCTCTCTCCCAGTTACACAAGTGTGGATGTACAACTGGGGTGCTGGAGTGATTTGAAGTGGTGGTGGTGTGAGTCCAGTGCCAAAGAGCTCTCCATACTAAAGAATGAAGGCAAGACCCATCGCACAACAAGGCATCTTGAGGTGCTCCGACACAAGAGCGGTGTCTATATAGTCAAGTTCAATTCAAGTGTCATAGAGCGTTCCCCAAGAGGTCCAGGCTCAGTGCCCTTGACATTTATTTCCTCAAAATAAAAGCAGTTTCCAAACTTTGCTGCGCACGGGAATTACCTGAGCAGCTTTCCGTGCCGACACCCAGGTCAAACCCCGTCTTCATTGAATCAGAGTGTCTGGAAATGTGGGAGCCAGATCAACCGTTTTAAAAGGCCCCCCAGGTGATTCCATTGTGCAGTAGAGTTTGAGAATCACTGACTTATTAAAAAAAAACCAAAATGTTTAACAGATTGTACTCGAAATGAAATTAAGTGTTCAAGCAGTCACATTTTGACAGGATGGACGTAAGTATGGGCTCTCAGTTCCTCATCCGAAACGTTCAGGAATGACTATTCAGAATTTTTCAGATTTTGGAAGTTACTTAGTACATATGCTTATAATGTGTAACTCCCTGATCAGGGTGTGGGATGGAGCACCCAGCACCACAAAACTGGTATTTCTGCAGGAAACCATTCATACTAAGTGAGAAAATTGAAGCTAGATAAAATCACATCTACTAGAGTCAAGCTTTGCCACCGAATGTATTTGCCAATATTTAGAAAACCACTTTTGGTTTTCAGACCTTTTGTGAATTCATAATTATTGATAAGAGTATGTGCACCTTTACTGAGTCAAACTTGCAGCAAACCAAATCAAGACCTAATGCAACCGAGTCCACTTTGTTGTATGTACTTACACACAACGTACATACATCCTACACACGTGTGTGTGTAATTACAATGCCAATCCATTAGGTCATACCTTAAACAGTCAAGCAGCCACATTCCATAAGAGTACACAGTAATCATAGATTCCCTGGTGTGTATCTCTCAAGGCTGTCAAACACAAACTATGCCATCATTGACACTACCCTGTCGCTTAGCATCTGTAAACCACAGCTGTGGTTGGACAGCGCATGGAGTCAGGCAGCCAATCTCATTACAACCAAAACAGAGCACGCTGAGTCAGTTATTGGAAATAGTGTATTGGCTTTCTGTCCTGGGGTATAGTTGCTGGCTGGTATTAATCAGAGAGTGAGGAGACTCAGAATTTTACTGGGGCAAGATGCGAATGGTCAATAAAAACAGAACCAACCCAAGGATTGAAGATTTTATTCTAGAAGCACCTAGAAAAAATACAGCTTCACGAGACCCAAGCTGGTTATTCAGCTTTGATAGTATTTAGCCAGTGGAGGACACCCCATAATGAGGCTCTACAGGGATCTGATATGATAATCAAATGACAAGAAGCTAGAATGATTGTCTTCGTGGACCGAGTTCCCAAGGCTTTCTTCAGGGACTTACTGAGGAATAATCAACCTGACCCCCGTGTTCCCCGAACTCCCAGGGATCCCGAACTCAAGAATCCGGGCATGAAGCATGCCTCTCTTTCCGGCATCGCTCCAAACAGCCAAGTACAGGTTTTGTCATCCTAAGAACTACCAAGGGCAAGCACTACCATCTGCATTTGAAAATCACAGCTTGGTTTTCAAAAATAGCCAAATAATCTTTTACCTGTTGCTATTCACCTGCCTCTAACTGATTGTACATTCAGTACAAATACAATTATTCTTCCAAAGTCCTCTATCCTCTGTCTCCCAGGAAATGAACCTACTTGACTGAACACAAAAAGTTTATGATATTTAAATTCCCTCAGCTTCCTCTCCAACACCTACAAATTGATCAGCATCCACACCCACTTTCTAGTCTCCTTCCTTCTCTTCCAGGATTTTCCCAGTTTCTCCAGCAGCTCAGGGATCTCTCTTCCACATCTTCTATACCCTCTCCCCAAAAGTTCTCTTCCTTCTCTATAAGCATACTCAAATCTTTCCCACCTCCAAAACAGCGAAAAGAAGTTAGGAACTTAAGTTTGCCAAAGCTTCACATTTTTTGCTTTTATAGCTTTGCCACTTGAAAAGGGTGAGTGGAAGGTGAAGAGGAAAAACACTTAACTTGGCTTCCTGTCCCACTAGGACACTGAATTTGTCAATAAAGGGTCAATTATCCTAGCAGCTAAGTTCAATGAACATCTTTCAGTCATCTCATATCTCACTTCCCTGCCACATTTTTCACTCTTTCTGAACTGGAATTGGCCTTTTGTGACTCCACTCTTTCTGAGTTTTCTTCGGGCCTCTTGGTATAAGTAAGTTTCATTTCACTTTTCTTCACTAGTTCTTCCATTTGCCAATGAAATGATTTTGACTCCATGGTTCTGTCATTGATTTCAGCTACACCCTTAATATTATCTAAACACATCCTCTTCTCCTCAGCACCATTGCCATTAATTGACTTAGAACTTCATCTTCTCTGTGTTGGATTTCAGCAACAGCCTTCTAGCCGCTTCTTTCATTGATCTCCTGGTATTATGTCCCTTGCTCGCTCTTTGGTGGCAAATATCTGGCGCATCATCTACACTCCTCCACTGCTGTGTCCTTGACAGCCACAGTTATATTTTTACAATGGAGAAACATTTTATTTCTCTTGGGAGCTGAATCTTTCCCTGACATACTTTTAACAATATTAAATCTTCGATATGTCCCACGTTTCCTAGCTGTTGAGTGGTCAAGTGAGATGTATGTTTTGGAAGTGATGCAGTTACAGGAGATGTCTTTTGAAAGTTGTTCCAGGAATAACAGCCATACCTGAATACATAATGATGGCCTTTGTTCCAGGTTTACCTAAATATAGCACTGAAGTAATGAACACAGTGCCGATTAATGAGAGTTTGATGCTAGTTGAAATCTACTTGTCTTCCTTATTTTAAATATTCACCGTTGTGCTACAGTGTGGTGCTTCTAAAACAAACCAATAAACACAAAATATGATGCTGCCACAACCCTGTTGAAATGTTTAAATTGTTCTTCTTTGCTGATAGGCTACAGTCTGTGATTTTATTCTGCAACAGAAGTTCCTCCAGGACCTGGTTTTGCCTATCTTATCAATCTTCCTTCTAGCATTCTCAACATTTCCTAGTCTAAACTGCATCTGTCTCAAACTACTTACAATCATTGGGAGTTCCATGTGCTCTTTTGTTTCTGTAAGATGTTTAAGAGTTGCGTCTAATGACTACAGTTAACAGTACTGTCTTGTGTCTTTAGAAGCTGTTAAGGGAGTGGATCTTAAATATTCTCATTATCACAACCACCACCAAAATGTGTGAGGTAATAGATATGTTAACTAATATTACTGTGGTAGTCATCTTGTTCTATATGTGTATCGAATTATCACATTGTACACCTTAAACTTAAACAGTGTATATGTCAATTATATCTAAAGAAATAAAGGAGGAGAAGAGGCTTCATCTCTAAGGGTAGAATAAGTCAACAAAGAAATGAGCATTTAAATAGGAGATAAAAGAACTCAGAAAAAAAAAACATGGGAGAAACATATATGAAAGGGATTAAAGAAAGGAAAAAGGCTAGAGAAAGAATGAGAAAGAAAAAGAGAATTGTCAGAAAAACTAGTAGAGCAAAGTGTCCCAGAAATCAATGGAAGAGCAAAAGAGAAAAAAAATGTGTGTGTGTTTTGTATCTGCTTGCACTAGAAATGCTAAGGGAGGGTGCTAAGGGAGACCAGAAAGGTGACTAGTAATTACAAATATCACAGTAAGTGAGAACAGAGTACAAGCTATTCAGTGCGGTGACTGTATTGACATAACTTGAAATAGGTGTTTCAGCTGAATAGTGCAGACAAATTCAGATTTCAAAGGATTATGAAATGAGTAGGGAGTGAGGAAGTAAAATAAAGTGAAGAAAATAAAGGTCTTCCCCATTGGTCAATGAGCTTCTCAAATGCAGAAACTAGAATCTAGTGCAAGACCTGTGCATAGAGTTCTTGAATAAATATAACTTATAAAATATCTAGCTCTGTAAATTCTGCAAGCCAAGACCTAATTATTGTCATGAAGCTGAAAACACAAGAATGACTTTAATTGACCTTTATCAAAGCTTGCTTTGGGGGAACAGGTAAGACATCCTTTGCTCTAGTGGATCAGAGGTTGGTTGGTTTTCATATTGAAGCAATCAGATTTCAGAGTCAATGGCCTTTCATTCAAAAGTGATTTACTACATTTGAATGATCCAAGAATAGACCATATAACCTCTACTGGAGAATGATTTGAGCGACAGAGCATTTAAATGAATTTTCTTCCTCATTTTTCTGTGTGTGGTTTTTTGTTTGCTTGTTTTCTTTGTGCTACTCTATAAACAATATGGAGCTTGTCTCGTTTTTGCCCTCATCCCTCTAAAAGGTAGACTTCACAATTTTAATTATAACGCATCTTAAGTTATTTTCCTTTTGTTCCCACTGTGCTGCCTTATTCAGAACCTGTTTACTTTTCACCTAAACTTAACAGCCTTTTTGAAGCTAACGGTATCATGTTTTTTTAATTTCCTTATAGATTATTTCCTTGTTAAAAAGGAAACAAAAGAAATAATTTAAGATTCTTTTAAATTGTTCTCTAGTACCATCCTAAAAAAAAAAAAAAAAAAAAACTTAACCTGATTTTCAAGGCTCATTAATCTAGTGCTCATTTTTAATTTAATCTCCAATTACTTGTTATAAACTGTACTCCAACCAAACTAATAAGTTCCATTTCTACCAGGGTCTTCTGCTCTCTGATTTACCCACATAGTTTCCTCCTCTTTTCTTTACTTTTGGGTATGTCCAGATTTCTTTTCTTTATATTATGGGCAAGGTAATCCACTCCGTGGAGTCACTCTTAGTCTTCCCCAACTAGAATTTACTTCTTTTTCATTTTATGAATGTTCATGGTCTTCTGTGCCTTTCTGGTAAGATCTGTCATGTTCTGCCTGTATTATAGTTGTTTGCATATATCTTGATTCTTCCACTAGATCTTCACACAATTCTTTGCCTGGTGCCATCCACTCTGCAAGTACTCAGTGCAGATTGGATGCGTGAATGAATGAAAGAAAGAATGAATGAATGAATGAAGGAGAATACAGATGCAAGGGTAACTGGAATTTAAAACCAATCTTTGGAGATTTCCTTAAAATATGTGAACTTCTAAATTGGCTAAATTCAGCAAACAAAATAACATGGTATGTCTTAAATTTTGCATTTAGTATTAGATCCAAGTAGATAGCCAAAGTCTCCTCTTCATTTTTTACTACATTGGTATAGTAAGCAACTATACCAACTAAAAAGGACAAAGGATTGCAGTCTGTTTGCTGTTAAGCTAATCTTTACTACACAGTTCTATGTTTTAAATATTTATTTCTACACGCTGACCAAAGAATTACCAACATTAGGTCAGTAGTGTCCCAGAAAGTTTTTAATGTAATCTTTTTTTTTTTTAAGATTTTATTTATTTATTTTAGAGAGAGGGGAAGGGAGGGAGACAGAGAGGGAGAAAGAGCAATGTATGGTTGCCTCCCACATGGCCCTCACTGGGGACCCGGCCCGCAACCCAGGCATGTGCCCTGACAGGGATTCGAACCGGCACCCTCTGGTTCCCAGCCCACGCTCAATCCACTGAGCTACACCGGCCAGGGCTAATGTAATCTTTTAAAATTATAAATACCTGGATGCAAATAACTGTAATTGAACAAAAAATTTTAAAAAATGTTAAAAAAAAATAAAATAAAATTATAAATACCTGCATTTCTTCTTAAAATATTTTTCCATAAAATACCTGAATTTCTTCTTAAAATATTTTTTCATAAAAACCATAAATATATTCAAACCAAGCCTTTTAAAATATACTAGAATTAGGACTGGGATTAGAATGCATAATGGAGGCAGCCTAGAGTAGAATCGGGTCAATCAATTACTTGGAACATGATATTAATGAGGTTGGGGTTACATATTCAATCCCCACATTGACCAGTTAGCTGGCCTCCATTCAAGTACCCAAGTCTACACTTCAGTCCCCAATCCAATGAGAGAATAAAGCTGGATCAGCACAAATGCATCCTCACTTTTAGAAATTAAAACAAAAATCTTCCCTTATGTAAAGACAGTCAGAATAGCCATCAAGTTATGAAATACAGCTCATTAAATATGGGGCAGGTTTGAAGATAGAAGAGTGGAGAAATCTTGGAAAGAAATAAAAAGAAGTGTTCTACAGTTGAACAGGGAGCACGATAGCTGTGGTCTCAAAAGGAATTTTGGAAGTTGAAGAATTGGAGTGGGATGTTTCAAAGTACCTTAGTTTAACAGAAAAATGTTTTAAAGGACATCTATGGAAAACTGAGTGCCACGAAAAGCTAGAGGAGAATTTTGTAAATTCTGCTCTAGCTCCCTTCTCAATTTGGGGTATTATTGTATGCTTGTCATACTAGCTTATCGCATCTTTTGAGGAAGTAATAGGAATAAGAACATTATCAAAGGGTTTACTCTCAAGCTAGTTATGCTGCCGAATAACAATTGAGTGCAAAACTCTATTACTTGTAGGATGCAATCGAGCAAACATTTTTTTCTTTTATTTTAAATTTACCAGGGATTTTTCTCCCCAAGGCAAACACAGTGGGTTAGAGTTAAAAGTAAACAATTAGAAGTTGGGAGCTGGACAGTCAGAAAATGTTACTGGAACTTGAACTTTTCCTAAGCAAGTAACCATGCTGGTCTATAAAACTGCTTCAAGTGAGAAAAAGGAAGAACATTGATTGAGGCAGAGAAATCCACTATGAAATGCTCATGTCTCTTTGGTGTGCAGCACATTTCAAAGTAACTAATGCTTCCAAATCACTTTATCCTGGGTATGTATCCACTTCCTGTCTCTCCCTGTACCATATGTGTTTATAATGACATATTGATTTCAAGTCCAGCTTGAAATGGAATGGAAGCTGCGCCTCCACCAGAGAGGGGGATATTTCTCCTGAGTCAGCTCGCCCTGTGCACATTCTCAGTGTACCATCTGTCTACTGGGTGATTGGTCCTTGGACCATGTGGAGAAATGAGGTTGAAGAAAAGGGGATAGGAGAGGGACAAGAAAAGAAATGTGACCTTTCTCATTTCAGTGGTGAATTGAGTTCCGGGCTTGAGTTAGTAGTTGTCTATCAAATTCTGTCCAAATCCTTTCCGAAGTCAAACACTTTAAATCTAACAACCTTGACAACTCAGGACATACATTTTAAGCTACAGAGCTAACTCAGCATTCTACCTCTGCATTGACAGCTGCTGCCAGAATTATATGATCGAATTATTATCTTACCAGGATTTGTGCAGAGACTCATGAGTAAGACACAGGCCAAGCAAACAGAAGACCTCAGAGAGTTTCCATTCTAATCTCAGTTAAATGAACATCCTTAATTCTGAATAATTGGTAGTGAATAAAGTACACAGTAAAATACTGCAGCAACAAATCACATGAAATTACACAGAAAATATTAGACATACAGAGGCCAAAATAAAATGCATACAAAAAGTAAGCCAAAATTACAGATGTTTAAAAGGCAAATATAGTTTTATTGCTTTCAGCTGCATATAGTAAATTACAAGAGTATTTACAGTTATTGAGATGACTGTTTCAATAATCTTCAGTTTTCATAGAAATACAATAGCATGTCTTTAAAAATGTACTTTGAAGTAAGATAAGGAGCAACTACTCATGGAGTTACTATTGAATGTTGAGACCTGTGTTAGATAATTTACATATATTGCTTCCTTTCAATTAATTTAATTATAGAGAATATTGATATCTCCTTTTTTATAAATGAGAAAACTGAGGTTTGGGAAGGTTAAATAACATGTCCAAGTTTATACAACTAACAAGTGACAGAGCTCAAATTTTAATTCAGTTTGGGGTATTAAAGCCCATGAGCCAGGTTAAATGTGCCAAAGAATGCATTTGTATCTATTATTAAAATGCACCATAGGAAATGTGTCCAAAAAATAAAGACTGGCTTATCAGATAAGTAAAATTATTATATAAATGTTTTACAGAAGTAAATTAGGAAGGTTTTAAACTTAGACCACTAATACCAACAATCATAAAAATCTTATGTATTTAGAATTCCTGTATGAAATTTCCTTTAGAGTCAGTATGAAACTATATTTATGACATTTATTGAGCACCTTCTAAGTAATAATCACTAATATTTGGAGAAATAAAAAACATATTTTAAAATCCAGTAAGGCAATTCTTGCTGTCTAGTAATTTGGAATCCAGTTAAAATATAGGGTGATAAAATTTTTATACATCTCCCTCAACATAAGGCATATTGCATATTGTATGTGAGAGAATAGACGGCTACTCTGTAATTAAGTTTGGCCCACTGGAGAATTTTGGCTTCAATTTATTTTATTTTTTTCCCCTTGAAAACTATTTCAATAACGTACAGAATGAATCTTACACTTGTATCTGGAAGAAAAGACACCAGTATACAAATGGAGGGAGTCAGGAAAGCCTCATTTTTTCTTCCGGCACAATAATGATTAGACATTGTGTGTGTGTGTGTTGAAAAGGTTAAAAAAATAAATTCTATATTAACTGATATGACTTTATTTTGAGGTCACTTTACAGGATTAATTGATCATTCTGTTTTACCTACTGCATCCTGGCTAAAATAATGGGTCTCTTTGCCTAATACAGCCAATGATAAATATGGCCAAGAGTGGATTCAACTCCTGCCTAAGTTATCAAATTTACATTTCATCTTTTAAAGATTTTTTTTAGAAATGAGCAAAACTGTTCAGAGCTTAATAATTGAAAAAATTAAAAATACCTTGTCATAATGCTGATGACAATTTTGAGAAAGAGTCAAAATGTGTGCGTGAGTCCTGGGAAAGGGACAACTTGCCTTTGTCACAGTGCCAGACCTCATATGTAGTACAGCACTTACTCTGAATTGTCAGAGGCTTCCAATCATTGGAGGCTAAACTAATGAGATTTTATTGTTGCCATGAAGTTAAATGGTTTGGGGTGGGGGTGTCCTGGCTTTCTTCACTTTTCTGATGAGCATAGGCAGGAAAATTTTCTTTAGCTCAAAGACCTTCCAAATCAGCCTTTGTATTAAACACAATGCCTTTTAAGCAGTTGTTGGTAAATATTTTCTCTCATTTTAGTTCATCTAATTCAATAAATGTGTGTATACCTATGAACAACAAAAAAAATGGGAACATTTAGTAATTATCTGGTTGCTGGTTGATGCAGAAATCCATTGCAAGAAATTCAACAATTCAGTCATGTAAGTGGGTTTTATTTGTGGCCTGAACCATACAACTAGGCTATAATAAGTCACGTATAACCACAAGATTTTCTCTTTGTAAGTGCTGTAAATCAGTGGCAAAGTGAAAAGACTTCCTAAGTATAGTATAGATAAAAAGAAGGACACAAAAAGCAATTTGCTTCTGCGTTTTCCTTCTTAAGGCTTTAAAATTCTTTATTATTCATCTGCCATAGGATCTTCCTGTCTGTGCTTCTTTCTAGTTACCTTGCAAGCAGTTATTCCAGGAGACTTGCTCTTTCAAAATCTAACCTTTCAATAGGTAAATAAATATTCTAAAGGCTGGGACATCAACAGAATTATGTTTTTTCCCAACTAGTCACCAAAAACAAATATCAATAACATATTATAGGATGGAAATGGCTCAGGCACTGCTCTTTGTGTGGTTGAAACACCCACACTTACTATGCCCTGAGCAAGGAGAAAAAGTAACATGTTATTGCTGATTTCAATGGTGCATTGTTGTAACGATTTGCACAAGATATACTTAGTAAGAGACTTCAGGTCAAGATGGCAGCATAGGTAAACACAGCTCTCCTCCTTTCATAACCACATCACAATTACAACTCAATTATAGAACAATCACCACTCAGAACTATCAGAAATCAAGTTGAATGGAAGCCTGACAACTACAGAATTAGAAACCACATCCATCCAGACTAATGGGAGAGGCAGAGATGTGGAGGAGGCTGGTCCAACATCCATGTGTGGTTGATTAAAATTTGTGATGGATATCTCAGTAGTGAGGAGTTCCAGTCCCACACCAGGCCCCCCAGCCCAGGGTTCTAGTACCAGGAAGATAAGTCCCCATAACTTCTGGCTACAAAAACCAGCGGGGATTGAGTCAATGGAATAAACTTCTGGAGTCCCATGCAAGTCATCTTAAAGAACCCACAAACAGACTTACCTATTCAGACTCACTCCCTCTGAGCTGCAGCACCCGGGTGGCAGCTTGAGAGGTAGCATAGGAGGAACTGAAGTGTCTGGCATCAAAGTGAGAGCTAGGGGACAGCTTTCTCCCAGCAGAAAGGTGGGCAGTGGCCATTGTCCCTTTTCTGAACCCTCCGCCCCACAGAGCCACAGAGCCAGCAGGCTTGTGCCATATCTGAGACTCCACCAACCTGGCTAACACTCTTTGCCCTGCCCTCAAAATCCTCTACTGCTCCATCCCACCCAACTTACAACTGTTAACAGTGGCTTTTCCATATAAATGGCTGGTCTTGGCTCAAGCTTCACAACTTCCTAAATCCTTTCAAACAAGCTCAACAGGCCTCAGTGACCACCTGATCCCAAACCTCTTTATAAGTGGCCCCAGGCCCGGCACTAGCAATAGCCAGCCTAGATTCACAGCTTAGCTTTGCCTGGGAATCTCCAAGCCTGGAAAAAGTAGCAGCCATCTCAGATTGCTTTATAACTTAGGCAGGCTGTGCCACTGGACCCTACAGGTCACCTGCTATATTAGGCCATACTACCAAAGCAGGAGTTAAAGCATCTCTACCTATACATAGAAAAAAACTCAGGGAGGCTGCCAAAACAAGGAGATAAAGAAACATGGCCCAAATGAAAGAACGGATCGTACCTCCAGAATAAAAGCTAAACACAATGGAGTTAAGCTATCTATCAGATGCAGAATTCAAAACACTTGTTATAAGTATGCTTAAGGAACCTAGTGAGGACCTCAACAGCATAAAAAGATCTAGTCCAAAATGAAGGGTACACTAATTAAAATAAAGAAAAATTTATAGGGAAACAACAGTAGAGTGAATGAAACCGAGAATCAATCAATGATTTGGAACATAAGGAAGAAAAAAACAACCAATCAGAATAAGAAGAAGAAAAAAGAATCCAAAAAACGAGGATAGTGTAAGCTGCCTCTGTAACAACTTCAAGAGGTCCAATATTTATATCACAGAGGTACCAGAAAGAGAAGGGAAAGAGCAAAAAAATGGAAATCTATTTGAAAAAATAATGAAAGAAAACTTCCCTAATTTAGTGAAGGAAATAGACATGAAAGTCCAGGAAGCACAGAGAGTCCCAAACAAGATGGATGCAAAGAAGCCCATTCCAAGACACATCATAATTAAAGTGCTGAAGGTTAAAACCAAAGAGAGAATCTTAAAAGCAGCAAGAGAAAAGCAGTTAGTTACCTTCAGGGTAGTTCCTATAAGACTGTCAGCTGATTTCTCAAAGAATCTTTGCAGGCTAGAAGAGATTGGCAAGAAATAGTGAAAATCATGAAAAGCGAGGGACCTACAGCCAAGATTGCTTTACTTAGCAATGCTATCATTTAGCATTGAAGGGCAGATAAAGAGCTTCCCAGATAAGAAAAAACTAAACGAGTTCATCATCACCAAACCATTATTATATGAAATGTTAAAGGGACTTATTTAAGAAAAAGAAGATCAAAATTATGAACAATAAAATGGCATAAAATACATATATATTAACAATTGAACCTATCACTGCCTGACTTATTTTGCTTAGCTTAATGCTTTCCAGTCCATCCATGGTGTCGAAAAGGGTAGGAGCTCCTTTCTTTCTGCTGCGTAGAATTCCATTGTGTAAATGTACCATAGTTTTTTTATCCATTTATTTACTGATGGGCACCTAGGTTGCTTCCAGCATTTGGCTATTGTAAATTGTGCTGCTAGGAACATTGGAGTGCATAGGTTCTTTTGGATTGATGTTTCAGGGTTTTTAGGATGTAATCCTAGCAGTGGAATTGACAAGTCAAAAGGCAGTTACATTTTTAGTTTTCTGAGGAAATTCCATACTGTTTTCCATAGTGGCTTCACCAGTCTGCAATCCCACCAACAGTGCACTAGTGCACTTTTCTCCACAACCTCTCCAACACTTGTTGTTTGTTGCTTTGTTTATGATGGCCATTCTCAATGGTGTGAGGTGGTATCTCATTGTGGTTTTAATTTACATCTCTTTGATGACTAGTGATACTGAGCATCTTTTCAAGTGTCTCTGTGTAATAAGCCAGGTGGTGAAAGACAAATACTGTATGATCTCACCTTTAACAGGAACCTAATCAACAAAACACACAAACATGCAAAATATAACCAAAGACACTGAAATTTAGAGCAGGCTGACGGTGACCAGAGGGGAGAGAGGAGGGAATTTTAGGGGAAAAGGGTGAAGGGTTTGCAGGAGCAATTATAGAGGACACATGGACAATAACGGGGTGGAGGTGGGAGGGAGGAGGGAGGGCTGGGGGGTTGGGCTGGGGTTGGGGGGGAAAGGCAGAAAACGGTACTTGAATAATTAAAAAATAAAAAAAGTATTTAAAAAACAATGGAATCTGAAAACAAACAGCAAAAAAGAAGAACAGAGACAAAATTATGGATACAGAGAGTGTTTTGATGGTTGCCAGATGGGAGGTGGTATGGGGGAATGGGTGAAGAGATGAGGGGATTAAAAAGTATAAATAGGTAGTTGCACAATAGTCATGGGGATATAAAGTACAGAATAGGAAATGGAGTAGCCAAAGAACTTACGCATGTGACCCGTGGCATGAATAACGGTGTGGGGATTGCCTGAGGGAGTGGGGGGCGCTGATTGGAGGGTGTAAAAGGGAGAAATATTGGGACAACTATCATAGCATAATAAATAAAATATAACTTAAAAATATACTTAAAAAAGCCAAGTTTTTTGCTGGGTCCAGAGTTGAAAAGGTAACCTGGAGGGTGGAATAGTTGGAAAAATAACATAGTAAATATTTCTACCTTGCTGGCCATTTTTTTTGAACAAGAACTAAACCAAATATGAATTAAATTTCTATTCTGTGTCTTTCCTCCCTTTCTGTACCCAACCATTCTTTTTCATTATTCATCTGGTAGCATGCGCTATCCCTTTCTTCTCTCCTTTACCCATAATCCTTCACCCTCATAGCCTTCTTGTAGATTTAGAAAGCACACGTATTGACTCTAAGCTAACTGCCAAGGCTCTCACCTTTGCTACCTGTGGGCAGCCTGTTGGCACAGGGAGGTGGTGCTATTCTCATAGGCTCACAGGGAGGATGAGGGGCCTTCCAGTAGCAGAGGAGAGACAGTGAGGGACATGTGCTGTACAATGCTTCAAACTAAGATGCATCCTTATTTTTGTAGTCATAGATTTGTAGTGATTTTACCATTTTTACAATGTCACTGTAATTATTTTAATAAAAATTTAAAAAAATTAATTATGATTCCAAACTTATTAATTATCCCTAATGAACTGAATTCATTCACACACACACACACTCATGCAGAATACAACAAATAATTGGGCTCTTGATTCTTGTCAGCAAATATGAATATTGTTCAACTGGCATCTGTATTCAGATGAATCAAAAAAGTATGCCATTTTCCTAAGATCTTCTCAAACTTTTGACTTGTTGGATTGTGTGATGATGTCATTATCTTCTAGTATCCACAGAAGTCATATAATCAAAGAATCATCTTGAGAAACCACCTAGCCAATGCATGGATTTTCCTTCACAATGTCTTCCCATTTCTGGTTGAAGTATGCAAAGGGGTTTGAAACTTACCACCTTGAATTGCATCTTGAGTGGCTCCAAACATTAGAATCTCGACTGACATGAAATCTCTCTCCTGTCAGTCCCATACTTTGGTCCTCTATTACTCTTTGTCACCATGTAGTTTAATTCCTCCACAGGGGGACAATTTTGATAAATGTTACAAATGGGAAAAGTTACCACTTATTTATATAATTCAGAAGGAATAGATACCAAAAAAAACTACCCATTTGCTGCTTCTGTGTATTTTTTGTGCTGTTAGGTTGTGAAATAATTTCTGTTAAAAACATACAGCAGGATCACGCACATGGGTAGAGGGTAGGGTTTCCCCACAAGGGAGTGGATATTCAGGCTGTTGACTTTCCTCAAATGAATCCGAGCCTGGAAAAAAAGACTTATGACACAGATGGTAAGGAGAAAACTCTATTTTCTCTCATTCTGACTCTATGGAGACTAGGCTGCTAGACAAATAGGAAAGCTAAAGTATACTTCTAGGTGGTGGGGAAATCTGCCACAAAGCATCCCTGTAGCTGGAATAGCAGTTGCTCTGTAGTTTCTTGGAGAGGTCTCCTGTTAGAGACTCAAGGGCCCCTGGGTCCTGAGAACAGCCAGAGCCAGTAGTCAGTTGCAATATTTTTCGGGTTTAAGATATTCTTTAATCTTCAAATGCCCTTTCCTCTCTTAATAATGATACAATCTGGGCTTAGCTAGGGTAAGAGTTGGACTCCCAAAGCCAGTGTATTAAAGGTAGCAATCTCTAGAGCAGTGGTTCTCTGACAGGGCAAGCCATTCTTGCTCCTCCAGGGACTATTTGGCAACATGTGAAAATGGTTTTATTGTCATAATTGGGGTGCTACTGGAAACTAGTGGGTGAAGGCTAGTCATTAAGCTAAATACCCTGTAATGCAATGGACACCTTCAAAGCAAAGAATCATTTGGTCTAAAACGTCAACAATGCCAAGTCACTATAGTTACTGAGAAACCCTGCTTTTAGGGTAGCCTGTTGCCTTGGATCAGTAGGAGGTGCAGAGTGAGGCCCGTGCGTGAAGGCACAACTGGCCACCTGGAGCCAATTAAAGTGAGTGGCAGAAGCAGGGGTTGGGACCATATCAGAGGCACATGTGTGACAGCCACTGTGGATACAATGGAGTTCCCTGGAGTAGAGGAGAAAATTTGAAAGGGAAATTGAGTTGCTTTTATCATTCTGGTTACTGTGAGAAACATTAGGTTCTACCAGTTTGCCTCTCCAGTCCGCAGAACTCTTCCGAGATTCTGTGAGTCCTAGACCACTCTGAAGCAGGCAACCTTGACTTGGACTTGGACGTTATTGCCTTAGGCCCTCATCTACTGCAGCTTTCAAGGCAAAGAGTCAGTACCTCACTGTCCAGAGCCTAGCTGTTGTCATCGCCCTCCGCATGTAAAATGCATGACCTTTTACAAGGATTTTGTGTATGGCTCCACAGTCCTAACAGGAAAATATTTCATTCTTCCCTTCCTCAGCCTTATCTAGCTATTAGTTTAGTGTTTGTCAGGACGTTTAATCCCTTTTATCTGAAATATCTGATTCTTAGGCTGATTTTTAATGTGCGTTTTGCTGAGTCTTTGATTCCAGCTCAGTATGTGTCTATATATTTTCTGTTATCTTGGCACGCTAGATATTTGCCTGAAAGGAATCACAATGACAATAGCTTTCTTGTTCTAGGGTTGATTCTAAAGTCTTACTGTGCCATTTAGCATGTTGCATCATTTCTATGTCCTGCATTATAGTTACTTATCATTTGTTAATAGGGCTATGCCCATTGTAAATTAAAATGCAATACATATTATTACAGTGTTGATAATGTTGAGGGCATATTTTTGCAATGACATTGAAATGTCATAAATCATCTGCTTTGTTTCTAAAATAGATGCCTTTTCTATAACCACGTAATTATTTAATATCTAGGTATCCTATTCTTGGTAATTTTCCAGTTATCTTGAATAACTACCTCACTTGATTTAGACATTTTTGCCTATTTTTTATATCAGTGACTCTGTTTATATAGTAATTGTCATGCATTTTTTGAAATCTCCTAGGGTTTTATAAGTTCATTTATCATTAGCCAGAACTGATTGTCCACTCCGCCTGGGATTTAGCGGATGGAGGTTATTGTTACAAATGGTGTGTAAAATCCACCAGTGTTTAAATTCAGGGGAATTATAATCTACCTTGAAACCAAACCTAGATTCCTCATTCCCTGATATCAATTATTTCTGTGTCATGATTTTCCTGCAACTTTTTGAGATAAGATTCACCCTGGATTCAGGCTTATAAATTATGACCTCCAAGAGGTCTTTCAGATAAAAAGGGAGAATGAAGATGCTGAGTCTGTACATCCTTGTCAAGCTTTACAGAGTTGTCTTGCGGACTCTTTAAGGGTTAATAACACATGAATCCACCTCCCTCCTTCTAGTCGATTTGGTAAACTCAATGTTCTATGATGCAATTTAAAACAGAAGGAACAAAGAGAATACGGAACAGTGGTTTATTAGGAATGTATTATATTCCATGCTAATGTCAATATAAATGCAAAATGAAAAGCCTTGGAAAGATTTCTTCGTTATCCTTCAGAATTTCATTAATCCAGTCACAAATAACAGAGGGTTGGTCTGTCTTCCCACCCCAGCTCTGTTCCCCCACCTCCAAGTCATTGTTCATTTTAAACAGTTTCAACGGCTCTGGAAGTATTCATGAATTCCAGTTGCTTCACTCTCCTAATCATGTTGTCGGCTTAAAATTCACATTTAATTAACCTCTTCACCCAAGGCATAAATCAATAATAAAACTCCAAATGCTTACCATGCCAATAGTGATTTTCATTTGGAAGAAAACTGTTGAAAAGTAGACCTTAGAACGCCTTAAGAAAAGCAGAGAACTAGTGGCATGGAGCAAGAAGGGGCTAACACATAAAGTGTGGTAATGCAAGCCCTGGATTTGAGAGAAAATATTCATTTATTCAGATTTCAGAGACAAGTATATGTTTAAAGTGGGGTCAGAAAATAATGCCTTTTCTAGAAAAATGAAAGGCAATCTAACATATTTTTAGAGGAGTAAAGTAGCACTCAAATTCTTAGTAGAGGAAATGATCAAAGAAGAGGTATTATTTAGGGAAAGGAATAAGGCTTGACAAACTTGGTTCAAATTAAGGCACCAACATTTTAAGTATATGACCTTTATGATATATTTTAACATCTCTACATGTTAATTTCCCTGTATGTGATATGGAAATATTGGCATCTACCTCATAGAATTATCTAAAGACGTAATTAGGATTAAGTAGATTAAATAGATGGAGGAGAGGTTTTTTTGGTGTGTGTGTAATTAAGACCACATACACAAAACACACACACACATACACCATATAGCAGAGAGCCTGACCTTCTAATTGCTATTGATTATTGATTGACACAAAGGAGCATTTGAGCCCACACCAAGACAATTAGTGTTCTTTCCTGGAATTTTTAACCAAGAACTAAATGGTTTCAGTCCCTCTCCACTAAAAATACTATTAAATATAAGCTGAGAAGCCATGTTTTCCTGACAATGAAAAGCGGCGTGCAGGACGTGTAGGCCAACAACATACACACTCAGGCACGCAGGGAGATACAAGCACATGTGCACACAAACACAGAAGTTGAGCTGAAAGCTGTAGAGAATGATTCATGGCATTGAAGTTAAGGAAGTTAAGGATTACTGTGCTTCCTGAAGAACAAGCTATATTCATGTCCCACTCGTTTTGATTGAATGACCTCTCTCTTTTATTTTAGTTTTTAACAGTTAAATTCTCGTTATAACAGCTTTATTATTTAATAGAGATATAAGTTACATATCATAAAATATGCCCATTTTAGGTATGTAATTTAATGATTTTTAATAAATTTTTAGAGCTATGAAACTATTAACATTTCAATTCAGAATATTTCCATTACTCCAAAAAGTTTTCTTGTGTTGTTTTACTGTCAGTTCCCATTCTTACCTTCGGTTCTAGGCAACTACTGATCTGCTTTCTGTCTCTTATAGATTTTATTTTTATAAAATTTTATGCAAACAATCGTACAGTATCTGATCTTCTGAGTCTGCCTTCTTTTATTCAGCATAATGTTTTCAGGTTCATTTATGTTGAGTCATTATCAATAGTTTATTCCTTTTAATTGCTGAATAATATCCTGTTATATAAAGGTACCATATTTGGTTTATCCTTTTACCAGCTGATAAATATTTTAATTCAGTTTTGGGCTATTATGAATAGTGCTGCTAAAAAGTTTGCATATACATTTTTGTGTGGTCAGGTCTTTACTTCTTTTTCTTGGGTAGGACTTAGAGCATAATTGTTAGATTGTGCGGTAAGTTTATGTTCAAATTTTTAAGAAAATTGAATTGGCCCTGCCTGGTGTAGCTCACTGGATTGAGCGCAGGCTGTGAACCAAAGGATCGCCGGTTCGATTCCCAGTCAGGGGATATGCCTGGGTTGCAGGCCAGGTCCCCAGTGGGGGCCACGTGAGAGGCAACCACACATTGATGTTTCTCTTCTTCTCTTTCTCCCTCCCTTCCCTTCTGTCTAAAAATAAATAAATAAAATCTTAAAAAAAAAAGAAAAAAGAAAATTGAAGTAAATATAGAATTACAGAGTGATAATTATAACTCTTTTAATCTGATCACATATTTCTATGAAGCCTTTTTTTAATACTGCATTTTAAAAAATGATCTTCTTGATAAATCACCTTACACAGAATATTTTGAAATTATCAAAAGCCCTGAGATCCTTTTACATAAACTGCTATTAAACCAGAGCTCTCACACCTTATTCCCCCTTCCATTTTTACTTGAACAATTGATTTAATTGAGACTAAATGATAAAATTAATATTAACCAGTATAATTTTGATATCCTTGAATACTGATTCTATTGTTCAACTTCTTAGCTATTCCTCTTAAATTTTGTAATTTGCACATTAAATGACTATGATTTTTATGTCTTCACTACATTCAAAAAATTTTCAAGAGTAAGAATGATTTCAGACATGAGAAAATAATAGGGGCCAGATTTACTCTACTACTTTAAATAACTGGAAAATTGGAAGAATATATAAAACAATGGTTGTCAGACTTCGGACAAGAAGCAGTTTGAGACTGATTCCTGAAAGAAGAAAAACTAAATAAGGTCTAAATGTACCCCAATTTATTGTCTAGACTAAATTTTCAGGCTGCAGCATAGGGAGGGGATATGTAGTTTTACCCTAATGGCCCTCATGAGTTGAAGAGATTGAGATTCAAGTTTAAAAAAATAAACAGCGAATAACCCCTAGAGTTTGTGAAGCAGATTACCAGAGAGGAGAAACCCTACAGAGAGAGCTCCACAGATCTGCATAGGTAGGGAGTCCCCTTCAGTCTTTGGCATATATAGGAAGTAACTATTTAAGGCCATGGAAGAACCATGAAAAGCATAAGACAAATAATCTTCAAATTCACATAAGAATAGGAATATTTTACAATCCAACCAGACAGTGAAATGATCTCAGAGCACATGGCTTAAGACAGTGTCCTGAGAGGATAGCTTAGGAATTGAACTAAATTAGCCTAATTCTAAAGATTAAACTGGGCCCACTTTAACAAACTCTGAAACCAAGACTTGAAATGATCAACGGACACCAATACTTTAATTGCATGCCTGGAAAAAGTGCAATACCATTTAAAGGAATAAAACAAAACCCAGAACTGAAGAATATACAGTTCACAATGTCTGACTATTTAGATTCTGCACCCAATTGCACTGTGTGTGTGTGTAGGAGGAGGAAGAAGGAGGGAGAAAACCAACAAGAAGTCTCCAGACACTAGAATTCAACATAGTCTACCTAGAAATAGCATCAGATTCTACAAGTTCAAGGGCTCAGTCCCAAAGACCTCCCTCCATTTCAGATGCCAGTTGTAGGCCTAGCTTGTTTCCTGTGCTTATGACCAGCTGGCTGTAAATCAGAGGTTCCCATGACTCTGTTCTTGGGTTCAATTAATTTGCTAGAATGGCTCACAGAACTCAGGAAATCCATTTACTCCCTAGACTACCAGATTATTATAAAGGATATTAAAGGATACAACCAATAGCCAGATGAAGAGATGCATAGGGTGAGGTCTCTAAAAAAAGGAGCTTCTGTCCTTCTGGACCTTGGGCCTAACATAGAGGTACACGGAAGCACTCTATTTCACCAACCTGAAAGCTCTTCAGACCCCATCCTTTCGGGTTATTATGAAGGCTTCATCACATAGGCATAATTGATTAAATCATTAGCCAGTGCTGATTGATTCAACCTCTAGCCCATCTCTCCTTCCCAGAAATTGGGATGGTATTAAAATTTCTACCACTCTATGGTTGGTTCCCCTCACAATCATTCCCTGTCCTTAGGTGCTTTCCAAAAATCATTGCACCGACATGAACCCAGTTGTGGTGCACAGGGCATTGTCATGAGTGGTACCCACTTTATCATTAGGGCTCTGAAACACTGTCAGGAACTGAGGACAAGAGACCAACTATTAAAGAAAAGATGTTCTTATTGCTCTTATCACTCAGGAGATTACAAGGGTTTTGGGAACTGTGAGCCAGGAACCACGGATAAAGACCAAATATATGTGAGAAATGACCAAATATATACAGAGTGGGGGAAAAAATAAGTTTACAGTTGTTTGTATGGAAAACAATGCAAGAATTAAATAGCAATATTGTACAGGAGTAAACTCTGTGTTTCATGTATTCACAACTGTGAATACTCTGCCACACCTGTATTTCTTATAAATCACACTATCACACTGACATCCAATAGAAAATTACCAGGTATTCCAACAAGTAGGAAAATATAGTATGGTGGAGAAATCAATATAAACTGATTCAGAAATGAAAGGGATCATAAATTTAGTAGATAATGGTATTAAAACAGCTATCATAATATGGTAAATATACTCAAGAATGGAACATGTGAATATGTTTAGGAGGGGAATAAATGACACTAAAAAGACCCAAATTAAACTTCTGCATATTAGAGATACAGTATTTGAAATAAAAAATGCACTGGATGGAATTAATAGCAGATCATACACTTGATGTGTTTAACAATGGATTAGATAATACAAAAGAAAAGCTTGGTAAACCTGAAGGCACAGTGATGGAAATTGTACAAAATGGAGCACAGAGGAAAAAGAAAATACTGCTAAATGATGAAAAAGTATCAGTGAGTTGCAGGACAGCGCAAAATAGTCTAACACATGTGTAATGTGACTTCCAGAAAAAAGAAGAGAAAAAATATACGTAGATATGAATAATGGAAATATTCCAAATTTGATTTTAAAAAACTATAAACTCATAAATCTAATACACTCTGCAAATTACATGAAAAATAAACATAAAGAAAACAACATCAAGGCATATCACAATAAAATTATCAAAAAGTAGTGATAAAGAGATAAATACTAAAAACTGTAAGAGGAGAAAAGATATATTATGTACGAAGTTTAAAAAGTAAGAATGAAGACATACTGCTTATAAGAAACTGCACAAGGCAGACAATGGAGGAATTTTTTTTAATGTTTAAAGAATAGAAAACTTGTTAACTTAGAATTCTATATTCAGTAAAAATATTCTTTTGAAATTGAATGTAAAATACTTTCAGAAAAATGAAATCTGAGTAAAGCTTTGCTCACAGACTTGCTCTACATGAAAAGTTAAAGTTTTCAGGTAGAATCATATACACAACACAATTAAGAATGCTGGGAAGAAAATCAAAACAACCCAAATATCCGTTGACTATTGAATGAATAAACTAATGGTGGTACATTCATACAATAAAAGACTGATCAGTAATAAGAAATAATGAACTAGTGATTCATTAAACAATATGGATAAATTGCAAAAGCATTATTCTAAATGAAGAGAGAGAGATTCCATGCTTTGTAATTCCATTTATATAAAATACTAGGAAAATTAAAATCTAGTGACAGAAAGCAGATCAGCGATTCCCGGGTTATGAGCTGGTGGGGAAAGCAATTGACTGCAAAGGACGTGAGGGGGCGCTAGAGTGATAGAACTGTTTGATGTTTTGTTAGTGGTGATGGTTACATGTCTGGAACTTATACATACTCTCAGAATTGATCCTTGTCATGGTATGGTAATTTCATGCCCATAAAGTTAATTTTTAAAAAATTATTAAGCATTTCTTATGATCTAGGCCTTGTGCTAGATACTGAAATAAACAAGACATAATCCCTTCTTTTATAGTCTAGTTGTAGAGATAGACAACACATTTAGTAAATGCAAGACAATATAATATGTGATATAGTAGGTGTATACACAAGATTCTATGGGAATAGAATATTAGAGATTCAGAAAAAGTTACCAGATGAGGGGCTAAGGAATGGAAACCACACATCCCTATCTCAGCAACCTGTTAAATTCACATATCCCACTAATACACATCATATAAAGGTAAAGAAATTTGTATGCAGAATTTTGAAAGATTTGGTAAACAACAAATATATATTTAAACTCTTAAGAGACTTTATTGCCCTATTTTTTGCATCCCTTGTATTCTTATACTATTATTTTGCCCTCATTTTCATGAATATATATATAAAGCTACAGAAATCTTAATTGTACCACACAATAAATTTTTATGAATATATATTTCCTTACAACTGTGATCAAGATTTAGAACATTCTTAGACTCTTCTCTTTATTGGAGGCCTTTGACTGTTGGTTGATTATTTATTGGCATTTTTGAATGTGGTATAGAAGGCAGTGATGTTATTCTGTGGAAAAACTGTAGGGGAAGATCAAAATTGTCATTGCTACTTACAGGAACTGTTCAGGATGATCAATTTTGACCCTGTCGGCTTCATTATGAAGATGGCTAATTTAGGTAACGTTTGTAAGCACTCCCAGGGTGAAGCCTGTCTTTCTAAGGAGGTGAATATAAATACTCTGCCCTTGGGAAAGCTATTGGAATTTTAAAATCATTTCTCTGCAAGTAGGAAATCGTAATTTTCAGTGGGAGCACATAGAACCCTGAATAGAATGGGTGCCTTACAGTGAGTCTCTGCTGTGCTTTTGCATTAAAAAAAAAAAATCTTTGTGAGTTGACCTTAAAATATACTTTAATCTATAGCAATAATCTATGGCTATCCACTCGAAATAATAATTAATGCTAATGAAATCGATAATTAGGAGCCATTCTCAAATTTAATTAGACATACAAGTATTCTGATTAACCAGTTTTGGAGTTGGTCTTGAAGTTGAAGGTCCTTCTATTCCTTGACCGAGGATGCAGACAGCTCAGGAAAAATGACAGTTTGTACTAATAACTGTTCTTATCACTTCCAAGCATTCCACCCTCAGAGTTTTATCGAAACTTTTCTGCTTCTAGATCTCACCTAGACCTATTTCTGTCCCCAGTCCCAGACTCACAATAAACAAGAATGGGATATGTGCTAAGTTTGGGGCAATGTCGTAAATGTGCTTAGCTTCAGGGTTTTCATTTCATCAGTGTAAGAAACATTGAAATCTGTAGAGGATTTTTGTGAGTTTATTTGAGACAAACTGAAGACAATTGTTGGGAGACAAAATCTCAATGGATTGAGAAATGCTCCAGAGAATGGCAGTTAGCACCTTATTTATGCACTACAATCAAAGGCGGAGGCCTAAGCAGGTTACAGGAAATCCACTGGTGATTGATTACAGAGGCAGGAGAAAGCAAAGCAGGGAAACCTCTGGGATTGGGTGAAAAGTAAAATGATAGACACTTTTAGACAGTGGGTGCAGAATAGTTAATAGTCGACAATTAACATGATAACAATGACAGTGAGGGAATTTGTGGTCTCTGCCTGGTGTGGTGCCTGTGCTTTGAGGGGTCTGAAAAAGGAAATTTGACTCTCCAAAGGTATGTTATTATACACGCAAAAAGACAGCGGACAGGCTCAGTTAAAGTAAAGACTGATGTTTGCTAGGGAAAAATACTGACCTAGGACATGACTACCCACCATGAACTGCCTGTAGTTAGAAAGTTTTCATTTCAGACCATCCTCCGTGGTTACTTTAGGTCTCTGAGTTTGTAAGGCGGCCACGCAGGCATCTCCAGAGATTGTTAGGTTTTGTGTGTGGCCCCTT
>PVJI01001298.1:0-189164 GCA_004026765.1 Micronycteris hirsuta
AGACGAGACTGATATAATCAAGCTCCAGAGGAAAAAAAAGATCGAATAAACCTGGGTTGTTGATGATTCTAGTTGAGCCTCTGAAATAACTAGCTCTGCAACTTAACTTTGTGACTTCTTTTTGTGTGAGATAATAAATTCACTTGTGATTGAAATCATTTGGAGCACTTTCTTACATTGAAGTACATTCTCAATGACACAGCATATGGTCCCAATCAATCAGCAGCCTCTCAGTCTAAGGCCAATGGTGAATGTCACTGAAGAAGCTCCTAACTATTGATGGCTCAGCTTAGAAGTAGCCAGACCTTAGTTGATCAATATTAGATCCATGAATGTGTGTCCCTAGAGAGATATCTGAGAAACAACTGGTCACTTTTGTCTTAGTCAATCTTAATTTTTCAGATGGAGTCACAGAAATGGAGAGAGTCACAACCTGCCTGGGCAGTGGGGAGCTTAATGTTCACCTCATGCAGGGCTCCCCAAGATTGGTCTTCTGAGGAGCCATATGTCAAAATTATTTTTGTAATAATATGAAGATGTTACTTACTTTTCTCTCTCTTATGCTCCATGAATGTGCAGTGGCCTTTCCCAGTGGCTGCGTGACATGTAATATCACAACAGATTGAATGCAGAAATGGATGTGAGAAGCCAGCTGTCTTCTTCAAAGGCAGGCATTAAAGAGATTCCCAAAAATGTAAATAAAGGCCATGTTCTTATAAATGTATTTTCTAAAATAGTTATTTTTCATTAAAAAATGTCATTTATGTTCATTTGTAATGGGTTTTTTATCACTGTTTTAAAATAGTAAATATTTTTAAATTTCTCAGTAGATTGAAATAGATGTAACTCCATAAACAGAAGCTCTTTGGAGTCCTCAATAATATTTAACAGTGTAAAGGGGTCCTGTGTCCAAAATGTTCTAGCACTGTTGATCAAGTTACACTGTGGTCGACCAAGGGCGAGGAGATGGGGCTCTCACGCAGCTGGGGATACAGGCAGGGTGATGGAAACTGCATCAGCCAATAGGAAAAGCAAACATGTACAGGTGCTGTAATGGGCCAGGCATGCTGACGAGCATTCATACCTGTTACCTTGCGTAATTCTTAGATCACCATTTCTGTTTTATACGCTTTTTATGAGGTAGGCAGGTAGATACTATAGTCCCCATTTTGCAGATGAGAACATCATTAATCAGGCAAGATAATTCTCTGCCCAAATTCTCACAGCTAGTAAGTGCTGAAGTCGGGATCCAAATGTGACCACAGCTAATGTTTTCGAATCAGATGTCTTTAGCCTCTATGCTCTCAGACAGTCAGGACCTCAAGTCCAACACTTGACAGTGTTCGAACTTCACTCCATGCTCTCACCTCCCTGGGACCCAGGAGATTCATCTGTAAAGTGGGGATGAAAATATCTAGGTTGTGAAGATCCCTAGGGATAATGAAGATGAGAACAACCTGTGAACAGTACAGTGGATGTGACTCTTAGGACAGGTGCCTTCTACCTGTGGTCTCATTGGTGGGACCCATTTTTGAGACTATTAGCTGGTTGTGCAAATAAGGAACATAAATCCACTCTCTTGCTTAAACACACATATGTATATGAACATGCGTATATACTGGCAAGGTGACTTGTGGCATACACATTTTTATGTTAATACTCAGAGATATGCTTTAATCTGTAAATTGTTAAGCTTTCTCTCTCTCACACACACAGAGATACACATCCACACACACCTTAGCAGCTTTTATGAAGAATTAATTATTCTTCAGAGTTCATTAAGCGCCAATATCCCTACAACTAGAAGAAGTATCAGTTCCAGGTGCTGGTCAGTGAACCATCCCTCCTCTCTGAACCATAAATAGTCAACAGCATTGAGATGTGATAGGCATTTTCAGGCCTCTTCTGAATCTTTCTTTGTCAGCACAAAATTAAATAAGCACCATTTCCAGACACTGTTTTGTGAGGCAAGTAATAGAGTCTGAAACGATTATTAGATATTTACTGTAGCAAAGGCACTAAAATGAGATGTGCTTTTTAAAACACTAAACAGTAACCCAGGGAGGAAGGGAAGCCCCTGGAGACAGAGGGGCTGTGACTAACTCTAGCAGAGGCACGTAGTGTTTCAGGTGATGGCCCTGCTGGCGGTGTCTTGGTAGTGCCAGTGCCCTCCCCGACACCCACATTTGCAGTGGAGGGAAGAGTCTGGTCTGGGTCAGGGGACCAGTATGTCATCCCTCCACCCCAAAACAGAGTGTGTCCGTGGCAGGCCACATGCCCTCTCTGGGTCTCCGTTTCCTCTACTGCATCTTGAGAGTTGACCAGATGACCCATATAATTTATGGTCCTTGCGGATTAGGACCAACGGCAGTGGGGCTGAGTGTCCAGAGGAGCAGGTGGGAGTGATGAGACAAAGATTCAGCTCTGGAGCCAGAGCGTTTAAACACGTCTCTTCATGCCTCTTATGCACTTCCCAGAAAGGCTCCTAAAGTGTGTGTATATGACCAGCTCTGGCATGGACAAATGCCAAGAAATGGAGGCAGAGACAACGGGAGAGAGACCCACAGAAGAAGCAGACAAAGCCATCCCTGTTTCTTCATCCCTTCATGATGCTCCTGTCCTGTACCCCCTTGTAACTGTACACTGTCGGCCTCCAAGCCCCTGTATTCCTCACGTCCATCTCCCCACAACTGCCCCAGCCCCTCCACCCTCCTAAACAATCAGCTCCCTCCCTCCATTCTCTAGCTACTGGCCTGGGCTCTCAGGAATCCCAGAGCTGTATTCCTGCCTCACTCACAGTTACTCCCTAGTCCCAGGATGCTTGCATGCACCTAGCTCTCTGCTCTTGCCAGCTCTTTGTGTGGCAGAAAGCACGTCTGCTTTGTAGTCAGACGTGGCCTCCAGGCCCACCTCTGTCACTCACCGGCTGTGGACCTTCAGGCAAGTGGCTTATCTCATCTGAGCCTCAGTTTTCTCAGTTGTAGTTCAGGGCTGACAAAGGGACTTCACATGGTGTTTTGGTGATTGAACACGACACTTTGTAAGTGAATATGGCATTTACAGGCTGTAGTTTAGCTACATTGTGCTTGATTAAATTTAATTTCATTATCCTCCTCAAAGCCCTTTTGGAAATGGCGAGGTTTGCACACACAGGCATGTCTTGGGGGAAAGCCCATTTATCTTCCAGGGAGCCCTTCACTTTTACACACAGCATTGAGGCTCCAAAAGTGGCACTTGGGAGAAGACAGGTGAGGGAGAAAGGGTGGTATAGCTCCCAGGGAGGAAGGAGGGCCGGTGGAAAGAGAGAGGGAAAGAAAAGGACGGGGTTTCTCCTCAGTCTGTCCCTGGTTTGCTTACCTGAATGTCCATTATTGGGTTGGAAAATACTCATTATTCACTGGCTTGTATAGGAAGAAAGACTCCACGGAAGTATCCCCTCCCACTTCCCTCCTCTTGGTCATCTTCTGACTTCTTCATGCCACCTCCCTGGAATCATATAACCCTGACCAAAATAAAAAATGAGCAAGAGCAAGTATCTGGGTCTAAGCTGTGTGAATCCCAATTTTTCCAGCTTCTCACCCCAAGCTCACCTGTTGGGGGAAAGGCCTCTGTGAGTCACAAAGATGGAGGAGAAATGTTCCCCTCTAGCCAGCCCCTCCAGGTAACAAATGTTTTCGCTCTCACTGCCCAAGCCACACACACGCCAGTAATAGTATAAACATTGATCCACATCTTTCATGTCTGCAGCCTTATAGCCTTAGTTCTAGCACAGTCCTTAAACAGCTCCTTAAGTTCTTTTCTTTGTCATCAGGTGGAGTGGTCAGGAGAGGGGTCAGCACGGTGAGGCCACTCTGGGCTTATCCTTTGGAGGTGGGGGATGCTCTTTGGTCCCTGGGCCATTAGCCTATTTCAGCCAGATCTCAGCACCTCGATACAATGCACTGTATGGTAGGGTGTAAGGCTAGGGTTATTGCCTATTGGGATCTAGGTTTTATGGCGAATGGATGAAACCTTTTGCTTTGTTCTGTAAAATATTCAGCTTTAGACAGGAGGGACATCAAGAAAATCAGAGGCCCCTTGGCAAGAGCTTAAGTCAGAAGGAGTTGGAACAGAAAATGAATAGGGAGAAGGAAGGCAGTAAAACTGTTAAAGGTAAGAATGAAAAGGAAAGAAGATAAGAGGACAGCAAGTCCAGGTGGTCCTTTCTCTGTCCTCCCTCCTAAGCCCAGGCAGAAAGAGAAAGTCCTCATTGAGAGCCAACCTCATTAATAAACGTGTCTTCTACCAATGACCTTGGAAAACTGGTTTAGGTTTTCAGCAGGAAAGTCAGCTCCTGGAGAGCCCTTGAAAAATGAGTCTCCTCTCTTTGGAAAGGTCATTCTGTGAAAAGAGCAGAGAGAGAGGGAGGGAGGGGACAACCAGAGGAGCAGAATCTGCCTCCACAATCAGGACTCGACTCATCCAAATCTGCCCCACCCCAGCCTTAGTGATTCACCCCCTCTGTCCCAGTGGAAGCCAGACCTGGGTTTACACAGGCAAAATGAGGAGCATTTCCATACTTGAGTGTGAGTTGCGTGGATGGAAATTAAACAAGATGCGTTACTCTTGCCACTGACATTTTGTGTAGGATAATTCTTTGTTGTTGGGGTTGCCTCGTGCATTGCAGGGTGTTCAGTATCACCTCTTGCCCCTCCCCACTAGATACCAGTAGAACTCTGCCGTGTGACAACGAAAAATGTCTCCAGGCTTCGTCAGAACCAACCCCGGTTGAGGACCACTGTTCTCGGGGCCATTTGCCTCCTGGAATGAGTTTTCAGAATGGTTGCTCTACCTCTCGGGGTCTCCAGAGGACCCATCTCACAAGCTGGCCTCAATCTGTACCCCTACCCCCTGCCTCTGCCATCCTAATGTCTAATGGTGCATTTCTAGAAGCACCAAGGAGGAGACAGTTTGTATAAACATCAAATATGGTGGCTTTCCTTCTTCCACCTCTGGGTTCACTCTCCAGACAGCCCTGCAAACTCTGGTAAAGACTAGAGATAAAAAAATTCTAGCACGAGCCAGTGAGAGGCAGAATCAGACAGGGCGATTCTGAATTGGCAAAGCTTGGCCATTGAGAACCCCCTGTCCTTGGGGACATGGAAGTTTCTACCTGTTGCCTGTGCGGGTAGAGGCAGAAGGCACCTGGGGGGGCTGCGTCTGCAGTGCACCCTTGAGCAGGACCTGCAACCCTCCATGCCTTGTCTCTCCATCTTTGCAATGGAAGCTGCTTAACTGAAGGATATCCAGGCTTTCTGCCCAACTCTGACAAACCACATTCTGAGTTTCTCTCACTCTAAGATTATAATTAGAAAAGGCCTGATCTGTGGTGCATCAAGGATGTGCAGAGCATGCTATGAATTCGCCCGCGGTTACCTCTTAATTACCTGAGTGGATATAGGTGAGCATTGCTAATTCTAAAGGAAAAGATAAATCCAAACTTAATCTTGCTGGCCATAGAAGGCAACACAATTCTCTCTCTCTCTCTCTCTCCACCCTCCCTCTCCCTGCCTCCTCCTCCTCTCCCACCTCCTCTCATCCCTCCCACCAATCACAAGAAATTGACATGGAGCCGAGGCCCTGTCAGGAACATTATCTGCCTGTTCAGACCAAAGGGGATTTCTTTGTGCATCTCGCTGTGATTCATCTTCAGAAGGGATCGATTCCGGGCATCCATCTCTGTGTCTGCAGAAAAACTCTCTAAAGCAGCTGCTTCCCCACTCTGCCTGGACCTCTTGCTCTCATTCGGCAGCAACAGCTCTGTGGTTTGCTTGCTTCCGCCTCCCTGGGAGAAAAACCATCCAGGGGTGGGAGGAGGCGCTGACACCACCACCATGGAGGTAAGCTAAAAACAGCTCCTTTGAGGATACAGTGCCAGGACAATGGGCCCTGGGTCAAGAGCCCTGGCCAGTGCCCACCCAGCTCCCTCTGCCCACTTGGTGACTGTGGAGTTGTAAACTGTCCTTCAAGAAGCTTGTTCTTCTCAAAAAGCAGTCAGACCAGCAAGGGAAGATGCCAGCTGAAACTAGGGAGACAAAGGAGAAGTTGGAGGCGGTGGGGTGCTGGGGAGACCCCTTCATCACCTGCTTTCTGCTCAACTTGCCTTTCAGCCTGACCTTGAAGAGTGGAGACTGGCTCAGATTTCCTATGCTGTGTATATCTCAGAGAGCCAAGAACTATGTGCTCTAGATCAAGGAAAGCACGTGGGGCCCGCTGGGAGAGGTGACTTGGAACACGTCCAGGGTCTAGGCAAAGACAGAAGGGAGGTATTAGCTGGTCTCACCACCACCTACCCTCTCTTGAGCTTCTCTGCAAGGATCCTCATCTCTCCTATCTTGGGGAGTAGGGTTGAACTTCAGAGCATCATCTGAACACAATGGCTGTAACATGTCCAAGACATGAGGTCATACTGTCACTATATCCTCTTCAGATTCCCCAGGTGGAAGGGCAGGGATCTCCCTGCCCTGCCAGGCACACTGGGCACAGCCTCCACATACTTTCTTCCCAACTCTGGGTAAGCAGAGATCACTGGTCAAGCCAATGCGCAGGGCTGAAGTTCTTTGGAGGTCCTGCTGGCTGAGGTCAGGAGTGTGTCTGTGGGGTTCAACCTGGGCCAAGCCAAGGGTGACGAGGAGTTCCTAAGTATTTCTGACAGTGATGATGGTGGCCCTCTGAGGCCCTCCAATCTGAGAGAAGGGAAAGGCTGGCACTTCAGGAATGGGTTTCTCAGTAGCATGTCATAATGACATCTGGGTCAGATTGAATGTATTTCTGGCCATGTCTTTTGTAGGAAAATATATCACTGAATGCACTAAAAATCAAAATAGAAGTAAACTGAGGGTCAAGAGATTAGCCCTGAGAGGTCTGGAATGTGAGCTGACCAGTGAATAATTAACAGCACACAGCAGCCTAGGGGGAGGGACACCTTCATTTTTCGATTTAGTGATTAAGTTGTTGATAATGAAGAAAATTGAGTGCCCCACGACTTGGAACAGTGGGAACACCAGGTGTGGAGTGCAGCAAAGTCGTTACAAATGTCATTGCTGGCACCAAGTGGCCTGGGTTTGAATCCTGGCTCCAGAGCCAACAATGGTGTGACCTTGGGAAGCCCACTTAACCTCTCTGTGCCTCAGTTTCCTCAAACATAAAGTGGGACTAATGATAGCAACTACCTCCTAGATTTACTGTAAGAATTTAATGAGATAATAGTGTCAGGCATAGAATGAATAGTACATAAATGTGACTTATTACTTTTATAGCTAGAACTAGACTCAAAGGACTTGAATTTGATTTTCATCTGATTTTATGTCCAGCCTTTGAGCCAGGTACTTAATTTCTTCAGGCTTTGGTTTCTTGTATAAACTTGTTCCTACCTCACAGGGATGTTGCAGGAATTCAATGTGGTTATGTGTGTGGATACATTTACTAAAACTGCAAATGTTTGTCCAAATATCAGGTTTTCTCAGGGATCACCAGATAAGGGACAGCATCTAAGAGATGAGGAAGGAAGAGAAGAGAGCTGCAGGGACCCTTGTCTCTATTGTCAGGCCCACCTTGTGAGGCCATCCAGGAAGGCTTCATACAAGAGGGTTGTGTGAACTTGTCTTGCAGCACATCTGAGAAGAGCTGACTTACACTGAAAAGAAATGTTCACCAAAGGGTTCTGCAAACAGTGACACTGACCATAATGAGAAGCAACACTTCCAAACCAAGGTTCTGTCCTCTGAGGTCTGCAAGAGATAAATACTTTTGTCTCTGTTTTCAGATGAGGAAACAGAAGCACAGAGAAGTTAAGTAACCTGCCCAGAATTACACAGCCCATGAAAACCCAGTCCATAGCACATGCTTTTAACCACCCAGCATCCCACAAACACGACATTATACATTTCTGGAATCTGGTTTCTCTACAAGGGGCCACACCTCTCCTATCTTCGGGAGACTCAGGATAGGCTTGGACCTTGAGGCATCATCTGGACAGAGTGGCTATACCATGTCGAAAACAACAGATCCTGCTCTCACCAGACCCTCTTCCACCTCCACCCCTAGCTCCCATCTACCATTTCAAGGTCAGCTCTTCACTGGCTATTTGAGAAGCAGGTATTGACTTCTTGGGGCATATCTGGCTATTCATGGCTACCCAGCAGATGCTGCCTTCTTCTTTCTTCTAATGCAACACTCCTGGGAGGAAACCTCTTTGGTCTAACCACATTGTGATAATCTTACTTCCTCTTGCCAGTGATTGATCTAGGACCAAGCACACAACCCTGCTCTGGTCACTGGGATGACAACGCCGCCTGCCCGGAGTGGGGTGCTGGGAAATGCTCTCCTCTGGAGGAGAAACGCCCTCCAGCCTTGCTACTTGGGGGCTGGGCAGCCATTCTGAAACCTTAAGGGCGGCTGCCTGTCATTCTGAAAGACAGGAAAAGCCTGGGCTTTGCTGGCATCACTAAGTTGCCCCAAATTGAAATTATTTCTGATTACACGAGCTAAAGCCCTACAACTAAAACCACTTTGGGTCAGATATTTGATTACTAACTGCCTAAGAGATTCACCAAAAACAATTATCACTGCCTTATTCCCTCCTAAGACCTGGTGTGAGGCAGGGGAGCCAATCAGCACCGAACAAGCACATTTCCACACTTAGATAGGCCCCCTCAGTAAGGAATTCTGAGGAATTCTTTGGGCCAAGTCTCAATGACAGACACACAATTAACTCTGACTCACTGCACAGCTCAAATTGAAATATATTCACTCTTGAACTCAAAATTCAATCATATGATTTTTTCCAGGGAGACAAAATTCCACTAATATCCTATGGAAATGCCCTCATATGCAGGCTGACACTTGCTTTCTTTCCTTTGGTTTCAAATGGGCCCTGGGAGTTGTTGAAGCCTGTGGAACGAATAGATACATCTTTACACCTGGGAGACGCCTGGAAAAGGACCGGAGAAGCTGCATAGAACGAGTCAGCTCCCTGAGAAGGGGGCAGCCCCCAAAAGTCTAACAAGAGGAACAGAGTGGCAGTGCTGTTTGAAGGTTCCAAGAGTGACAGATAAAGGTTTTCAATCCCTGATGCACATTAGCTGTGTGACCCTGGCTACTTCAGTCCCCTTCTCTGAGCTTCAACATACTCAAGAGTAAAATGAGGACAGTTATATCACCCAGATTTGTCATGAGGATGAAAGGCCCTGAGACAAGGTATTCGGGATGTCACAGCTGCTGCCAGTGCTCTGGTGCCACTCTGGCTCAGGATAAGGTGGTGCCCTATAGAACTCCACAAATTCCCCAGTGGGGAGGCACGGGCCACCAGGAGCAGCTCAGAGGTAGGGGGTGGCTGTGTCCACAGAGGCAACCAGGCTGAGCACTAGCTGGATTCCACAAGAGGAGCCACTCCATACTTTGGGGGCTGGGGGGAGACCCTGGAGTGGAGTTGTGTTTGAAACAGCCTTGCTGGGATCAGCAGGAGAAAGCTTAGCTTTTTACGGGGTGGGGTCTGAGAGGGTCAGGGTGGAAATTCCTCAAGGCAATACAGAGTAGAATAAGGTCATTCTTGGGAACCAGAGATACTAGGATTTTTATTTCAGCTCTGCCCATGACAGCTGTATGGCCTTGGGAAATGTGCCTCAGTTTTCCCACTCGGAAGATGGAGTTCATAGCCCTTCGTTCCAGCAGTGTGCCAGCACTCGGTGACCAGTGCACAGCTTCTCTCATTCACTGTCGTTGGCATCCCAGGCTCGGGTTACCCTACGGAAGTGCCCAGCGTGTGCAGAAAGGGAAGGAATATTCTGAGCTGAGGAGTGAGCAAAGTGGCTCATTTTCAAGACCAATTCTCCACTTTAATTGAGTTTTGCTGAAAAGCCCCGTGCAAGCACTTTTCCAGCCATTTTGCCAGATTTGATTCTCGCTGATAACAGAAATGCGAGCAGCCAAGCAGCCGCTGAAGACGGATTACTGCTGTTGGCAGTGGGACAAGAGGGTGTGGGTGAGGAGCTGGGCCCAGAAAGAGCACAATGGACTCCATTCTGATCGGGGCCCCTTTCAGTCTGCCTCTTCCCACCTCCTCCTGCTCCTGCACAACATGCCTGGGAACTGCCAGTGGCCAGGGAAATATAATCCTCAACCTCAGGGTCACCCTGGCAGAGGAGCGATGATGCCCTCACGTCTGGCTGCTACACTGCTTTAAGGCTGCAGCAGGTCTTCCAGAAAGTGTCACCACGAGGCTCCTGACAGGTAGGATCCGTTCCCCGAGTTACCTGGTAGAGAGCAGGACACTGATGGAGGACTCAATGAACTGATCTTTGATGAGAGAGGGACACGGGAAGAGTGGCTTTGAATACTGGTGCCAGCTGGGGCATGGGGCAGGTTGCAGGCTTTTGCACACTGCGTGATTGAATGAGGCTCTCAGACATGGGAAAACCTTTGCGGGTTTAGTTTTGAAGAGGCTCGAGCCCATCTTTCCTGCCGGACAAGAAATCACAGGGAAAGGTTTCTCTGCCATCATGCACCCCACACTACAGGCATCCCACGCACTCCAATAGGGCAAGAAAACACAACTGCTGTAGCCGTCAGCACCAGTTAGCAACATAAAACAAACAGAAAGCCAAATGGGAGTGAAAAGATCCAGCTGCCTCGCAGCCATTGTCATCTTTCATGAGGAATTCCAGCCATTTTCTCTACAGGGAAGACGGCTATCTGGAAAAAACTTACCTGTAACTTGAAGACAGTCGGATGAGGAAATAAAGGCTCCAATGTGATTCTAACTCTGACTCCAGAAGAATTCTGGATGAACACACATCTCAGGTTCTTTTTTATTATCGCATCTTTTAAAACAATAGACTTTGGATTTAAAATGTATAGTTCATGATAAATGAACATCATGTACCCAGCAACCAATTTACAAAATTAAACATTATAGTTTCTGTTGAAGCCCTTCTAAACTCTGCCTGGTTCTGATCTCTGTGCCTGTGCCCATGGCCGCCGCTCTCCCAGATCTGGTGTTTGTCCTGCACGGGTTTTGGGTTGTACCACAATGCGAATGGAGACCCCCAAGCCCCTGAAATTATCATCTGGAGGGTGGGCCCTTGTAGTACAGGCTTCTCCCGCTAGGTGAGTATACCAGGAATCCATCAGTATCAGTGTACCAGCTGGCATTGTTGTGAGAGGCTGCATTTGGCTTCAGTAAAATTTTTTTGAAAACTCTTTCAATGTGTTTGCCCATGATGGGTGATTTGCAAGTGCATCTGCTCACACTGCACTGAGTGTTCAGCAGTTTCAGACCAAAAATGGCATGACCCCCGTGCCTCACCTTCCGTATTCACCTGATCTCACCCCAGGAGACTTTTTTTGTTTCCCTGGATGAAAAAAGTCCTCAAAGGGAAACATTTCACCAATTTGGAAGAGGTGAGACCAAAAAAAAAAAAAGGCAAAATCACTGAAAGGCATAAAAATCAATAAGTTCAAAAACTGTTTTGAGCAGTGGGAAAAAAAGTCTCCATAGATGTATTGCATCAAATGGAGAGTACTTTGAAGGTGACTAAAGTTTAAACATGTAAGGACAAATGCACTATTTTTTTTATAAATAAATTCCTTTTTTGGGGTCTCCCTCATACATGTGTCCATAAATGATACAGAGCACTAGCTTGTATGTTTTTTAGCTTTATACAAATGTTATATTAGTTACATTCTTCTACAAGCTACATTTTAAAATAAAATGTTACATGTTTGAGATTTATCCATGCTGATCCATGTATTTAGCCCTGGTTCAATTACATTCTCTGCTCCATAGATGGACATTTTGTTTTCTCCAATTGTTGCTCCTGCAGACAAAGCTACGATAAGCCTCTGAGTTCACATCTCCTGTGCACACATGAGAGAGATCCCAGATATGTACCTGGGGTGGTGGGGAGTGATTGAGTAGACTATGCATCTGGCCACTGATGCAAGGGGGTGGGAGGGAGAACAAGTGAGTTGGTACCACAGAAATTCACTGGTTGAGAAACTCCAATGTCTACATGGCAGGGGACACTTTGCCAGGGGCAGTGGCAACCACACTAACAAGGTCAAACCATGGTCAGAGTGTCCAGAAGCTTTATCCCAAGGAAAGTGTGGACATAAAATGTTGTGTTTGTGGGAGTGTGAGTGCGTATGTGATTGTATGTATGTAAATATGTCTGTGGTGTGTGTGTGCATACTATCCACAGGAGTGTTATACTTGTCTGCTATCCAGGTACTATTAGAGGTGCATGTCAGCACCTCTAACAATGTCTGGCCTGAGTGTGCATTCCATAAATATTTATAAGCTTAAAATGCACCGTGCATGAATATGAATATGAATATGTGCACCCATGGATGTGTGTGTGCACAGCTGTGCATCCCAGGGGGACCATGGCAGCTGGGAGGCTGTGGGTGAGGCAGAGACATGGCCTGTGCCCCCAGCCCTTCAGTGGGAATGGAATGGCAGACCATCATGAAATGAAGAAAACTCTTTATTTCTTCGAAAAGGCCTGAAACATAAAACGAAGAGTAAGCACCATCTGCAATTCTGGGAAGTGATCTAAGGTGATTCATGCTAATTGGACAATAGGAAAAAGCCAAAAGAAAACTCAGAGGATGGCATTTGGTCATCTTCCCCACAATAGCAAAATTCTTCTTCAGCAAATATGAAGTACCAGCACAATTGAAGCCAAAGAATTAACAAATGGAAGCCAAAAGCAACTAACAGTTAAACAGACAAGACAGAAAAACCAACAATGAGAAGTGATACATAGCAGTCAAGTCTGGGCTAACCATACCTAACTAGAGGGACTGTCAGATGTCTGGACTTTTGAGACCCTAGACCTTAAATTGTCACCCTTGCCTTCCCAGGCCACAGCAGTTTGGGGACAACCTAAGTAGAAATAATAACCTCAGTTGTTTCTAACTTTGTGTCTGCATGACTGGAATACGGCATGTGGGCAGGTATTCCTCCGGGAAGGATGACCAGGTCGATAAGCAAGAAGGGAACCATACAGGAGACCAGAGTACATTGGTGACTTAGGAGTCTAGGTGAGTGGGCAGGCCAACAGTGAGAATCAGTGGTCTGACTTCCAGCATCGCAGGGATGAGGCTCAGCCAGTTGGCAGGAATAAAGGAGTAGGATTCTGGTCTCTGGGCCAGGTCCTGGCAAGAGCAAGGCAAGGGCTAGTGGGAGGAAGCACATGGCTCTGAAGCCAGAGATCAGGGGTCAAATCCCTGGGCTGCCAGTTACTACCTGTGTGCCCTGAGGACAAGTTGTTTGTTATCTCCATGCCCTGATATGCTCATCTGTAAAGTAGGAATGATACTAGTAGATCACATTGATGAAGTACCAACTACAGACCAGACGTTGCCCTAAGAGCTATTTACAAGTCATGGAGGCAGTTTCCCTAGCTCAACCTATTTACAGAAGAGGAAAGCAAGGCTCAGAGAGATGCATCCTGGAACTGGCGTGAGTACTTTAAATGAATAACAGGCACAAATGCCTCACACAGCCATCTATGCCTAGACCGTGACCACCGTGGCAGGGTTGGGGTGCTAGGCACAGTACTCAAATGGGGCCTTAACACAGGAATGAGTGAAGGCATCAGACCCGGACAAGGGCAGCTGCCGGGTCTCAGAACCAAAGGGGAGCTTGCGTTTGAGACCTGGGGCTCATCTATTAATTTCTCCAGCACCCTCTCGTTAAAGGCCTCCAGCCATTGTCCTGAGCACTCGGTGTGTGTCTTCTGCACTCTTCTAGACAGGCTCCAACAGAGGGTGATTCACCCACTCTAGGAATGATGCCCTGCTCCGGAGGCTCAGTGACAGAGCCGGGATTCCAACCCCAGCCACACCCTCCTCTCAAGCTTCCGTCTCTTTTCTGGTCCTGAGCATCCCCCTTCCACCATATTTGCCCAAGTTTATTAACACCCCAAACCTCACATCATATCTGCCCCAGTTCTCCACCCTCCCACCCCCTGTCCCTCTCAGGCTGGAACCCTCAAAGCAGCCATCTCACAGCCCCCACACCCTTGCTTCTCACTGTTCTCAATGTTTAGGGAAGCTAAAGTTGAGGTGTTTTAAACACCTTTACAAATGAATTAATTTCCTCCCATAAAAACCATCCCTTTCTCCTAAGGTAACAGGGCAGCCATGCCTGCATGGAAATCGCCCTGGTTGACGTTTCTCCATGTTCAGATTGGTGTGATGACCCAGCAAAGGGGATCGTGTGGGTCGACATGCACGACCAGGTGACAGGTGAGAAAATGCGCATGGAGGCACACATAAGCAATTAGACACAGCACACACCACGTACAGCAACACACACACGCACACACGTGCACAAGGCTGATTCACAGCATACTGACACAGATGACCCTTCCCACAAGATTCCACAACGAAACCCTCAGATGCTCATGGGATTTAGAAGATTTAGGAGATTCTTTCTGCCCCAATGGGGCCTGAGGCCCTGCTGTCATCTCTGCCTGTTGAGATGAAGAATGTGGCCCAGAGTCTGGGCGGGGCCGTACCTCTGGTGCAGGAAGACCTGCCACCCCCTGACCCACGCTGGCTGTGAGGTAGAAACGTGAGTGAGGGGAAGAGTCTAAAACACAGATGTCGAAACGCCCAGTGGCGGCCCAGAGCTTTGGTTAATCTCTGACCCTGCTGATGATATCTTTACTTCCAGCAGAATAAATAATCAATTATCGACTTTCTAAAGAAAACACACTCTTCATGCACTCTGGCCCAAGAAGCAAGTGCTGGGCTGGAGTCTTGGAAAAGAAAACATTTGAGTCCCTGCCTCCGTCTGAGCTGACATCTGTGTGGTCAGCCCGTTCCCCTCCCCCGCACCCCCACCCGCCCCCAGGGACTCTTGCAGGACCTGGGAGTTGGAGCCATTGACCATCCCCCACTCCAGGAAGCTCCTCAAGTCCCTGTCACCCTTATCCAAGAAAGAACCACGGCTTGCAAACTTTATGGGGCGAGGGAGCCAGATCAGTGTATTGCAAACTTTTTCTCTACTTTTTCTCTGCCCTGGGGCAATACCACAGAATAGTAATTCATAGTGAAGATTTACTTTATATCTTGGGGAGCCACAAACCATTGCTGAAATAATTCCTCTCCTTCCCCACAAAGAGCCAATTTGTGCCCCCGTGGGAGCAATATGGTCCCAGTTGAAGTATTCATTCTCTAGAACAGTGGGTCCCAGGAGAGAAAACCCCAAGCCCAGTAAGGGGTTCCTAGGGGGCCTGTCCTTCCATCTGAGGAGTTTGTTTGGGTGTGGGGAGTGGGCCAACAGGGAGCAATACAGGGCGCAACAAGAATTATTAGGCCTGTGGAGATTTATTAAAAGGAAAATGACCCCTGGCTGGTGTGGTTCAATTGGTTGAAGCATCGTCCTGCAGACCAGCAGGTGGTGGCTCAATTCCTGGCCAGGGCATACCTAGGTTCTGGGTTCAACCCCAGTAGGGGCACGTACTTGAGGCAACAAATCCATGTTTCTCTCTCACGTTCATGTTTCTTTCCCTCTCTTTCTCCCTCCCTTTCCCCTTCTCTAAAATCAATGGGTGTGTCTTTGGGTGAGAAAAGAAGGAAGGAAGGAGGGAGGGAGGGAGGGAGGGAGGAAAGTGAGATGACTTTCCCGGTCTCCAACAAAGTAAGGACATTTCAGAAGTGGAGAGAGATATGAGGCATCAGGAAGCCCTTCTGGGCACCACAGTGCTGATGAGCACCTTGGGGGCTCACAGTGATTACTCATTTATTTACGTTTATTGATTGGCTGAGAGCAAGGGGGAAGCATCATTGGGTGGATGAAGAGCAGTGTGGTGGGGGGAGGAAACAGGCAGACTGCACACCGGCTGGCACCTACACTGATCGGCTCTGAGATTGTGGAGGAGATGCCAAAGCACATCTGTCTGTGAGCCTCAGTTTTCTCACCTGCTGAATGGGGTGAAACATATCTTAGAGCCTGGCTACAAGGACAATGTTGTAGAACACCTAACACAATGCCTGTAGATTGTCAGTCGAAGTGAGCGCCTGGGTGGTTTCTCTTTAATTTCCTCCCCAGAATTGTTCCCCAGCCTTCTCCCCATTGTTGTATCTTCTGCCACAGAATCTTTAAGACACCAGGTGTCAGTCCAGGAGTCCCAGTAAGTGCGTGCCCTCCCAGCCTGCTGTGCACAGCCCTGAACTCAGGAGGGCGCAGGATAAACTACCATAATAGCTATGCTTTATGCAGAACTGACTGTGTACCAAGCGGGTGCTGGCATCAAGTGTGGAGCTGTTTCTCTTAACACTGTTCCAGTGACCTACTGCTGCCTGCAAACCACCCAAAACAGTGATTGGAAACAATACCAAGTATTTACACTTCTCATGAATCTGGGGGTTGGCTGGGCTCAGCTGACGAGTTTCACTCAGAGTCATCCATGGTGACTGATCATCAGATGGAGTCATTTCAGAGGCTTTTCACTCACAAATCTGACAGAGGATGCTGACTGTCATCTGGCCACAGCTGGGGTTCATGGCAGGAATGTCCACATGTGGCCTTTTCATGTGCCTGGCCTCCTCATGGCATCTGGGTCCCAAGACCAAGTGAGGGGGAGACAGAGAGAGAGAGAGAGAGAGACCCAGTCAGGTGGCAGTTTTATTGAACTTCATGACCTAGACTTGGAAGTCCAGCAGCACCACTTCAGCCACATTCTTTTCACTAGAAACAAATTACAGAGGTCAGTCTGGAGTCAAGGTGAGGAAGTGAGAGTCTACTTCTTGGAAAGAGGAGTGCTGCAGAAGTTATAGACATGCTTTAAAATCACAGCCATTCATAACAACCCTGCAAAGTCAGCATGATTGTGGTCAAGACACACAAAAAAATGAGTTTCAGAGCAATTATATTGTTAGCCCAAGAGCCTCTGTTTCCCTGTGAAGTAGAGACAGAGTCCTGTCTTCAGAAATCTTTGACATAACAGAAGAGACACAACCTGACCCAAGGGGGTGTTCTAAGCAGAGAGTGGACACGGCCCTGCCCTCAGGGAGCCCCAGTCTGAAGGAGACACGGCCCCATCCTCAGGGAGCCCCAGTCTGGGGCAGACACAGCCCTGCCCTCAGGGAGCTCCCAACTTGATAAGGTTCTCAGAGTCAATTATCATCAGTGATTCCTGGTTTTAATTTGAAGATGCTGACCCAACTTCATGGAGTTGCTCATTACAGTTGATTAAACTTGGCTTTCACACCTTGTGTTGGTTGGATTGTAGAGGTAATTTCCACCAATATGTGTTTGGAATTGTTTTAATGAAATAGTGAAAAAAAACTTTCCTACATTTACACACCAGGACTTCATTCCTTGTGTGCTGGAAAGAGACTTGGAGTGGGAGTCAAGTGGTGGGGTTTTACCCCCAGCCTTGCCAGTTACCAAGAAGACAGCTTTCCCTCTTCACACCTTCCTCCACACCATGGCCAAGCCAGCATGGCCATCCCCCCAGCATTCTGGGAATCAATGACACGTCAGAGACAAATTCCATGCATAGAATACAAAGTTGAGCCAAGATAACTCAGGCCCTCCTAGGCACACAGCCCAGAGAATATGTCCCAGGGTGGGCCAGCTCAAGTGAGTGGAAGTTCCAGTGGGTTTCTGTGGGTAGGAAAAGTCAGAGTGGGAGCTGGTAAGTAATGACACAATCCCCACTCCTCTCTTGGGGAGTTGCCAGGTTCCACACCTTTACTCCACGTGCCTCCGCTATCTACTTGGCCCCCAGCAACCAAGTAGACTCCTGCCACAGGTGGAGGCAGGGATATGGACATTTGGACAGGCGTCTGATGCTGGAGGCCGTAAGGAACTGGAAAGAGACCAGAGTTCTTGGTGAGTAAGGTCCTTCTCCTCTCAGAGTCCCCATTTCCTCATCTAAAACCTGGAGACAAGGTAGCATCTCACAGACCCCCTCACAGAGTAAATCAACATGCACAGGTGTATACCTACCTGATGGGAGGAAATTTTGCTGTTGTTATTTTTGTTCTAAATCTTCATATAAAATTTGAAATATTTCCCTTTTGCAGAGGTAAAGCTGAGGGTGTGGAAGATGCTGACACATGTAGGTAGTTGTGTCAGAGTCAGCCCAGACTTCTACTGTTTATTCATTCACTCACCAAAGACATTTGGTTGGTCTAGGCTCTGTGCCAAGCCCTGGGCAGAAATCAGTAAACCAAGGTTCATGCTTTCCCGGGGTGATAATTTAGTGAAAGACAGGTTCATAGACAGGTGATCACGAGGGCACTGAATGTCCTGCGTATGGGTAACTGCAGGAGGGCACAGGAGGGGAGTCCACCTGGGAGAAGGTACCTTGGAGGGAGCAACGTGTGAGCTGGCATTTCCAACACGAACTAGAAAATACTGACTCACTGACTTGAGGGTATCAGGTGTTACCCTGTGTCCTTAAAACCAGGGATAAAGAGAGACATTGGGCTGAGGGACCTGGGGAGCTGGGTTCTCATCACAGGGAAGAAGCTGCCCTTAGGTTCTCTCCGCAGAGTCTGGGCCCCGAGGCTGGGTCATAGCAGCAAAACTCTTCAAGTCACTCTGGACCAGTTAGTGGAGATGCATCTGCAGTCCCCTTGGTGATATTCTGGGTGGAAGACTCCCCTCACATGCCACCCACTGCCCCAACACTTCTGCGCTCATCAGAGGACTAGACATGGTCTCAGAGCTCACTTCTGTATTTTCCCTCTGCTCACCGACTCCATGTTGTTCTTCCTGAGTCCACTTGTCATCTGTACCCCCAGATTCCTCATCTTTAATATGGGTACAATACCAGCGCCTACAACATGAATTGCTCAAGGATTAAAAGAGCTAACATAAGTAAAGTGATTAGAGCAGTTTCTGGCACATGGTAAATACTCAACAAATGTTACATGTTATAATCTAATTATATGATTACATTACATGACAAGTTATTCCACAGATAGGGGCTGGGCCACTCTCTTTAACTCCTTTCAAAAGTATGCGAGTCATTTTTGGTGGTAACAGTGAAAACAGTGGTCATGATGTAATAAGTGGCTTCAGCAATGAGGACGGTCAGTTTCCATAGCAAAGGTGATTGTGATGGCAGAGGTGATGGTGATGGTGGTAATGATGGTGGTGACTGTGATGGTAGAGGTGATGGTGATGGTGATGATGGTGACAATGGTGGTGACTGTGATGGTAGAGGTGATGGTGATGGTGATGATGGTGACGATGGTGGTGATTGTGATGGTAGAGGTGATGGTGATGATCTCCAGCAAGGGCAGCATTGAGGGCCATGTGCTTCCATCCTGGGTTCCAGTTGTCTTAGTGAGACCCCTGAGGACATATTCCATGTCTCATTCCTCTTGATATCTCCCCCACCCATCCCCTGTCCTATGCTGCACCTGGTAAGCAGCCCGCCTGGGTACACAATGCATGTTTGCTGGATGCGTGCCAGACCTCATTCCAGAGCCTCATCACTACAAGAAATAAAATGTCACCCTTTCTTCTAGTAGCTGCTTATATATCCTTCATAGCTGAGTTAGGAGATCCTGACTCCTTACCTGACTCACTCTCACTGCAATTGAAGGTCCTTCACCCTGTTCCATACTGGTAAAAAATGGTTGGCATCCCACCTTTATCTGGAGCCCCATGCTAGTTAAGGGGCTGACTGAAGGCATTGCCCCTGCCCTGTCAAGGTGTGGCTAAGGGTGCTTGTAGCATTGCCCAAATCCTGACTGAGAGATGCTTGTGGGGAAAAGAGAACTCACTCCTGCAAGATATCAAGGAATAAATAACCCCAGAGGGTCTGCTTGAGCCACACTTCCAAGGAAGTCAAATCTCTAGAGCAGAGTCTGCCCTACCCAACTCTGCCACCTGAGAGCAGGGCCTTCTCCAAAGCAGCCTCATCCTTTCTGGGCAGTCTTCAAGTGCCCAGATCCCACCCACCTGCCCACCCTGCCCCCACCACAAAGAATACAGGTCTTTGGGTCTCAAACTAAAAGCAAACTGGGGCCAAGACTACTAACTATCACTTAAAGTCTATTCTCCCCTTTCCCTGTTCTATCAGTACTTCTTTTTAATTGGGCACACAATGATCCTGGGTTTAGAATAATGACAATCTCTCCTGGCCTTTATCGCAACTAGATTGGACTAAGTTTTGGTCAATAGGATGGGAGAAGAAACAAAGTGTGCAACTTTTGGAAAATGTCTTTAGAAGGAAGGGAGCATGGTCTTCTTCTGTCCTTCATTCTGCTGACAAGAATGGAGACATAATGGATGGGGCTCCAGCAGCCACTTTTGACCTTGAGGCAATATGGGAAATAGAGTCCATGAATGGTGGAAGAACAAGACAGAAAGAGCCTAGACATTATGCAACACTTGAGCAGTCTAGGGTCAACTACTTCTGAGTTTCTTAGAAGTAAGAGAGAAATGAAAATTATTTTATTTAAGTTGCAGCTATTTTGTTTGTTTGCTTTATGTAACTACAGGCTAAACTTAATTCTAATTGACACATCTACTGACTGAATCTGGTCCCTAGGCATATTTGTTTGCCCACATAGTAACTTTCAACTATTTTAAATTCTAGTCCAGCCTTTTAAAACCAAGAGGTTTTCTTCACATAAAAAATTGAATTATGACTTCTGCTGAAAAGATGGAAGATCTGACACCCCTGGGCCTACAATTCAGCCTGGCAAAATTGAAAGCTTAATAACAGTCACCCTTTCAGCTGGGTCATGGATCCTTGTGTTCATTCAACACAGTCTCCACTGAGCCCACTTCATTCTACATTCCCGCCTGGCTCCTGCCGGCTCCGAGTTGGCGTCCCCCTGGCAGATGTTCCCTTGGTCCACACTCAGTTGCCCAGGAGACCTCCTTGCCCTGCCTTCCCTATATGAGCCATGGGGAGCTGGATCCCCTATACACCTAGAACCAATCAAAGGCTCACTTTCTGGCACAGCTGTGGGGTGGGAGCTTTCTCAGGACAGAAATTATATCTGAAGGCAGAAGCAAGTTGGAGAACAAGTATCTGGGACCAGGGCAGGGGCTTGTCCTGGGCCACCGAGTCTGTAGCAGAGCAGACCAGGAGTCTGTTGTACCAAGCTCTGGCCCAGTGCACCAAGCTCCTGAGTCTGCAAATTTGTGCCTGGAAAGAAACAGAGTGCCTAAAAACAAACAAACAAATAAACAAATAAGCAAAAATACAGAGTTGCTGTGTCCAAATCCAGGCATTGGTGGGAGTACGTGGTTAGAAACCTGCTTGTGTGGTATTCTGGTGAAGACTGCCAGCTCCTTCCGCTTCTGGACCCTGACCTCTGAAATGACTGTGACAGGGACAGAGGCCACCTCACAGCGGGAGCTGCTGTGTTTCAGTGTCAGGCTGGGAATTCCTCTTTGCAGAGGTCATCAGTTGTTCAGCTTTCATTTTGGTATCCCTGGGGCCAGAAAAAGCCTAGTATGTGGGAGACTAAATAAATAGGAGTTGAATGAATGAATGAATAAGTGAATGAATGAATGAAACAGCAAGAGTCCAGGGCCTTTGTGATAAACTTCAGGAATGTCCAATCCATGGCCTGCAGGCTGCATGTGGCCCAGGATGGCTATGAATGCAGCCCAACACAAAACTCTAAATTTACTTAAAACCTTTTTTTTTTTTTTTGCTCATCAGTTTTTGTTAGTGTTGTGTATTTAATGCCTGGCTCAAGGCAACTCTTCTCCTCCCAGCGTGGCCCAAAGACACCAAAAGCTTGGACACCCCTGCTCAACGAATGATGCCACGGTCAGTCACAAAAGCTCATCTTCCCCTCCCAGGCTCCTGTCCTTGGGAATCACCAAACACTCTCGAACGGAGAACTCCGGGCAGCTGGTCCCAATCCCCATCCTTCCCTTCACTCCGTGGACTCCTCCTGGCTTGTAGAAAGAGTCCAAAAGTAAAGAAAATTTCCCAAGTGGCCACAGTAGCTTCCCTCAGGAGAGCCCTGCTACTCATGGCCCCTGCTGGACTGCATTTCAGCACCCCAGTGACCAATAAGAAATCACTCCACTGTTAGGACCAGTGATACGTTTCTCCAAGCAGCAAAATTAACAAGGATGGATAATTAATCAAAGACATGTACAGCATCTCTGTTATTTTTTATTCTTCACCCGCTCTGATGCATTATTGGTTTGCTTTAGAACTAGTTCACAGCTGGGTCTTGATACCCTTATCTCAGGGTTGCCAGTTCCAGACTGGACGGGGGGGCAGCTCTGCTGCTAATTTCTGAGCCCTTCAAATCATTTCTAAGCACATTAAAGTCACATAAGCAGGACATGTAATGAGACAGCTCTACTTTGCTTTGATACTTTTAATTAACAGCCTGAGAAAAGGAGGGAGAAGAGGGGAGGCCCGGGAGAGATGCCTGGGGCCTAGCCATGCCCACACAGTGCCAGCTGCAGAAATCAAGTGAAAACCAGCTGGCTCTTCCCGGAGCACCCCTGCTGCCTCATGGGTGCCAGTAGTTATTTCCAACCCACAGAGAGATACAGGGAACATGCAGGGGAGACATGTGACCCAGGCCAATTCAAGGGATACAGAAAGAGGTTCCTTCTCTAGAACCAACGTTCCTTCTTCCAGTGGAATGCTGGCAATTTGGCAAGGAAACTTCCTGAATGGGACATGCTAAGCAGGGACTTTCTCCTTCAATCATTTATTCACTCAATCAACATTTATTGAGTGCCTACTGTGTGTCAGGCACTGTCATAGTTATCCTAACACTAATCCTAACCCAAATGTTAGTGGATCATTAAACATAGCATTTGAATGCCATACATACATCAGTGAACAAAAGAAACATTAATCCCAACCCTCAAGGAGCAACCATTCCAGCAGAAAAAGACAGACATAATGATTAAGCATAATAAATAAATGCATTACATAGTTTGTTAATGTTGGGAGAGAGTTATCTAGCAGACTTGCATTTTCACACATGTTACAAGTAAGGAATTGATTGCTTCTTATTCTGTATTATTCTTTCAAGGATATTTGTGTGGCAAACAGCCCTGGGAGCTAGAGATTGTGTTTCTCACTGCAGTGGAGGGAGACCCACTCACTCTTCAGGTTAATACAATTATCATCTCTTCTGGAGGAAAGGACAGGCTCTCTTACTGTTCGTTATAAAAGCTTTGGGCTCTGCAAATGTCGGTTCCTGTCCTGTAACATAAGCCATTGCACATGTGGGTATTATTTGGTCCTCTTCGCTTGTCCTGTGGGATTTGGGACTCAGGAAACTAGGAAACCGGTACGAGAGTTACATTAGACAAGATGGGATAAAATTTGTCCTCAGTGTTAGTGGAACTGACCAATAACATTACCTCTGCATTCAGAGACAAATTTTAAGTCAGCTTCAACTCATTGCCCAGGACTGTTCTTAATGGCAGAATCACCTGGACTTCCTGTCAGGTGAAGGCAGAGTCTACCCTATTAGTACATGCTGCCTGGTTAGTACATGGTTAGTACCCAGGGAGCCCTGAGAGCAAGAGGTGGTGTTGTGGCCAGTACAGTGGATAAGGCCACTATCTGAGAACCCCCGAAGATTTCCCAGACCGGTCTGCCCTGATGATGGCTGAGTGCTAGCATGTCCCGTCATGATTAGTCCATATCTCCCAGCGTAATGCTGAAGATCTTTCTCATTTTCTCTAAGATGTTTGTATCTTCCTAATTAGGTTGTAAGCTCAGGACAGGTACTGAGTGTCTGAGTGTTTCCAATCTGTCACACACCTGGCAGAATTCTCTGCTCATCAATAAATTCTTGGTGACAATATCAACAAGCCTCCTGCTCAATGCAAAGCAGGACACCTGTCCTAACGTCACTTAACCTGTGCACCTGTCAGGGAGGAAAGAGAAATTCACACTCGGGCAGGGCTGTGGGGGCCACAATGTCCTCTCTCCCTTCCAAGCTGCCTCTCCTGCTCAGCCTGCTTTGGCCACTCGCCTACTTCCCACCCCTCTCAGTGAATGGACGAGCCATTCCCCCGCCCTGCCCCCACCCCCAAGCATCCCAAGAGAGAAGGAGGTGGAAATGCTTGGTTAAATACTTTCCAATCTGCATCCTGCTCCCTCACCCTCCACAACTATTATTGGTAAGTGAACCAATTTTCTCTCCTGACATCTGTAGCTCTTAGCAGTGACTATATTGAAAAACCCTTTATGATTATTTGAAATCTTCCCCGCAGTTTGATTCCTGATATTTCTCTTTACTCACTGAATGACCCTTTTAACGCATTATTTCTTACACTGCAGGCCTTCCCATCTCCCCACCACCTTGGATATTTATCCCCTCTCTCTCACAACATACAGAGAAATAGGTCCACCTCCTCCCCCTGGCCCCTTTTATTGCCTTCCCCACTGAAGGCATCCCCTTCTAGAAGTCTCACTTCCAGTGTAGGACTTTGTGAAAAAGAAGATTTCTCAGGGAAGTGAAGTCCCCTCCCCGCCATGTACCAGGGAGCCCCATACACCACCCCCGGCTTGTTCTCATGATTATTTCCAGTTCCTACCAGAACACTTAGCATTCCAGCCTCAGCATGTGAAGCAACTTTTCTCCGGAAGAAAAATATGTTTTGGGGATAAGTAAAACTTGTAGTGATTATAATAACAATCCAAATTAGAATGGGTCTGAAAACACTCACTGCCGATGGTGGGGGATGGGATGGGGGCTAAATGATGCACTGAGCCTCGTTTGGCCCTAAAGACTTTGGTGGAATGTATCTTCCTGCAATGGTGGCAGGAGAGATGCGGCAAAGGTTGTAAAGGCACAAAAATGTCATCTGATCTCAGGTTAACACTGCTGATGTCTGGTGATTCCAATGAGCATGTGTCCTAACACAGTATTAAGAGAATGAGCACACCCCCAACAGGGACCTGAGACCTCTGCTGTCTTCTCACTGACAAGCATCTGAATCCCTCTTGATAGATTTCAAACACCTTTTTAGGGGCATCTGTCACTGTGCCATTCATTCATGTAACAAATAGTTCCTGGGCACCTGGTATGTGTCAGGGAGTATGACTGTACCTAGAGGGGACAAAGAGGAATAAGCTAGGTTCCTGCCTCCTGAGCTCACAGTTCAGCATGGGAGGTGGACACAGAAGTAGCCATGACTGCAAAGGATGGGAGAGCTGGAAGTTAAGAGCCCAGATTCTGGAGCAGGGTTGTCTGGGTTTGAAGCCAGCTACTACTTGTTAATTGTGAGACTTTGAGAAAGTCTTTTAACCTTCCTGGGCCTCAGTGTTAAGAGTACTTACCACATAGGATTGATATAAGTAAATATACAAAAAGCCATTAGGACAGAGTCTGGCAGATGGTAGATGTTGTATAAATGTTAGCTATCCTTGTTAACAAGAGTGAATGATTCAACTTCCTGATACCTTTGCTTGAAAAAAGTCTTATTATATTAATCATTATTTTACCTTCTGTTCTCAAGACAAAGAGAGATCAAAAGATTCACCCTTCATTTCTCAAAAGAAAGAGCTGAGATCTGGAGACGTTGAAAAGAACATCCTGGGGAAAACAAGTGGCCCAAAGAGGTAAGCTGAGTCAAGAGAGGTAGGGAGTGGCTCTTGCTGCTACACAAGGGAGATGGGTACCCTTTGATTCTGATCTACCCAAATCTACCCTCTGCTTAACATTAGGGCTCAGGATATGTGTGTGGGGCCAGGTTCCCCTGAGAGGTGTCACCTGTGGAAATGGGGTCCTTTCACAGAGTCATGAGAAAAGCATTTGAGGGGACCCATGCCTGGGAGGATGAGGTGTAGTTGTAAGGTCTATTGAAGCTGGAGTAAATACAAAGGACTGGCCCGGGTTCAGCTCTGTCCCACTGTGAAAGAAGTCCAGCCTTGCCTCCATCAAGCCAAGGTCCAGATATTCTGTGCAGTTGGTTCAGTCCATATCAAAGCTTAGTTCAGTTCAGCCTCTGTCCCTGTCTGGCTAGCTTAGTCTGTTCCAGGCTGCACTTGGTTGGTACTGCATTGCTGTACCCAGGCTCATGCTTGGAGCCTGCCTGGACTTGGAGCCCGTATGGTCTGCAGGGGGCCCCAGGTGTCTGCTAGGCCTGCATGGCTGCTATGGAGATAGAACACATGAGCACACGAGCACACAAACAAACATGTGTAACATGGCCAGTGAGTGAAAGAGAAAGAACATGCTTGTCTTTGTTAGGCTTAAATTATATTATTTTGGGCTTGGGAAGGACCAGGTGCTTTTTTAAACTAACCAATTAACTTTCCAGCTCCATGGGCTGTTGCTAGGCCCTCCCCACAACCAATCCATCTCCTACATCTTCCAGGGGTTTGTGTCTTTTGTTCAGTCTATTCTTTCCCCAGGCTAGGCTCCTCCCCTTATGGTCACCGTCTTGGCTCCTACTGCGCATGCCTCACAGTAGAAGCACCTGCCCTTGTGCCATTTTGGCTTCTACTGGGAATGCACCGTGCAGAGGAATTTCTCCTTCATTGTTTTATTTCTCCCCCAGTAGGCTGGGCAAGTGGACCCATTGTACCCTGGGGAGATTGGAAAGCTGATCCTTCCTCCCTGCGTGGGGGAGGGAGGGGTGTTAATCCCCTTGGGGACAATGCTGCAATCGTCTGGGGAGCCTGTGAATGCTGCAACTTCCTAGTGAAGCAGGCTTATTTTCTTGTTTAGCTACCTAGTCTATTAGGCTTAATCATGTCTGATTCCCTTTGTTCCCTTCCTTTGTTAATATCTAGCTACCTATGCTAACAGAGGGGTTCATGGGATGAGGGCACAGGTCTTCCTAGTTTCCCTTTTCTCGCAGCTGCCCCATCCCTAAAGGGCCATTAGCTCTCAGCCACTTGGCGGGTGTCTCCAGGTGCTTTTTTACTGGACTGATATGAGGGTCATCTGCACCTGGAGACTTTCCACTTGGATGAGAGGTTTGAAGAGTGGGCCATGTCCCCTCTGACCGAGCTATGTCCCCCCAACCAAACTAAGGGCCCATAGCTAGAGCACAGCATGTGGATCTTCTCTCAGTCCTCAAAATCTGCCCATTCGAGTCAGATTGTAGGGGCAGGGGTGGGGGTCAGATGCTGTGAATCGTGGGAACTGCTCTGAGGCTGGGAGCATCCTCCCTGACATGCTGCTTACTCAGATTGGGTTGTCATGATAGAACCAGGCAGCCATGCCCAGGTCAGACCCTCATCTCCACAGCCACAGGACCCTTCTGCCCCAGACCCATCTACCCAGATAATGCGGGCACAGGGGTTGATGTACTGCTTAGGAACGTCCACAGGGAGGAGCCAAAGGGCATCTCTATCTTAGGTGTGGGGAGGGGCCTCTCATGAAGTGCAACAAAACCTCCAGGTGTCCATTGTTCTATATAGCACCTAAAGCAATTCACATCTATTGAGTAATACATTTCAGTCCTACATGCTAGTCAGGATAAGCCTTATTGTCCCCATTTCACAGGTAAGAAAACTGAGGTTAGAGAGGTGAAGAGGCTTACTCTGGGCATACAGGGAGGAAGGACAGCACAGACCATTCAGCCATGGTCTCCAAGCTCCAGATCCAGCGCTCGTCCTCTGGCCTTGCGGCAGTGTGTGTGGGATTCCTGCTTGTATCTGGAGTCTAAGAAGGGGAAGAGCTCAGAGGAAGGCCTGCCCACTGGAGAGGTACGTTGGCGGTCAACTGCATACACATCTCTGGAAGTCAGAGAAATGCGGTTGTCCCTTTCTTTCCAGGTCTGGGTTTACCCTAGCTGGGCACCTGGGATGTGGGATCTTAGGGTGAGTGCACACGGACGATAGGCCCACTGGGCTCCAGAGCAAGGGAACAGCTGCAGGATTATAAACACGTGGCCCAGCGTGGTGGACTGCTGCTGCTGCTGAAACCATTACTGCAGTGATTAATTAGGTGTCTTCCATGCAGAGCCTCTGGGTTCCTGGGGCTGCTTGTCAAAACTGCAGGGCTCAGCAAACTGCGGGCACCAACCCAGAACCTCCATCCAGACACACTGCACTGGAGAGGGAGTAGTCTCTGACACTCTGGAGTTCTGTGCCCCACTGGGCCCACTTTGCTTGGGTATTGTAGCTGTGGGAGTCTGTCTTTTTAAAAAGGTTTAAGGACCTTAAAGGCTTCAACACCCATTTACTGAAGATCTGCTATGTGCATCCACAATCTCAGGTACTTTCATGAGTTACCATGCATCACTCCTATTTTCCAGATGAGAAAACTGAGGTTCAGAGGAGTAAAGAAGCTGCTTAAGATCACTCAGCATAAATGAGAAGGATCTGTTCTACTCTAATCAGCTTAGGATGGGAGTGGGGTTCCCATAGCCTCCAACCTTGGGATGCCTAAAACTAAGCCCCTTTGCCTTTAATATTCCTCTATCTCATTTAGAAAATTGTTCATGAGGCCTCATAGACTCAATAAGCACACTCCTCCTTACCTTCCTTCATCCAAGACACATGTACTCCTCTGGTCTGGGGTGGAAAGTTGGTGTGGGATAAGCGAAAAAAGAAGTAGGAGCACCTTGACTCGAGCCCAGGTAAATGGTCTCACCCTAAATCTTACTGGGCCAGGACCATCCTCATGGGGGAGGATTGGGCTGGTGAGGACAGGTGGGCTGAGAGGCTGAGAGGATGGGGGATCGTGCGAGGCATTGAGAATGAGATCTATCTTCTTGCTCAGTTTCTGTGTGTGAACAACTCTGTGCATGTGTGCATGTGTGTATATGTGCCATTATTGGTTTGCTTCCCTGCATCTGTAGCTCAGAGACCCAGAGGCAGGATGATGGGTCCATCGATTAACATTTTTATTCACTTCAAGATATGGAATGAGAGTCCCTTTTGAGACATTTTTCTGGAAGCAGATGCCTTTACCTTAAATGTTATTTGTCAGTTCTGTTTCCCAACCTCTAGAAGAAAGTGCACAACCACATACAGAGGCAAGGAGGAACCTGATCCTTTGTGGCCTTTCCAGAGTGGGAGAGCAACACCAGAGGGGCCTGAGCCCAGGGACAGATGGCTTCCAGGGTGGGGATGTTCTTCAGGTATCTCTGGGGTGGCCTGCAGAGCCCAGCCCTGCCAGACCCAATCTTGAGTCTTCGGTGACCTTGAAGGCCCTCAGAGTGGCAGGTCCCTCAACTTGTAGTTCTCAAACTTTGTTGCATATGATCACCACCTGAAAGGCTTGCTAACATAATGGACTTCAGGTGTTGTGATATTTTTAGGAGTAAAGTCCAGGATCCTGCATTTCAACAAGCAGCTCAGGGGAGTGTTACGACCCATTGACCAGCACTTCTGAAAAAACTTGCAGCGTATTCAGACCTTGTTCCTTGATCAGGATGATCAGCTGGAAAAGTGGAGCCCAAGAAAGGGGTGCTGAAATAAATAAAATCTTTGAAAAAAGAAAAAGAAAGGGGTGCTGAGGCTGCCTCTAGGAGGGAGGAAGACTCTTATGGGGGATGGGGAGCCTTATTAATTCTCTTAGAGTCACTCAAGGTTATACCCTTCCACCCCTCTGTCAATGCCCTCCAGTCAAAGATCCCCACAAACACACCAGTAGCAGAACAAGTTGAGTTTACTGCGTGTTGAATTGAGGAAGAACACACACCACGGTGACTGTGGGGGTCTCAGTAAGAGAACAGAGCTGAAGAGAAGGTGTTACAGAACATGCGCTTTGCTGTGCTTTTGTGCACTTGGGTGAGGTGATTTGGGAGGGTCCAAGGAAGCAGGAATTCACTCTGGCTTGAGTGCTGCCAGTAAGCAGGGACGATCCTGTGATGGTGTCTAGATCAATTTGATATAGGCAGGGAAAGCTAGAGCAAGGCCAAAGCTGTAATTGGTGAAAAAGCAGTAGTCACTCACAGGGAGTTTTTCTGAGGTGTGGCATTTTATGACTTGTGCAATGTTCATGTTTCGCCTGTGTTCAGACATAATTAAGGAATGGACTGTTTTATCTTGACCTACCATGGTGACAGGTGGTTTTGTCTGATGTTGATGTTCTGTGAAGTTGTCTGTGTTCAACAGGAGAGCACCAAGGCCAATTCCCAGACATCAGGGTTGCTTTTCTCTTTCTCACCACCCTATCATAGCCCCCCACCCCAGAGAAACTGGGCAGCTTGTATATTGTCTGAAGGAAGGACAATAACAACCAATATAACTGACCTTATCTCCAACCCCTCAAATACTCTGGTTGATTCCCTGTATAGCTGCAGGCATCGTGCCCCCAACTGCAGGGATGAGTCTGCTGTCTCCTCTCCTGCTACTCCCCCAGCAATGGTTTCCCTCTCATTCTTCTAGCTTCTGCTCCTCCCACTAAAAGACAAGCTCCATGCAAAAAAGATAACCCCTCTGTTTCTTTGTGCCTTCATTGCCTATTACTGCTCTGCTGCTGTGTTCCCATGTAGCTATGACTGGCGCCTATAAGAGTCCCCAAGTTCCTCTTGCCCTACAGTACTCAGCCCAGCTAAGCCTTATAGGAGAATAATGAGGGGTGGTGGATGATGTGTATGATGTTGAGGTTGATGGCGTTCCTAGTGTCAGTTTGGGTAACAGTGTCATACTGATGGTGATAATCACAATAGTGGCAGAGATAGCGATGGGGAAGTGTTAAGGATGGTAGTGACCATGGAGATAGTGATGCTGTTATTGATGGCTGTGGTGGTAATGAGGGTGATGTTGGGGATAGTGAGGACAGAGTTTATGGCCATCACAGTAATGGAGAAGGCAATAGTGATGATTATAATAAAGATTAGTGTGTAGATAAAACCTGTGGGGTTTTTCTTCACATGGAATAATGGAATAATCTCTGAGAGTTTATTAAGTCATCCACTTCTTTCTCCTGGCAAGAAAACTCTAAATCATTTCTTAAAGGTTTCTGGTGGGCAGAGAGTGACGCAGAATGATGAAACTGGTATGACAGATCTCCTGTGGAGTCTACTTCCACATCTGTAGCCCCAGACTTGCCCCATATCCAGCCCATGAAAAGGAGATGCAGATGGCTGCTGCATTTATGGCAGTGTTCTCAAACAGAAGAGGGGCTCACTGATGGGCAGTGACAGCTGTGTGGCACCTGGGAGACTCAAGAAACCTGTCTCTGACAAAGCCTGTCATTTGCATGGTCAAGGATGAATACACGATAAAGGGCCTGGAGTCCCAGAACCCAGGTTGGCCCACAGGCAGTGGCATAGGTCAGATGGCCTAGACTAGAGCACTCAGAAGCCAAAATGCAGACAGGTTTTGTGTGATGATGCTACATGAACAGCTAAGAGTAGAGAAAGTGGGGCTGACAACCTGAATGCACAGGCCGAGGTTTCTGGAACAATGATTTGTTTAGAGAATGCCTGAGGTCAGAGGGCCCGAAACCAGGTCAAAGACTGCCACCAACAATGGACTGTTACACCCACCCTAGAGCGCCCAGTGACTGACCTCTCTGGGCAGGGGAAGCCGAGGCCTATAACCAGCTGCTATACCCCATCCTGGGTGGTCCTGATCAACCCCACTTAGCTTCCATGACTTCATCCCACCTAAGAACTCTCAGAACTCAAAGGCATAGAAATCAGGGGCCTGAGGTTTGGAGAGATTCCCAGGTGACTTGGAAGTCATACGGTAGCCTTTGAGATGCTTGCCATCTAGGAAATCAGCCACATAAAACCCCCAAATGGGAACTGTGTTCTGTATCAGTCAGAGTCAGCTCGTGATAATATAAACCACTCTAGATATTTCCAACAGAACATTTAATACAGGAAATTGATCACATAACTGTTGGAAGAGCTAAGAGGTCAACAAAGGGATGGGGAAGGAACCAGAGGCCAGCAAGAGCAGAAGCCACTCTGATCCTTAGGGCTGGAGGGACAACATCTGTTACCAGAAAGCATTTGCCAAGGCTGTTTGGCAGGAGCTGGGACCATGTTGGAGTTTCAGTCACCCTGAAGACATCCATTAAAGCAGTAAGAGATAGGGAGAAATATCCTGTCATCTCACTTTTTCTTTTCTGCACTCTTCCTCCCACTGGCTGACCCTGGCAAGAGATCAGTTGGCATGGATGACTGGGAAATAGATAGGAAATAGATCTGAAAGCAAATAGGCATTGATCATTCTATGTCTCAACCTTAGGAAGTTGAACTGGTAGTGTAGGTACCTAGAAATTAATAAAGGAAAGGAGCAAAAGGAATTAGACATTGCTGAGTCTAATGGGCTAGGGAGCTGAATCAAACACTGAGCCTGCTGGCTTCACTAGGAAGTTACAACTTCACGCACTCCCCAGGGAACCACGTCTTCATTCCCCACAGATCCCTGCGGGGAGAGATAGAACAATAAAATGGGAAGATAGCTGCATGCCCCATACAAGCCAAGATGGCACAGGGGGAGGAACTTCTATTTTGAGGCATGTGTAGTAGGAACTAAGATGGTGACCATAAGGCATGTCTAGCCTGGGAAAAGGATTCGATTGGATAAGGGACACAGAACCCCCAAAGATCTAGGAAATGTATTGGTTAGAGGGAGGCTCCAGGCCAGCCTGCAAAAGCTTGGGAAGTTGATTGGTTAGTTTGAAGGGGCTCCTGCTTCCCAAACCCAAGATAACATAATCCCAGTTTAACAAAGAAGCTCCCTCTTTGCCAGTAACACACTTCACTTGCACATTCTCTCTCCATAGAAGCCATGTGGCCCTAGCGGCCACCTGGGGACTGCAGCAAACCATGTGGGCCTGGAGAGATGCACAGCCAGCTGGAGCAGAGCCAGGAATACAGATCAAGCTAGCCTTATGGTGACAGGGACTAGAATGGACTGGGTCAGTGGCACAGAACTTTTAGACCCTGGTCTTTGTACTAAGCTTGATGAAGACAAGGCTAGACTTTTTCCATGGGACGAACACTGGAGTTGAACCCAGGATAGTCTTTTGTGTTTGCTTCAACTTCTTCAATAAATCTTAGGACTAAACCTCAACTTTCCATGTGTGGGTCTCCAGAAAAGCTTTTCTTGTAACCCAACAAAAGAGCTCCATTTACACCAATAATAGAACTACCATTAGAGTCTTCAGTGGCCAATAACTAACATCTCTTCTTCCATGCCTAGTTCATACCTTTCTGAAAAATAGAAATAGACGCATATGAAGACCAAATATTACCTTAAGCCTACTGCAACAGTAGAGACTGTGGCATTAGGGTCTCTTATCCAGGTGGGCTTGCTAACACCTCATGCCTCAATTTGACCGAATTAGTGAGTCTCAGGCAGAGCTGGACATCCACAGCCCCATCTCCATCCCATGGTGCAGAGGAGCAGAAAGTATGTGCTTCCTGTCAGCAGCAAATTCCCTAAAGTGGAGAATGCTCAGATCCCCCAAACTCACCGACAGTGATATTGCCTCTTCCCCAGGATGGCAACGAGAGAAGTGATGGAGAGAGGAGAGGGTTGTTGTTCTAATGAAGGCCCCTCCAGATGGAACCAGAGATTAGATGACATCAAATCATAGTCTCCAGTGGGGAGCATGGCCAGTCTCTATGACATTCCTGCCAACTGGGTGTTCGGCCTCTCTGAAAAATGGTCAGGAATGGGGGCTCAGTACCATCCAAAGAAGCTCATTTTATCTTCACACAGTTCTGATGGTTAAAACGTTTTTTCTATTAATATGAATGTTTCCTCTAATTTCTATTTCTCCCTAGGGTCTTCACATAACACATCTGATCATTCTTTGACAGGAAGATGTTGAAGATGTACTTAAAAAGGGCAAGTACGTCATTCTGAGACGTAACTTCTCCAGGCTAAATAGTTCCAGTCCCTTCCTTCTGCTCTTACATGATCATGGTTTTCCAACCATTCAACATCCTAATCACTGCTTTCTGGACAAATTTAGTTGCTCAATGTCCTTTTTATGGTGTAGCACCTAGAACCAACCACACCGAGAAGTAACCCTGTTATCTCTGCCATTGAATGTCTCCCTGGAGCTCTCCTCTGCACAAGGGGTTTAGATTTGCCATCATTAGTCCTATCCAATGAGATTGTTTCCCCATTTGGAACTGGGAAAGCTGAGGTTCAGAGAAGGTGTGGCTTATCCAGGGTCACATAATTAGTAAGTGACTCAGGTCTGTTGAATGACAAAACCCATTTTTATTCCTCTAGGACACACTGTCCCCTACACTGGGATGCAAAGCCATAAGTAACTCACTTGCAGACCCCAAAGTTGAAGAAACACAGAGGAGAGTAAGACCCTGTGACTCTGGAACCACAGAGAGTGAGAGGAGGACAGGGAAGGGGGAGAAAAGGGATCCTGAGCCCTAGCCCCTTCTCATCCCCGACATGGACACTGTGCCTTGTGGCCTCTTGGTGGAGAGCAATGACTATTCCACGACCAATAAACCCAGAGAGGGAGGAGCACTGAGCAGCAGTGTCTCCTGGCTCCTCACTGACAGGAAGCCCCAGCACACAGAGCCTCAGATTTCTCATGTTTATTTTACTGTGTTTTAGGCAAATAGCTTTGCTAGAAACACTCATTTCTGACTGCAGCTGAATAAAGTTGTGCCCAGTGCCTGAGACAGAAAGGAAATCATGAGTTAATAATTCATCAGAGGGGTGTGTGTGTGTGTGTGTAAGGCTGCCTGAGAACAAGTCTCATATTTTTCATTTATAGGCTTCTGATACCATCTGACAGAAATCCGTTCTTAAGTGAAATATTGATAGGTTTACACTGAAATCTTTAGCATGCCTTCTAAATTGCCTTAATTAAAGTTATCAAAGAGGGGTGGCAGCTGAGAAGGGAGATCAGAGCTGCTGGGCCTGGAGACACACTCAAGCACACACGCACTCACTGCATGGCTGCTGATTAACAGTCAGCTGCCCTGAACAGAACCGATGGTTGAATTCTAAAAAAATGGTTATAAAAAGGCTTTTGCTTCCAACTCAGAGCCCCTTCCCTATTTAAATCCATGTTGCACCTAAATTCTATAGCCTGACTTGGTATTGTGGTCAAATTGCCACTCCAGTGGCCACATCTTCTTGTCACCTGTGGCTCAGTTGCCCCACCACATGGAGGACTCTGGACCAGGTCTTTAGACAAAGAGATTCAGGGAAATAGCCATGGCCCCTCACTCAGAAAGGACATCAAGTGGTCTGCCTATGTGACCTCTGCTGCCTGGGCAATGGAGGTCTCACAGACTAGGTGATTGGAGGTGGTGTTGGGGGGCCAATAAAAGATGGGGAGGTGAGGGAGTGGGGCCTGGATACTCAAGGCCATGAGGGAGGGCCAGGAAATATACAAGTTAGCAACACAGAAACACAGGGCAGGGAGTAAAATATACATACTGTCTTCAGAATTGAGTTTACAAGTTCATGGATCAGAGTGAGGAAGTATAGGGCCTGGCTTTGTGGTGTGGTGGTTTCAGAGTTTCTGACCTTCCATTGATCTCTTTCTCATTGTGAGTCTTTCCCTCCCTCCCTCAACCTTCCCTATCCTTCCTTTCTTCCTTCTTTCCTTCTTTACTTCTTTCTTTCTCTCTTCTATTCCTCCCTCTCTCCCTACTACCTCTCTCTCCTTCTTCCTATCACCCTACTTTCTTTCTCCTGTCTTCCTTTTGCAGGCAGAATCAGAAGCAATGGTAAACATTCATCAGCAAGGCTTAGTTGAAATGTCAAACACTCACCTACTGTCCCTGCCACTTTTCTAAGACTCTATGTCCTCCTAGCAGTTATTTACAGTTATTTAAAGTAAAATACTGACAGTTACCTACAGAGTAGTTTCCATAAGACTGTTGGCTGATTTCTCCAAAGAAATCTTGCAGACAAGAAGAGGATGGAAAGAAGTATTCCAAGTCATGAAAGGCAAGGACCTACATCCAAAATTACTCTACCCAGCAAAACTTTCATTTAGAATGGAAGGGCAGATAAAGTGCTTCCCAGATAAGGTCAAGTTAAAGAAATTCATCATCACCCAGCCTTTATTGTATGAAATGTTAAAGAGACTTACCTAAGAAAAAGAGGAAGACCAAAAATACGAACAGTAAAATGACAACAAACTCACAGTTATCAACAACTGAACCTAAAAATGCAAAAACAAAAACAAACTAAGCAAACAACTGGAATAGGAATAGAATCCCAGAAATGGAGATCACATGAAGGGTTATCAGTGGGGAGGGTGTGGGGGGAGAATGGGGGAAAAGTTACAGGGAATAAGAAGCATAAATGGTAGGTACAAAATAGACAGGGGGAGGTTAAGAATGGTACAGAAAATGGAGAAGCCAAAGAACTTATATGTACGACCCATGGACATGAAATGGGGGGGGGCAATGTGGGTAGCAGGGGGTGTGCAGGGTGGAGGGGAATAAAGGGAGGGGGAATGGGACAACTGTAATAGCATAATCAATAAAATATATTAAAAATAAAAAATAAAGTAAAATACTGATATGTGTTCTGTATAAGAGAGATTAACATATTAACGGAAGATAACTATGTTACAGCCCCAAATCTCTGTCATGGAGTCCCAGCTTCAATGGCCTGGTTCGCTACACCAGCCCAGGTGTCCTAGCTCCTCTTAATCCCTGAGCAGAAGTGGAAGGCGGGGCTCCCTTCCTAGAGACCCATGCTCTCTGTCTGATGGAGCTCCCATTGCTCCATCACAATTATGGAATGCAAGAACTAGAGGAGCCAAGGGTGGTGCAGAGGAAAAGTGAAGAGCGGTGGGAATGGCCAGTGGCATGAGAATGGGGACAGTGTGTAATTGTTGGTGAAAGGTTTTCAGCAGCTGACACAAAAGGACATATGGGAAGGGGGAGGCTGTTGACTTCCAGATTAGTGGGGAATGGGGTGGCATGGAAGGAAAAATCAGACATGGAATGGGGTTTTCTGGAGGGGTTAGGAGCCTTGATCATGTGAATTTATTTATTCATTCATCAACTATTTGTTTTCTATTCCTTCGTCAATTATTTATGGTGCATGAGCAATGTGGCAGGCACTGTATTATGTACTGGGGGCTGGACCTGCAAATTCACAGTCCCTGGTCTCAAGGACAGCCTGACATACCACCTGTATGGACTCCTTGTCTCTAATCTATCTCCCTGAAACAGAGACCTCTGTCTTCAGCACTTCTAGGGTGAAAAGGTCATCATAAGAATGACAGGCATGGGAGGGATAAAGGTGAGCAGGAAAAGATACCTTCTCCCCATCACACCCACCACTCACCCTAAGACAGAGAGGCCAGCATGTCACACAGATCCAAGCCTGTCACACATAGAAGGTCTTCAATGCCAGTGGATTAGTCTGTCTCCTTGTTGAGCTAAGAGACAGAGCCCAGAGAGGGTGTGACACCACAAACCCACCACACAGCTAGTCTTAACTGAAGCAGAACCAAAGCCAGGCCAAGCCCCACAGACAGTCCTTAAGGGGTGACATCAGACATTAGGCATTGACCACAAGAATGCAACTGTGTCAAACCAGGTTCCCTTTGTGCCCAGCACAATGCTGGCACCTAATAGGTGCTTACTCAGGGCTGACGGCCAGGCCTGGGCTAGACACCGTGGCCCAGAGACTTCAAAGGAAAATGGAGGTACCAAGTTCTCAATCCTGTGTCCTATCTAAAGGATATTAAGTAGTGTGTGTATGGGTGTGTGCACGTGTGTGTGTGTGTGCGGAGGGGGGTGATCTTTAAAGAATGTGACTACTTTTTACATTGTGGGAGGCAGGGAGGGGACAGGCCAACTTTCCTAACTGTACGTGGTATTTGGAAGCACAGTGTGGGAGAGAAAATTTCAACAGAGCTCAATCCAAATCCCATCTCAAACACTTAGCTGCTGTGAAATCTTGGGTTAGTAATTTTTGGAGTCTTGCTGGCCCAGTTTGTGAAATGGGCATAATAAAGCCAGAGGTATAAAGATTGTATATATACATAGATCTGCCGGGACAGCATTAGCCAAGAAGATCAATAAGAGGTATCGTGACCACGAGCCAAGCGTCTTCTGAAAAAGCACCATCAAACTGGGGCAGGTTGCCCAGGACTTTCTGGGACAACAAGGCACACAGTGTTTTGGTTTTTAACATTTCACAGATAATCCACTAATATAATCACTCCTATGCGGATAACTGGGAATTAACTCACATTTCCTACCACGAGACATAAAGTGTGAAAAGGTTAAAGAGAAAACATTTCCTTCATATTGCAATATACAAAAAACTAGCCCAGCTTGACTGGGGCTCTGCTCTAGCTTCTCCTCTTTATCTGAAATAGGAGCCAGGAAGCCACTGCATAGGGTCTATGAATCCCCGAAAGAATACATTCTGTATCAGTTCATTTTTCAGAGAAACGAGTTAAAGCCTTTCTCAAGATCAACTTTACTTAGGGAATCTTCAGCCTAATGAGAAAAATTCATGCCCTGCCCTTGGTCTGAGGCAGGAGACACAGCCCTGTCCTCAGGGAGCCCCGGTCTGAGGGAGACAGAGCCTTGTCCTGGGATAGCTCACAGCTGATGGAAGAAACACAGCTGCTATCCCCAGGCACATCCCTGGCTGAGGGAAGCAGAAAATATTAGAAACAATTTAGGAGCATTTACACATGGTAAACAATGTTGTACCAACTGAGCCCTGGGCACTGGGAAGAGATGGGCAAAAACAGGGTCCAAGCACAGGACTCCAGGCCAGGCCACAGCTGCCCCACCCCCTGCCTCCTCTACAGCCCCTCCAAACTTGGATGGTCAGGCTACATTCGGGCAGCACGTGGTTACAGACCTTTCAGCAAGCAATTAGTATTCTAAACATGAAATTAATTTGCCCTACAAATATGAGAACCTAGTAATTTGTTTCAGTTTTATTTTATTGTCAGATAGAATTCATTTTCTACATGATTTTATGGTTGGATAAGATTCATTAGAAATTTTCCCCTAACTACTTCACTTAAAAAAAAAATCAAACTTCAGCTGCACAGCCAGTGGTTAAGCTAGCCATAGCTTTCCTTTGAGTACTTGTGCTAAGTACCATTCCCACACAGCATGCATCACCACAGCCCCAGGTGCTGCTCCTCAGGTTCACTTTAATTTCCAACTCTGAAGAGCCAGGTACAGAAATGGAGATAGATCTTTCCAGAAGTTCTTGCAGAGTGACCTTTGATAATGGAATGGTGGGGACTTACTGACTCCAAGTCTCCTCCATGTTATTTACTGATATTGCAACGCTCACTCTCCCACAATAGCAACTCTAATTTATTTAGCACCCATCCTGAGTTAGTCACTTAACTTTGTGACCTATTCTTGCTTCCACCTCTGCCTGTGCCCTTCTTACCAACAGGCCCCTGAAAACACGCCCTTCAGAAGTATGCTCGGACTATGTCTGGACAGACTCCTAAATGCCAGCCATGGCCTATCAAATAAGACTTCTTTAGCCTTGACCATCATCTGTACTTTAACTTGTGTCCTCATTGACCTCAGCTGTACCTTCAGAATAAAGCCCCTGAATAACTCCCCTTTTATTGTACAAGCAGGCACTTGGGCTTCATCTCCCAACTCAGTCTGGAGCTCCCTGAGGACAGGGCTCTGTGTCTTCTATTCGACCAGGATTACATTGAGGTAGGCAGAAGCTGAGTCTTGTGTCCCTCATATTTACACAGGCCAGGTCTCTTTGTTACATTTTCTTTTTAAAAAATATATTTTATTGATTATGCTATTGCACTTGTCCCACATTTTCTTCCCCTTTATTCCCCTATGCCCTGTACCCACCCCCCAACCAGCATTCCCCCACCTTAGTTCATGTCCATCGGTTGTACATACAAGTTCTTTGGCTTCTCCATTTCCTGTAGTATTCTTAACCTCCCCCTGTCTATTTTGCACCTACCATTTATGCTTCCTATTCCCTGTACTTTTTCCCCCATTCTCCCTGCTCACTCTCACTGCTGATAACCCTCCCTGTTATCTCCAGTTCTGGGATTCTGTTCCTGTTCCATTTGTTTTCTCAGTTTGTTTTTGTTTTTGTATTTTTAGGTTCGGTTGTTGATAGCTGTGAGTTTGTTGTCATTTTACTGTTCATATTTTTCATCTTTTTTTTTTTAGATAAGTCCCTTTAACATTTCATACAATAAGGGCTTAGTGATGATGAACTCCTTTAACTTGACCTTATCTGGGAAGCACTTTATCTGCCCTTCTATTCCAAATGACAGCTTTGCTGGATAGAGTAATGTTGGATGTAGGTCCTTGCCTTTCATGACTTTGAATACTTCTTTCCATCCCCTTCTTGCCTGCAAGGTTTCATTGGAGAAATCAGCTGATTGTCTTATGGGAACTCCTTTGTAGGTAACTATCTCCTGTTCTCTTGCTGCTTTTAAGATTCTCTCCTTATCTTTAATCTTGGGTAATTTAATTATTTTTTTGCCTTGGTGTGTGCTTCCTTGAGTCCAACTTCTTTAGAATTCTCTGAGCTTCCTGGACTTCCTAGAAGTCTATTTCCTTTGCCAGATTGTGAAAGTTCTCCTTCATTATTTTTTCAAATAAGTTTTCAACTTCTTGCTCTTCTTTTCCTTCTGGGACCTCTATAATTCAGATGTTGAAACACTTAAAGTTGTCCTGAAGGCTCCTAAGCCTCTCCTTCTTTTTTTGAATCCTTGTTTCTTCATTGTGTCTGGTTTAATGTTTATTTCTTCCTTCTGGCCCAAATTGTTCATTTAAGTCCTGGTTTTCTTCCCATCACTGTTGGTTCCCTGTACGTTTTCTTTTATTTCACTTTTCACAGCCTTCACTTCTTCCTCTATTTTGTGACCATACTCAGCTATTTCTGTGAGCATCCTGACTCTGCATCTGATAGGTTGGTTATCTCTTCATTGTTCAGTTGTGTTTTTTCTGGGGTTTTGATCTGTTCTTTCATTTGAGGCATATCTTTTTGTCTCAGCATGCCTGTTACATAGTAGGTAGGGGAGCCTTAGGTATTTTCCAGGGCAGGGCAACCCACATCTCTGAGTTGTGGTGCTGTATGTGGGGGAGGGATCTGAGAGGTAACAATTCCACTTACTCAGCTTTCGGCCAGCTTTCAGTCACTTCCTCTGATACCCACAAGCAAATTGGGCCCTTCTGGTGCTGACCCCTGGGTGGGTGGTCCTTTGCCTGTTCTCGGACCCTCCAGCTCTCTCCAACCAAGTCTCCTGTGAGGCTGGGTGCTTCTCCTGCCACCACAAGTTTTTTCGGTCAGAGGTTTTGGGGTTTTTTCTCCCCATACTAGAACCCTGAGTTTTGTGGCCTGTCTCACTTCCCAGTTGTTCCTCCCAGTTTATCTGCACACAAATGTAGGATGACCTGCTCCACCAGCTGCTGCTTTACCACAAGTCCTCTCCACCCCAGCTGCCCATCTCTGCCCCGCCTACCATTCTGGATGAATGTTTCTTCTTTAACTCCTTGATTGTAGGATTTCCATACAGTTTGATTTTCTGGCAGTTCTTGTTATATTTTGTTTTTAAATTTGTTGTTGTCCTTCCTTTGGCTGTGTGAAGAGGCAAACCGTATCTACCTATGCCTCCATCTTGGCTGGAAGTCTCCTTGTTACATTTTCTCACTGTACTCACTACTTCTCTTTATAGCAGAGACCTCGGCTGAAATTAATCATCTGCATTGCTACGTGTTTAATATCTGTCTTCTCCTCTGGACTTTAAGATTTGAGAGGTCAAGGACAAGTCTGGACTGTTTACTGCTCTATCCCAGCACCTGCCACAGTGCCTAGCACATAGAAGGTCCCCAGTAAGGATGCCTATACTGAATGACAAGAATGAAGTGCTCCATGTACACACACTGTGGTAATGGATCCAGGAGTCAGAACCTAGATATGCGTTGGGGCTGGGAACTCTTCTTAAAAGACACTGGATAATCTCACATGGTTCTCCCAATAGCTCTATGAGATAAGCATGCCAAGGCAAAATAATGTGGGAATTAGGAACCAAGACCACTGGGGTCTGCAGCACACCTGTTCTCCTCACCAGCTTGTGGTCTTGAGCAAGTTTCTCCCTTTTCTGTATTTTAACTACTTCACTTATAAAATGGGGATAGCAATGTAGATGTAAAGCACTTACAGTGGTGCCTGGTTTGTAGGAAACCCTCAGTTAGTGTTAGCTGCTATTACTACTACTAGCATCACCTTTGTGCAGATGAGGAAATTGAAGCTTTAAGAGGTTAATTTACTTGTTCAAGGTCCCAGAGCTCATCAATTATCAAGCATGGCCATGAATTCTGGATCTGGACTCCTAGTCTTAAACTCAATAAACACCACACTTTTGTCTATCGTATCATAGAACAATCGGACACTGGTGATTAAGAAACATCAGAGGGGTCTTAGGAGGAAAGAAGCCAGGTAAGATGCTGCAGTGTCAATAAGGAAATGACCATGGGCTTCCTCCTCCAGAGATGACAGTGCCTAGGTCCAGTTTGCCCATTTCCCTGCTGCTCTGGGATGCCTTTTCTGTCAGTCCTTCTGTGGTATAGCCACGACCAACTTACCTGGCCAGCTGGCTCAGGCCAGGTGCCAGGAATTCTGGCCTGTTTACTGCTCTATCTTTCAGTGCCATCAGTTCCAGCTTCAACCATTCTCTCTTCATAGGGAAGTTCTGGTGCCTTCTCACTGGCCTCTGTGAGGATTAAACAGGAGAAAGTAGCTGAAAACACCCAGCGCAGAGCCTGGCTCTCCACAGACCCTCCCACAAAGTGGCCCAACCCGCTTCCCCCACTCTTGTCTTCCTAAGCTCTTCGGCAGACTTGACACCTCTGATGCCACCATAATTTGCTGGTTATATAATATGAATCTTCACTGGGTGGAGAGTCTCACTTACTGGAGAGGCTCCAAATTAATAATTTATTATTTATGCTATCCACAGTGTCTCTCTACACAGGTAGAATTGATAAAAAAAGAAAAGCTATATGCAATGGAAAAGAAAGAAAAGGAATCTCCTTGGGAGCACACAGAGACTGAGAACTGATGTCTTCAATGGCTCAGAGAGCAGCACAGAGCCTTTCAGGGTGTCTCAGAAGACTTTGGCTTCCTGAAGGGCCAAGGTCATCAGCATAAAAAAAGACAGGAAGGGAAGTAGTTCCAGAGCCTGAGCAGCTCCTGGGGGCTCACAGTACCAGGCAGAGTCTCCAATTCCCAAAGGTAGAACCCCTACTTAGACACTGAGGTGGGGTGGAAAGGAAGATAGAAAGAGAAGGGAGAATGCACAGCCCTGCCCTCAGGGAGCCCCAGTCTGAGGGAAACACACCCTGTCCTCAGGGAGCCCCAGTCTGATGAGATGATAAAACCTTTGCTCTCAAGAAACTCCAAGTCTAAAGAAGAAACCCCTTCTCACAGACTCTGAAAATATACATTTTTCTGTGAGCAACTGAGTGGACATTTCTATTAATCTTATATAGAAACTAGAAAACAAGGGTGAAATGGTGTAACAGACATCTAGATGGTTCCTCCTAATGTTGGTGGGTTGGGGGAGAGAATCTTAATGGCTCACTTGTAAATATTACACTTTTACATAGTGTAAAGTGATGGTATAGTTTCCAGCAGATTGCAACACATTGTTTTGGTTGTCCTCCCTCCCCAAGGTCTAAAATGAAGTAAAGGAATAAACAAAATAGAAACAATTATTAGTTCTAAGAAAATTAAAAATAGCCTAAGAAATAAACTGTTATTATACATGGGGCTCCTTTCTAAATAGTGTTGTATAATCATAAATGTTAATGCAAATATCGAATACCTATTTTTAAGCAAAACTTCTGATAAAACTCTATTGGGAGACTGGTTGAAAGTGTGATTTGCTGTTGCGGAGTGATAGGAGGAGGATTATCAGAAAGCTAAATCTCAGACTCCACTGTGAGAAGTCAATGGACAATGTCTTAATGGAAAATAATACAGAAAAAGCCAGTAAGTGAAAAATAAACCCCAGAAGAAAGAGCTAAAGGGTTGAAGGGCTGCCCCTGAGGAGAGAGATTCTGAATGGGAAGATTGCAGCTGGACACTGTTCTTTTATATTATAAACCTATTTGACTTAAATTTATATCAAAACTTGGATAAAAATAAAAATTAATATACTTGCAAATAAAAGGAGGATGCTGTCAAATCTTTGTTATCCAGAGGACAGCAGGAGCCGGATTGTTAATCCAGTCAGTGGAGAAAATATCACAGTAGCATCAGAGGACGGAGAGCACCTGGGAGCTGTTGCCACAGCTCAGTCACGGGCGCCGAGAATCCCACAGCCCACCCTGCCACAAGGGGACAAACCAGTGACCACAGGTACTGACTCCAGACCAGAAATATCAGCTACACACATTCTCATGGTGAACAGTCCACTGGGTTGAGTCTGAACTCCTGCCTTTCCAGGCCTTTAATATCATCGAGAATAAAATTACTTTTTTTTTGTCCAGCCCTTTACAGTTTATAAAACCCTTTCATATTTTTATGTGAAATGTCAGCGTTGAGTCTGACAGTCCAATAATACTCTTCTCCTTTTAAAGCCAAACCACAGGGTTTGTAGAATAAAGCAGTTTACTTAAGATTGCATCATCACAGGGGGTAAAGGTGGGCATGTCCACAGTCCTCCACTCTGCATACACATCGGGATCACCTGGATAGCTTAAAAAATACCCAGGCCCAGGTCCTACCCCACTGAATTAAAATTGGGTGGGCAGAATAAAGTTTCCCCAGGTGACTCTGATGCCCTACACCAAGGTCAAGTATGGACCCCCTTACCTGGTCCGACCCCATGTCCTGCTATACAACATATATACTTCTGTGGCCATCAGGAAAGCCAGGTAATGACAGGAACAAAAACCACAAGAATTTCAGTGGCTTAATGTGGCAAAGGTTTGTCTCTCACATGGTCCAGTTGAGTCCAGACAACTCTCTCCAGCTCAGTTGTTCTTCATAGGATACTCAGTGTTCTTGGCTCCTTCAATCTAGTGGCTCCTTCTCAACTCAGGCTCCCGTGGTTGCCATGGCAGTAGAATGAAGGACTGAAGGTGTTTGCTCCATTCATTAAGTGCTTCACTCTGTAAGTGGCACACGTCACTTTCACTTGCAACTAATTGTCTGGATTGAGTTCTCTGACCTCCACATAATAGCAAGTTGGGGTGGGAATGTGCCCCAAATAGAGGATTATTTAGTATGGGTAAGCACATGTGACATCTATCATATCTTCATGGCACTTGGAGGTTCTTTCTGCTCCCTGCATGGCCACTCCTATCTGTTCCCTTCTCCCTGTCCTTACTACTCTGGGAGGCCTGGATGAAACCCCATCTCCTCCCTGAAGCCCTCCACAGCCACTGCTTTTACCAGGATCCCCTTAGCCTAGCCAACAACAGTTCTCATCATCTGTAGGATATATTTTGGAATTTAGAATTCATTAGCATTTTAGAGTTTTTATATTTCTTCTGTTGCAAATAATTTAATCTCCCGAACTTCAGGCAAAGTCATGAGAGGTACTGCTGTTCTCACCAACACAGAAGAGTTTAGCAGGGAATTGGGAGGATAGGAGCCTAGGGAGGAAGCCCATGACTTCTGGGCTGTTGTGCATTGCAGGGAAGGGGGCCAGAGGTACATGTGAACCCTGGGACTTGGAAAGACTGCAAAAGTCTTTCATCCTGAGAAGCTTAGGCTAAAAAAGGGAACAGTTAAGAGTTGGGCATCTTGGCAGGAGAAGGCCAAATTAGAACTGCTCATTATCTTAATGAGAAAATAAGAAGCATTGACAAAGGCTATCGGCTGCCTGAGAAGCCCACCAATGAGCCTAGGACTTTGAATAACAATAAAAAAAAAAAGAAAAGAAAAAGGACATGTACAAACATTGGAGGTGAAGCACATTACTCCCTCTCAGCTCTCGTTGCATCTGAGCAGACAGGGCCCTAGCAATTACACACTATTGTCACTTTCTGCTAACATAGTCATTTACTTATTTATCTTTATTTTACAAACTTAACATTTTCTATGTACCAGGTGCTACTGCATGTGCTTCATAAATATTAACTTACTTAATCTTATTTCAACCCTATGTGAGTGGTTGGTCCCCCTTATCCCCTTTTGTAGATCATAAAACCAAGGTTAATAAACTTTCTCGAGGTTGAGAGTAGTCAAGGGCAGAGCTATTAACTCTTTCACAGCAGGGACATATCTTTACATGCCCAGCAACTAACAATTCATGCACAGAGGAGTCATTCAAGTGCTGTACGGATGAATGAATGCTGTCTTGTTTCCTTCTGAAACCAGACTGCCTGGGTTCAAGTCCAGTTCTATCACTTACTAGATATGAAACTGGGCAAGTTATTTACCTCTCTGTACCTCTGTTTCCTCATCCTTAGAGAAGGACTAACAACTGGCCTCACAGGTTGTTCATTATAAGGATTACAACAATGTCTGGTACAGAGGAAACACTCGGTGAATGGTTAGTATTGTTATACACTATAGCTTAGTTCATATGATATAGCTTACTTCATCAAATGATAAGCTTTTGTACATCTATATTAACCATTTCTTTTCATTTCTGACACTGCCTAGAATGTGCTAGACATATAGTTATAAATATTCTCCTAGAATAGGAAATTGTCTTAGTTATCTATTGTTATAGAACAAAGCCTAGCAGTTTAAAACAATACACATTTATTTCTCCACAGTTTCTGGAGGTCAATAATACAAGCATAGTTTAATGAGGTCTTCTGCTTTGTGACCCATCACAAATATTTATAATTGAGATATTTGGCCAGGGCCGTGGCCTCATTCCAAGGCTCAACTGGGGAAGAATCTGCTCCCAAGTTCACTCTATGATTATTAAGATAATTTTGTTTTTCCATGGTTGTTGGACTAAGGGCCTCAGTTCCTTGCTGCTCATTGGTTGGTGGTAGCCCTTGGCTTCTTGTCATTTGGACCTCTCCAACTCACTTCACTGGAGCAAGATCAGGAGAAGAGGAGCCCCAGAGAGAGAGAGAGAGAGAGAGAGAGAGAGATGGAAGTCACAGTCTTTCGTAAACTAATCATGGAAGTAACCACCACTTTTACCATATTTTACTGGTTAGAAGCGATCATTAGGTCCAGTCCACACTCAAAGGGAGCAGATTACACAAGGGCATAAATACTAAGAGTCAAGGGTCAGGGGCCCCATGTCAGAAGCTGCCAACCACAGGGCTCAAGCATATAGTATTTGTTGACTAAACTCAAGAGTCAGCTCTGCCTTGGATCAAAAGTGCACAACGTAGAGAGGCTAACATTTAGGGATCTGACTAGCTCCAGGGCAAGCCTCTCTAAACCCTCTTGGGGCCTTGGTATCCACTCCTATAAAATGAGCAGCCTTATATAAGAGATCTCTTGCAGCCAGCGCTCTAGAGTTCTAGGTCCTTTTAATTTAACAGATCTTCATTCAACAGAGCTGACGAAGTTAGATTTCTCTGCACTCTTGGAAATCTGCCAGGTACAAGGTCATGTGAGTCCCTTCCAGGCTCCCAGGCTGAATGAGGTGAAGGGTGGATCACTGCCTGCTTCCCACCAACCATGCTGCCTGTCTCACCAGCCTTGGAGAAGGAGGAAGCAGGTGGCCAGAGTCCCCAGGAAAGAAAAGTCCCAGGCATTTCTATTTGCCTTCTCTACCTCCTTGTCCCAAATTGCTCTGGAGACTAAATCACAGCCCGGCAGCCAGGCAGGCTAGTATCAATCCCTTGGATAGATGAAATACCCTTTCTAGGTTCACAGTTCAGAGCAACAAGTCCTGCACAGAGTGTGTGATTAGAATAGATACGTGTCCCTAAGACTGAACATGTCTCTGCAGCATGGTAGGCTCCCACACTTCCCTCAAAATCCTTACTGAGTGTCCCACCATGCTTTCCTTTCTCTGCCACCTCACGAATGGTCCACCCAGCAGGCCCCTCCTTTAAACAACACCTTCTTTTCCCCACCAAAAGAGTGATACATGAGCACCAGGAGCCCAGGATACCTGCCGGGTGAATGGGAGTTTGGAGAACCTACTGTCAGTCCTGGCTGTGTCCCTAATCTGTGGTGTGGCTCTGAGTGAGTCCCTTTCCCTGCTGAGCCTCAGCTTCCTCATTCATCCAATGCAGAAGTTGGATTAAATGATTCCCAAAGTCTATTACAGTTCCAAAATCTCATAGTTATTACATTTCCCCAAACTTAGCAGGAAAATTAGGGGCTACTAGATAAGAAGGATGTGTTTGGCTGTAAGTACCAGAACTCCCAATAAAATGTGGCCTCTGCACATTTATTCATGTAGAGGTAGGACATGTCAGGATCGGGGCTGTGGTTCTGCAATGTTACTTTACCATCTTCTTTCACTGCCAATCCCAATGAGAGATGTCCCTCCTCAGGGGCTCAAGATGGCCAGAGTAATCTGCATCACATCATCCTGTGTGATAGAGTCAAACATAGGAGATAGAGGGGAGGGTTCTCGGCAATGCTGCTGCCTTATCAGGGAGAAAGCATTTCCCAAAGACTCTCCCTCAGTCTTATATGGGTTGAATTGTGCTCCCCTCCCAAAAATGCTGAAACACCTCTAAATATGACCTTATTTGGAAATAGGGTCATTGCAGTATGAGTTTAGATGAGATCAGCTGGTGGGAAGTAGGCCCCTAATCCAATATGACTGGTGTCCTTATAAAGAGAGAGGAAAGACACAGAGAAGAGATAGCCAGGTGAGAACAAAGACGCAGAGGGGGAACACCATGTGCCGATGGAGGCAGAGATTGGAGCTCTGGAGCTGTGAACCAGGGAGTGCCCAAGATTTCAGTGACAACAGAAGCTGAGAGGAAAGCATGGAACAGATTCTTCCCTACAGCCTTTGAGAGAGCATGACCCTGTCAATACTTTGCTTTCAGACGTCTGGCCTTCAAAACTGTGAGAGAATAAATGTCTATTGATTTAAGCCACCCATTTCATGGTAGCTTGTTATGGCAGCTGAGCTGACTAATATACATGCCTCATTGGCCAGAATCAATTAATGAGTAAATTACCCATTGGTAAAATGGGGTTCACATTGCATGATCAACCATAGCTCATCGTGTGAGGCTGAGCTCATTACTTCCAGGACAAACTCGGGCTTCTACAGACTACAAGAAGAGGGGGTGATTATTAGATCATAGAATCTAATATGCATGTTTGGAATATGAGACAAATAAGGCCCAGATAGGCAGAGCACCTTTCCCCAGTTTCTTCTACCTGCTGTGATGGTGCATGTCTTTCTTACAAGTATGGGACTTCCATGTCTGAGTTTTTGCCCACTTAGTCTATGCTATATGATTCTGATTTGAGCAAACTGGCAGGCAATAGTTGACAAGAGGCAAAGTAAAAACAGGAGTCTTCCTCATCACCTGGCTCCTGGCTGTGGCCATCCAATGGGAGGCACAGGCAGGAAAGAGGTCGGCAGGAGAAAGGGAAAAGACAGGAGTTTCTTCCCTGCCTCTCTACCTCAGGGGCCAGGGCAGCAGCAGTTTCTCTCGCTGAGCTCTGGTTCCCATGAGACACACCCACCTTCAGCTCTGCTCTGCACTGAGAGATTCTAATGAGATCTCATGCTGCCTCCTGCCTTTGCCCCTCCAGCCTGGAGTGGTAGCTGCTTCCTGCTGTTTCTAGTTTCTAGGTCAGCCAACACCCTCCATCACCTGTCAACAAGTTCCCTGCATTAAATCACTTCAATTTTATTGGAGTTCCATGAGAGCTACTCAATCTCGCTCCTGGGCTGCTGGTCCCAGTATGATCGACCAGCCAAGTGCTGCACTCCAGGGGCATCGGTGGGCATCTGCCCAGTCCCTGGAAGGGCTGATGAGGATACCACCTCCACTACCACAGATTTGCCTCCAGCCATGGTATTTCCTGTGCAGGAACTGAGAGACCCATTGGTGCTTTACCTGAAGCCACAGCTGGATGACTTGATCTTCAACCCAGACTGAGCCATGATTTCGGAAATAGAGTGGATAAACCAGGTCCTTCTGACAGTGGACATAGTAAACTTTGAGAATTTAGTGTGAGTGCCCTAATCAGGCCTGAGAACTTAGTCAAAATCACCGGTCTCTGGACAACCCCGTGTACAAAATTGGGTGGAGAACAGGCTCCTGAACCTGGGAACATCGTGCCTGAGATGAGAAGATGAGACAACTTGAGGAGTTCTCGAAGGCCTGTGCCTCAAGTTCCCAGACTCCCCCGCCTCTCACTGCGTAGTATTGTCAGAAGCGTTACAAGAACACATTTGCTTCTGCTACCAAAGTTGAAAAGAAGCAAGTATCCTTAAATCTCAGCATTCTTTCTCCCTTTTACTTAATGGATAACAGTTTGATTATTTTGATGTAAACGTGGGTGCTGTTATAATAAAGAAATGCATTTCCTTTTTGTAAAAAGAAAAAATCACTTCAGTTGTAAATACCTTAAGTGATTTTGGTTTTCCTGGTTCCCAGCTCACATGGACCTTCACTGTGTTGCAGCTCTCTGCACTTTCCAACTCATCCTGAACCTTAAGGGCTGTTTTACTTGTGTCTATCCCCTCTGATGGGAGTGTTTCATGAGAGCAGGGGCCATGTCTGCTAGCTGGTTATTGTCCCCCATTGTATCCCTAAACCAGTAAGTATCCAGTTAACACCTGAATGAGTGAGTGAATGAATGAATGAGTAAACTACTTTTTTTCTCAGTCTTTCAAACCTCCTTTCTCCAAGAAAATAATTCTTGTTGCATGGGCCTTATCCTATAGGTCTTCCTTCTGCTTTATTAAGTAGGGGGATACGGAGACCATCCAGAGATCACTGTCCACCCAGGCTTTCCATTTTCATGGCACATCTCCTGGGTAGGGGGCTCACCAGGCCTGTTGATTAGAGGAGACCGAAGAGTTACGAGGCGCAGGGACCCACACAAAGCCAGGTGATGGAATTCTAGCTGGGGCTATGTTGTGGTTCCTCCAGGGAGCTTGCCCCTGGTGTTATGAGGTGTGGATCTGGACAAAGCTTCCTGAGCTGAAAGGCCCTTGAGCTATCTTCCCTTCCTGGTGGCCTGAGCCCCTGGATGCTGCCTCAAGCCCAGCTTTGCTGGCACAGAGAGAGAAAGAAACCTGGCTTTGCTTGAGGTTGTAGGCTGGATAGGAGGGTCATGCCTGGTTTGGCAGTCTCATGTGGGAGGAGGTGGAATGGCAGGTGGAGGGAGGGAAGCACAGGCACTGACTCAGGACCACAGCTGTGGTCTGAAATGCTTCTTTCCCTTCTTCCTTTCTAAGCTCACACATCACGTTTCATTCACCTCCAAGGATCTGCTCAGCATTGGGAGACGGGCTGTAGGGATGCAGAGCGTCCAGCCGTTGCTTCCCTGACCCATATGCTGATTGGAAATAAATGTGAGGGCAATCCACAGCAGCAGATTTCTCTTTATATACAACAGAATCTGTTTCTAGAGCCAGGCTAAGAGCCAGAGGGCAAGAGAGGAGGGCAGTGAGACACTTAGGCAAAAACTCAGCAACTGGGGTCTGGAGGTCAATGTGTCCTACCTTCTGCCTCTCAAGAAGAACTTCAAAGATTCCAGCCCAGGTGGACACTCTTTGGACTCCACCCAGGTAATGAGATACCCCAAAAGGTAAAGTGCAGGTCACCACATGTCTCAGCAGAAGAGACTGTTACATGGAAGAGGAGTCTGAATGGGTTCAGGGGAGAAGAGACGCCTCTCCCTGGGGCAGACACTTCTCCCTATGCCAGCCAGAATCCATCTTGGGATACTGGGTCTCCACATGGTATGGTGAGGAACAGGTAGGACAGAGGGAGTTCTGAATAATGGGAGTGGGAGTGGGAAGAGTGAGGGGAACGCATGGCCAGTGCCCTGGGGATATGATAACAATGAACACCAGCTGCTCATTGAGCATGTTGTGGGTGCCAGGCACAGTGCTGGGTACTTTGATTCATTATGCCTTTGATTCTTAAAATAACCTGCTAAGATAGCTGCTGTTTACACAAGAGGAAAACCAAGTCTCAGAGAGTCACTAGGCTCACAGAGCTATGTGTGAGTGTCCCAGTCAGGCCTGGAAACCAGGTCTGTTGGCCTCCAAAATCTATCACCCCTACAGTAACATCTGTGCCCTGTCCCACAGACCCAGAACCATCACCAGGTTGCTGCACCAGGGCCAGGCAAAGACCGCAGCTCTCCGATGGCCTGCAGAGGGATGGCTTTAGAGCCAATGATAATAGGTGGAAGGATCCCAAGGGTCTTGTTCTACTGTTTGGAGGCCTTCACTTCAGGCAACTGGAGACACAGATGGCTCACCTCACATTTTTAACCTCTATCCTGATTATTAAGAGGGGTATGGGGATCCAGCTTCCCCTCAGGCCCCACAGCCTCACAGTAACATCTTCCCCATAAGCCCCATGCACTGTCTTAGCTCAAACCCTTGCCATCTCACCTGGCCAGGCTGGGTAGCCCCTGCCTTGACCCATCCTTCACACAGCTCCCCCCACAATCCTTCTCAAAGGCAAATAAATCTGGCAATGTCACCTCTCTTAAAACCAAGCCTTGCAGGACCACTTTCGCCTAAATTCCTTAGTTTGGCATTCCAGCCTTTCCCAAGCTGGCCTTAACCTATGCCCCCAGGGCCTCACTCCCCACATCCTCCACACTCTGGGGGCCAAGATGCATTTTTCCAGATGCACCTTGCATTTCCATACTTCTTGGCCTTCGCTCCTGCTCCTGCTCCCTCTGCCTGGGTCAGCTTCCCTGTGCCTGATTTTTTCCCTCAGCAAAATGTCACCTTTGTTGTCCAACTGAAATGTCATGTGCTCTATGAGGCTTTCCCCAGCAGTTTCTCCTCTGTGCTGTCTCCTCCTCTGCAGACCCCTTCTGAGTTTGTGATGAAGAAGGTGATGGTAAGGTAATAACAGCTAACATTGTGGACTGTTCACTCTGTGCCAGGCACTCTTCAAAGCTCTGCTCATGCATTAATTAGTTTAATCCTCACAATGACCCTAGGTGGTAGGTGCTGTATTATCCCCATCTTGCAGAGAAAAGGAAAGCCCAGAGACATTAAGTAACCTGTCCCAGGTTATATAGCTAGTGGAGAGAAGCCAGGACCTAACCACAGTTGAGGGGTTCCAGAGCCTTGCTCTTAAGCACTCCTTGAGGACCCCTCCCCACCAAGAACACCCATAGAGTGCCTGCAGGTACCTCAACAGAAGCAGTGATTATCTCATCACAAAGGTCGTTACTCTCCTTTCTCCCCTGATGGTCTTTGAGCTCCTTGAAGGCAAGGCCTGTCTCAGGAGTCTCAGCACATCATGTGTCTAGCAAGGACAAGAATGAACAAGGCATTTGTTGGCAAGAACAAATGAATGACTTGTAATGATAATTATTTTGAGTACCATTCCATCTGAGTCACCACAGGAGAGAGCTAAAGCCCCCAAAATGATGACCCAGTTGTGAGATGACCCACTTCTCTGCTGTCTCCCAGGCAGGTGAGAAATGAGGCCAGGGAGTGTTCAGTGCAAGGCCCTTAATGAGGTTCTGTCCACATGATGGGGGTTGGGAGGGGAATGTCACATGTCCCTTCACTGTTCCTTGGGCCATGGCTCAGGGCAGGGGCAGGGAGTGTGTGCCTTTTCCCTTTTTCCCAAATACCTGGGTCACAAGTAGTACCCCATGGTATTGATGGGCTCACCAGATTCCAGAGGTACAACCATCTCCCCCTTCTCTGACCACAGGGATGGCTATAGAGATAGAAACAGAGCTGGGACTTATAGAAGTTGGGGGGAGAAGATGATAAATTCTCTATGTCACTCAAATTCATCATGTCCCACCTTAAGCTCATCATGTACATACCACCACCCAATCTCCTATAGAATCCCCATCTCAGCTCTACCCACCATCTGGTTATCCAGATGGGAAACCTAGTACTCCCAACACCTCCCTTCCCCTCATGTCCACATCCAACCAGTCCGCTGTGTCCTGAGATCCCATTTCCTAAACGTCTCTGAACCTGCTCCTTCCTCCCCAGGATCCCAGCTCAGGACGTATCACTACTGGTCTAGATTGGAAAAGGCCCCAGAGCAGCCCCACCACACTTCCTTCCAATTCCACCTCTGCTCCCACAGAGCACCTCATGATTATGAATGGGATCATGCCACTTCCCTGTTTAAAAACCTTCTATGGCTCCCCACTTCCCCGAGGACAACAAGCAAGCCTGTAACCATAATTTCCTTCCCTCATAAGTCCTTCTCCTTCCCACCCCTCTGTGCATCCTGCTGCTGCCATACCTTAAGGGCTTTGCCATACCCTTCCTTCTGCCCAGAGACCCATCTCCACCCTTCCCCTTTCCCACCTAGCTCTCACAACTCCTCCACAAGGAAGATGCAGCTCAGCTAACAGTTCCTCCAGGAAGCCTTCCATGCCCCATTCCCTCTCCTACCCTGCTTCCCTGAAATCTGGCCTTGTGTCCCAGTGAACTACCACTTATCCCTTACGTATAAATCTCTCTCGTGGGACTCACCGTGTTCTACTGATATCACCCCATTATGCACGTTGCCCCACTGAGCTATTTAAGGGTAGGAACCCTGTCCTATTAACGTTCTGTTCCTTGTCCAGTTTGGCACCTGAGATGGAATTTAGCAGGCACTTGTTGAATGTCTCTTGAATTGAACTGAAAATAGGTTTGAATCATCCATTTTTAAATAGGTGAACTCTGGAGCTGACCTCCCAGGGCTGCTGTGGGAAGGAAAGGCGATAATACTTGGGAAGTGCTTAGTGTGTGCTCAATGCTAGTTCACTATTATCATGATCAGTATTACTAGGATCCAGGTACTGTACATGAAAAAGACCAGGCATTAGGAGATGTGTTATAGATTCTAGTCCCAGATCCCACATTAACTATCAGGGTGAACTGGGCAAGTCAATTATCCTTTGTGAATTAGTCCTCAATAAATGTTATTTTCCTTCCCTGCTTCGCTTCCATTATTGGACAGTTCATTATATTATCCTCACCTTTCCCTTTCTTCAGCACACATAATTAAGAATTTACAGATAATTAGCAGTGAGGGGGAGCAGAGTTTGACACTCCAAAAAAAAATGCCATTTGGTATATTGATTATTTTAAGCTGGTTATTTTTAAGAAACTGCAGAGTATCCTAAGAATGTGCTGCCCTGACACGCAGATTATTTTGAGTTTAAGACAATTAAAGCCCAACACATTCGAGAAGAGATTTTAACCTCCCCCTACCTGCCTAAAGGAATTTAGATGGCTTTTAACTAAGTGTGGCAGCAGAGAGGAGCCTGCAAAGTCTGTTTGTTAGACTCCCCTCTGTGCCCCATCGTTTCTTGGTGGCTCAGCAAGAATTTGTTTACCACATGTTTGTTCTTTCTCGTCTACCTGTGAGCTGCCTGCTTTCCTTTGAAGTCCCAGATTCTCTATCTCCTAGAATTCCACGTAAACCTCAACTGCCCAATTTGTCCTCTGGCCTCATGTTTTTAAGAACTGTCATATATACTTATATAATTAAATTTGCTTATTTTCTCTTGTTAATCTGTCTCCAATCAATTTGATTATTGTACTATCCAAAAGACCTGAGAGGGGAATAAAAGGGAAATTTATCCCTCCCCTACAGTAGCACATCTTGACTTGTGAACACCGACTGTATTTATGAATATCCCAACTATGTAAGACTGACCACAGGAAAGACCTCTCTCCCTTCTCCCCACTGAGCCTTCACCCAGGCCCTACACATTTTTACATCAAAAGGTAGAAAAAAGTCCTGGCTGATAGCTCAGTTGGTTAGGGCATTGTTTCAATATGCCAAGGTTGTAGGTTCGATCCCTAGTCAGGGCACATACAAGAATCAACCAGTGAATGCATAAATAAGTAAAATAACAAACTGATGTCTGTATCTGTCTCTGTCTCTGTCTCTCTCAGTCTCTGGTTCACTCTCTCTCTACCCCGCCTTCTTTGCTCTTTCTAAAAAAAAATCAATGAATAAAAAATTTTTTAAAAGTCAAACCGAAGGACAACCCTTAAATACATTCAACTTTATGACAAACAAGTTACATGCTCCTTGTTTTCCCATTTCATTGTGGACTGGAACAACTTTATGGTGCATAAATAGCACTAGCCTGGACCACTGTACAGGAACTAGCCCTGTGCTACACCACTACAGTGGTGTCTCAATGGAAAGCACCAGCAGCCTCCTGGTTATCGAATCCTACTCCCCCACCCAGCTTCAATTTCTTCCAGTGGAGGAACTACAACTTCATCCAGCAGAGAGGAGACAGAATCTTATCAGAAACAGCAATGCAGGCCTGTATCAAAACAACCTGCTCTTTCAGAAAATCACTCAACTGTGCCAGGCTATAAAGACAAATTGCTCCTATTACTTCAATGATACTATTATGCCCATCAGTTCTGAGAAAAGGAGAAGTATTCCCTCTCACAGAAGTTATTTTGAGATTTGAAGCCATTTCCTTTCAGTGAGGGGAGTGGGGTGGGGTGGAGGGGCAGGGAGGAGCCAAAGGACTACATTACCCAAAATCCCTGTGGCTGAACCTGGGCTGACCTGTGGCTTCCATTCTCACTGGCTATAGCCAGAGCTAATAGGACAATTAGAGCATGAGATTGATGATGGTGTTGTCATCTGTCCCACCAAGAAATTCAGGATAGCAATGAGGAAGAGAAAATGAACTTGTTGAGTTTTTCTAAGACTTGAGCAAAAACAGTCTGCTGGCCACTAGTCCCTTGAACCATGGCATGGTGGAGCAGCGCAGAGCCCAGACTGATCAGGCCACCCCTCCAATCAGAGGGGTTACTGATTGTCTTTCTTCACATCTATGGCTGGGAGAAAAAAAGACCTTTGTGCTCAGAGAAACTTTGACCTGATGAGGGAGACATAGACCCTGTCCCCAGAAAGCTTCCAGTATGAAAGGAGAGAGAGAGCTCCCAAGTAATTGGGGAGCTCGGTGTCTAGCCCCAGTCCCTGCCTCTGCCCAGCTCTCTGCACTCCTTGCCAAGGTGTCCTACACACCCAGCTGGAGCCGGCTGTGCAGCTGTGATGGACACAGGTGGCTTGGCGCTCGTCCTTGTCTTCGCTCCACTGAGCCTGATGCTGGGCTAGCTCAGAAGATGAACGAACATATCTCACTCCAGAGAAAAGAGCTGTGGGGAGGCAGACAGACCCACATGTAACAGAACTTTGCAGCCTGAGCAGGTGGCCTGCCAGGGGCAAACTTCTCAGAACTCTTCATGGACAGAAATCTTTATTCCTAGCCTTTCTCCCACCCCAGAATGCTGTTCACTATTTCCTTTCCTCTTTCAAAAACTGACCTAGCTCACCTGGTTCAGGAAACTATTGGGGTGACCGTCTATCTCTGCAGACTGCATTGTTTACAGCAAGAGGCTGCATACAGCTGTCACAGACACAGTCTTTTTTGATGTGACCTCCTTTCCTCCCTGGGGTACATTCTGATCCCTTTCAGAAGTCCCTGGACTCCCCCAAAGTAGGGCTTTTCGGTTTGGTTTTCTCCCCAAGTCCAAGATCTCTATGAATACCATAGCTTAGGGGTTTCCACAGGGGGCACCATTGCCTCCAGGGGTCTGGGAATCAAAGACCTGCATTTGAACACCACCCCTGCTGCCTGAAAGCTGTGTTACTTTGGCTAAGGCAGCTCACTTTTCTGAGCCTCAGTTTCCTCAAAAAGTAGGGAGAAATAAGAATATTTTCCCAAATTCATATGGAAGTGGAATTGCCTATAACAAATCGTTAAGAGCCCTGCAAGTGTTAATTACCATTATCGTTTAGCTGAGAGTTCCCTTGGTGCAACCAACATCTGGGAACCTCATTTCTAAAGTATAAAACCAGATGAAAGTGGAGCTTCTGAGCTTACAGCCAGGACAGGATTTCTGGAAGCCCCTTCTTCACAGCTTCCCCCACTTCCTTCCCTGCCAGAGACCCTCCAGTCACCAAAGATCATGGTTATAAGGTTAGAACCACACCAAACAACAAAGCCCAGCTCCCATGGCTTGCCAAATTGGGTTCACGTAAGGTCTTCACCTACAAAATGGGATTAAAAATGTTCCTTCAGGAATTTGCTGGGAAGATATAAGTGGGTTGCTAGCTAATGTGAAAAATTGTTATGGGTCATGCTCCAGTATTTATCTTTCTTGAAGTTCTTGATAATTCCGTTTTGGGTTTTTCCTTGCACATGACATTGTGGGCTGAGTGTATGTTTACTGTTTCCAGGGATGTTTACTGTTTCCAGGGATGACCTGAGGAAATATGGAAGATAATGCAGAGATGCTAAGGGCTGTGTCTAGAGGAGTGGTCTTTCCCATCCATTTTCCATCCAGGAAAAAGATCTTTCCCTAGGTTCAACTCTTGAGTCTAGGAAAGGGTTGGGCAAAGTGGAGTTAAGATGGCAAGAATCTAAAAACTCTCGGCTTGCTGAGGGCCAGGTCCACTCTCACTCTACAGGGAGGAACAGAGAAGGAGAGAAGTTCTGTAGCTGACGAAGACCTGCCCAAGCACCACATCTTTGAAGCTACTTCCATTCACTCCATTAACAGCCAGTGGGAGTCCCTGAAGACTCTGGCTTTTACAGGCTCATCTTTAGAGACAGTCTGCTTTTGACTCACCAAATGCGGTAAGAAATGCATTAGAAATGCAGTCAGCTGCCGTCATCAGGGAACCCAACCACATAGTTTCAATTAACACCCAGGTATAGGTGTTGCTGGTATTGATTTGTCTGCTCAATCCTGTCATCAGAAACCCAGGCCTTAACTACCACCTCACTTGACCATCTCCAACAAACTGCCTCTCATCCTTACACTTTGAGTATCATAGATAAAATGAATCCAGGCATTACAGTCTTATTAGAAGAAGAAGGAAAGGAGGCCAGTGGAGGGTGGAACTATCTGGTGTCATGGAAAATGCTGAAGGTATAGAGCATGTCTGGAAAATTAGCCCCATCCGCCCTGGTGGAGCAGGTAGGTCTCAGAAGTGTATCCAGACTTTTGAAATGATGGCTTCACCCTCTTGCAACTTGCTCACCCAGGTTTCCAAAGGATCACCTGTGCAGGTATGTATTCATCATGTGTATAATCCTTATCCTTCACCAGACAGAAAGAGTACAGGGTGGATAGAGGTATCTTATTCCCAAATGGTCCTCCACCTTCTGGGGCCATTCAGGCTTCTCTCAAACAGTGGGGATAGGCCCTGGCTGGGTGGCTCAGTTGGTTGGGACAACAGTTGGTTGTCCCATGCACCAAAACATTGCAGGTTCATTCCCTGATCAGGACATATATCTAGGTTGCCCATTATACCCCTGGTCAGGGTACGTATAGGAGAAAACTGATTGATGTTTCTCTCTTATATCAGTGTTCCTTTCTCTCTCTCCCCCCCTTCCTCTCTCTTTAAAATTAAATAAACATATCCTTGGGTGAGAATTAAAAAAACAGTGAGGACAGAATCTCTGGGAACAGAACCATGCCTGTTAGAGGTCGCCAGTTTAGTTCCTCTGCTGACTCTCCTTCCTCTCCCTGCTCCCCTCCACAGCAAGCAAACCCACTAGAGGCGCACGGTGCACTAGGCAGAACAATTAACCTTATTAGAAACTCAAGAGCATAAAAAGACCCCTCCCCACCAGCTGTCTTCTCCACAAGTGTTCTAGTGCACAAGTTGAAAATGGCAGCATTGCATTCATTCATTAATACTTGTATCCATTTGCTGCCTTTTGTCAGGAGGACAGGAGGTGACTGAGTGCTGAAACGAGCACTTGCTGGGAGTCCAGTCCTGGTCCTATGGCTAACCTCTCTGCATGGACTTGGGCAAGACACTTAACCCTTTCGGTCTCCTCTTCTGAGGATGATGATCATGTGCATCATGAGCAGCTATTAAACCATTCAAAACCCATGTTAGAAACTTATTTTAAAATTGTTTTCTCAGGAAATATCTGTAAAGATAAAAAGAGAAGTAGGTAAATGTTATGAACTGAATTGTGTCTTTCCCTTGCAAAAAATTATTTGTTGAAACCCTAACCTCCAGTAGTTTAGACTGTGGTTGTATTTGCAGATGGGGTCTTATAAGAGGTAGTTAAGTTAAAATGAGGTCTCTGCGGTGGACTCTAATCCAATCTGACTGGTATCCTTATAAGAAGAGGGGATAAGGATACAGATGTACACGTAGGGAAGAGCAGATGAAGACACAGGGAGAAGACAGCCATCTGCAAGCCGAAGAGAGAGGCCTCAGAAAGAAACCAACACTGCTGACACCTTGCTCTCACACGTCTAGCTTCCAGACCTGCAAGAAAATAAATTTCTGTTGTTTAATCCACCCAACCTGTGACACTTACTATGGCAGCCCTAGCAAATTAATATAGTACGTACGATAGGTTTTTGAAATTCCAAGGTACCTTCGAAAGACAATGTCTTCTCCACCAGCACCACACAAGGTATCTAAGTGGAGAACCCCACACTGTCATACCCTGATCAGGGCTGGGGAGTTGCTCCAGCCACGTGGGTCAAATCCATTCCGAATGAGGGATGGTGCCATTTCAGGAACTCCCTTCAAATCAGAGACTGAGCGTCTGAATGGCCCGAGAGACCCCTGTTGATGCCACATGAGTGCCCAACAGCAACCAGCTGATCCCAATCGCTGAGGGAGAGAAAAGTGTATCGCTCATAACCCGTTGATAATACATTGGAAACTATTGTGCTGGCCAAAGAGTTTGTATGGGTTTTTTTCTGTAAAATAAAAGACACATTTTTCATTTTCACCAATAACTTTATTGATCTGGATATTTTGAATATGTTGGCTGTCTGCTGTGTAGTATAACATTGATTGTTCTCAATTGATGTGTTGATTTGATTGCTATCAACTTCAACCGGTCTATCTGACCCTGGAGCACTGTCCAGCAAGCAGTCTCCAGCATGAAACTTCACAAACCACTTTTGACACGTTCGATCAGTCACAGCACCTTTTCCACACACTGCACAAACCTGTTTTTGCATTTCAGTTGCAATTTTATCTTTCTTGAAATAATAAAGCATAATATGCTGAAAATGTTGCTTTTTTTCTTCCATCTTCAATATTAAAATGGCTACACAAAAATTCACCAATTTTGATAAATTTTTAAATGCACACTGATATGACAGCTGCCACAATACAATCTACTAAAATTATTTTGAATGAAGTTAAAGACAACTAAGAGCTGCTGGAGCCATCTTACAGATAAAACAAGTGAACTTTTTGGCCAGCCCAAAACAAAGCTCATGACTAATTTGTTTATTTTAAAAAATCAGACAAGATTAAAGGTTATGCCTGAATTACTGTCACTTCACTCATTTTATTAGTTCAACGCATGTATTTTGAGAGCCCAGTCTCTGCCAGGTGCTGTTCTAGGCTTTAGGAACAGAGAAGAAAATAACCTCCCAGCTTTTGTGGAACATACATTCTCCCAGGGTGGGAGGGGGCTGTGGGGACAGATAAAAGGCATTAAGCAAACAAACCAGCATACATGTGCAGGCACACAAACACATAGTACCTTAAGCTGGATAAGGAAATAATACATGTAGGGGATGTTATTTTAAAAAGACTCATCAGAGAAGAAAAGAAGAAGTTTGATAGCATTTGAGATAGACCTGCATGGAGCAATGGAGCAAACCATGCAGATATGTGGGGATAGAGCATTCCAGGCAGAGGGAGGGACAAGTGCAAAGGCCCTGAGGTGGCTCAGTGTGGTCAAGGAGCAGTGATGACACCATGTGACTGGAACAGAGGGGAAGGAAAGGTGATAGGTAGGAGACGAGATCAGGGAGGTAGTGAGAGCCAGCTCATGTAGTCATAATAAAGATGCAGGATTTTATTTGGGGTGTGGTATGAAGATCCAGGAGGAATTTGCACAGATGAATGATGTGCCTTAAAAGGATCCCTCTGGCTGCTGTATGGGTAATAAACCAGAAAGGACGGGAGTAGAAACTGGAGACCTGTTAGGAGGCTGTTTTCCAAACAATAGATAATGCTAGATCAAACTAGGATGGTAGCTGTAGGTAGTAGTTTGATGGGTCATATTGAGATAGATTTGAAAGCAGAGCTAGGAAGATTTGCTAATAGACTGGATCTGGGATATGAAATAAGGAGTTAAGATTATACCAATATTTTTGCCTGAATTCCTGGGTGAGTGGAGGATCAGCTACTCACCCGGACATGCTCTCTGCAGGAAGAGATGAATTTGTACTTGTTTAGTCTTCCAAGAACGGCACATAGCTCACAGCGCTTCCTATCTGTGCCACAGTCTGTGGATGGCGTGTGACATTATCTGTCTCTAGTAGCACAGTAAAGTGTCCCAGGAGAGATGGCCCTTATGATCTGATGAACCCAGGGCTGGAAGGCCCATGAATGGAAGACTTCAGAGAGACCTTAAGCATAACCTATAAAACACATTATCAGAGTCACCTGAGATGTCTGTTAACAATGAGAGCCCAAGCCTACCCCACACATTCTGAGTTTCAGAACATCATGGTCTGGGGTCTGGAATCCACTCATAACATGTTCTCTAGGTGAATCTTGTGCTCTCCAAAGTCTTTGGACCATGGCTCTAGTTGAAGTTCTTTAATTTGTAGGTGAACACACAGACTTTCACCCCTAGGTCCTACCCCAGGGGAGGTCCCTTCCACTATACAAAACTGCTAGGATCATGGCCGGAGTTCCCAGTGACCCAGTTCGTGTCATTCTTCATGGCTTCCCCAGATCTCTTCCTCCTCTCAAAAACAGAACATAGTTACAAGGGGACCCAGCAAGTACATGTGGTGCTCCAGGCACTGCTGGGAAAACAGGTTCTCACAGGTAGCTGAGAGTCAGTGTGTCATTCCCAGGTGAAGAGGATGCAGATAGCTGGGCTAATGGGTGAAGCTGTGGCTGAATCACTGTGAGGGGCTGTTAAGCCAGGTGCAGAAGTGGACATGAGAATACTCCTGATCCTACCTCTGCTGAATGAGTTGCGGGAGCTGGAAGACAGTGTTGTCTTCATTTCCTTCCATAAAGACACTGCCAGCACACTTGGCATTAACTCCAAGAGAGAAAGGCTGAGACCAGGGCTCAACCATCTTACTGATCTAGGACTCAGTTTTCTGATCTACAAAGTGGAGCCTGAATCCTGGCATGAAGACTAATTGCCACAAGTCAAACATGGCAGCCAGGGGCCAGCTGCACACTACAAGCAGTCCCAGTCCCAGCAGCATTATGCTTAGATGACTCCCTGTCCCTTAAGCCTCCAGGCTCCAGGGGACACTAACGGTCAAGAGCCATGGTGTGGGCCCTGCAGTGCAATAAACTAGCAAACTCTCCCAATTTGCTAATGTATAAGAATTAGAGTGAGTGAAATCAGCCAGCGTTATCCCTGGCTCATTAGCAATCTCCATTAAACCACATGAGTTTAATTATACTAACAGGTAGGACTTTGATTCTCTGCCTCCAACATTTGGATCATCCAGTTACCCACCTGTCCTTTTCTACCCAGCCCCTGGCAAAGGCGGTCCCTGCAGTGATGAGAGAACTTTTTATAGCCCCTTAGGTCCAGATGGGATCTTCAATGGAAGGTGTGGGTGCCACATTCTGCCTGGGAAGTGGTGAGCCCCCCTGCCAGGCAAGTTATTGTTCTTAATTACATTGAGGCTACACTCATACCTCCATGTGAATGCCCTATGCTCACACAGACACACACAAAAATACAGATGCAAGTAAACACACATGCTCCAAACGTGAGTGCACACAGATATCCTCACAAAACATGTGAAATAAAATAGCCATCATTGCAAGTGCTTACAATGGCAGACCTTGTTTGAGGGACTCTACAGGTGTTACCTCACTTAATACTCACTAGGGCTCTTCAAGATAGGTGTCATTGTTACTATCACATTGATTTCACAGGTGAGGAAACCCACTCGTGGTCCCCAGCTATATACGGTCAATTCAATAACACTGCATGTCTCCAGGGCCTATGTTCTCAACCATGGCACTCCCGGCTTCCCGTCATTACATGCACCACCCCCAACATGTGTGACCACATCCAGCTCTTGGTAACCACACACAGAGACATGTGTGACTGGTTGCACCAGACTCTTGGGGGACATGTGCCAGTCCAGAGCATCCACCATTTCTTCCAGTCCTACCCTGGCTGGGAATGGCAGTACATTCTCAGACTCTGCTCCAGGCTCATCAGTCCCCCTCCTGTCCTCAGACCCCAGAGCCCAAGAAATTGTTCATTTGTCTCATTCAAATGCAGGCAAATTGCTGAGATGGATTTAGCCTTTGTCCAGGCTTCTTGGCAATAGGCAGATCAGGAACAGAAGCATGAACTTTAAATCATCTTATCTAAGTCCATAATATTTAATAAATCTGTGGTCACAAGGTTTTTCACTTGCTGCTGACAGCTAAAGAAAAGGGCCATTTTATGGCTAAGCCCTAATATGCTGGCTCACAAAGAAATCACTGCTTGTTCTGACTTATCAGACTCTATTATCACTCCCTTAAGCAGAGACACACTGGTTTGTTCAGGCACTAACACCATTAGCTCAAGGTGTGCTAGAAATATTAAAAGGACTTCCAGTCTCTAAGTAAGTTCCTGGGGTACAAGTCCCTCTAGGTGGGATGTGAGTTATGCAGAAAGAAGTGAGTATCATGGGAGGAAGGGCAACTGCCTGGGTATTGCCAAGTGCTTCTCTGTAGAGGGGACCTTAGTTACCCCAACTCCATGCTGGAAAGAGAATATTTGAGCTCAAGGCTGGGCTGGCATAAGGGGCAGGGCCACTTTCCACCCCTCTGGAGCTGAGACTGGCTCTGGGAGGTATTGGTAACATAGGCTCTGGGTGTGAAATCTGACTCAGCATGTGCTGACCATGACCTTAGGCAAGTCAACCTCTCTAGACCTCAATGTCCCAAGCTGTGAAACGGGGCTGATAAAAATAGCACCTGTTTCTTAGAGTTCTTGCAAGAATTAAATTGAAAATGAGTTTACTCCTTGGGTTCTTGTTCCAGAAATTATCTCATCCCAGAGGGCCAGGAGCATATTGGGAAACCTTAGGTCTGGCCTTATCTGCACTTTCCTTGGAGGGAGGGTGTTGCTGCTTCATAAGCAAAGAATGCCAGGGGTTACAGGTAGTCCTCAGTGATTTCACCTCCTGCTGTTCATCCCCTTGTATGGTCCCTGCCATCTCTGAGTCAGGGTAGGCCTGTATGACACGGAGAATACAATGGGGCGTCAACATATGACTTCTGAAGCCGAGTCTTAAAGACATGTAGCTTCCACCTTGGTCATTGAGATCACATGGTTTTGGGGGGGCATGGGGAGCCAGCCACATGCTGTGGAGATGCCCACACAGGCCAGTTTGAAGGCCCATGTAGAGAGGGATTGAGACCCCATGCTAGCAGCCAGCACCAACCCACCGGCCATGGGAATATGCCACCATGGAGTGCATCTTCAGCCCCAATCTAGCCTTCAGATCAGTTTGGGTAAGTGATCTTGAGACAGAACCATTCAGCCAAGCCACTCCTGCATTCCTGACCCATGGAAACCATGAGAGATAATAAATGACTATTGTTTTCGGTTTTGAAGTGACTTGTTGCACAACCATAGGGACTAGAACAGGGTCAAAACCCTGATTTCACAGCTTAGGCAAGCCAGTGGAAAAAGAGCTTGCCTGAGGTTGATAGAAATACAGACACTAGAACCCAGACTTCTGGGTCCTGAGCTGGCTCTTTCCATGTACTACCTTGAACACAGGGCCTGGCCTGGTCCGGCCCCTGGACGGCAGATTCAGCAGGGTGAGGGAAGTTTCACTGTTCACCTCTCCCCATCCCCTAGATTCCATCGAACACATTTCAGGCTCTCAGTAAGAGCTAAGGTTACTTTTTTAAAAGCTGCTCATACATTGTTTCAGGGACAATTTGTACTCATAGGTATATGCTCCTCTATAGCTCCCAGATTCTCTTGAAGTTATATTGGGATGTGTGGTTTGTTCTGGACAATAAAGAGAAGTGATGTCACTTCCAGGTCAAAATATTTAAGAATTAGTGCATGACCCTCACCTCTCTCCTTTCTAGCTGTAGCAACCTGGAAATCATTTCTCTGGAGAGCCAATAAACCAAAAGCAGACTTTGTATACACCAAAAATAACCCTTCATGCATTAAGCCACTGAAAATTGAGATTGTTACTGTAGCTTAGCATAGCTTCACCTGACTAATATACCACGTGTTCCAGATAACACAGCTAATAGTTGGGATGGGGCTACCTAACCCATATTGGACTACGATGAAGTGAAGAATTAAGTAATATTGGGTTAAGTCACTGAGATTTTAGGATTTCTGTCTGCTATTGCATCAGAGCTTCCTATCCTCATTCATACATCAATCACAAATACATCTTATAACTGAGGACCCCTTAAAATGAGAAAAATAGAATAATGAAAGATAAAACAGACATGAATATTATATCAGTAAGTTTCCGTGTGAGTACAAGAGCAAACCAAAGTGATGGTGACTAAAACTATGAAGGCACTTACTGTTTGACAAGAAGTCAGAGGTAGGTGGTTTGAATATTAGTTCAGAAGTTCAGTGATGTCAGCAAGGACCTAGGGTCTCTCCCTGCCAGTTCTATACATCCTTTTACTGGTTCTCATCCTTGTTGTTTTATAGTCAAAAGATGGCTGCTGCAGGTCCAACCATCACATCCTCACATAACTACATTTTAATTGGGAAAGGAGGGGATGAAAAGAGAGTGTTCATCCTTGAGTGACTCTACAGAGAACAAAGTCTTTCCCAGAACCTCCCAGAAAACTTTCCCTTCTATTTCATTGGCCAGAACTGATTAACAGGGCTAACCCTAGACACCAAACAATGGAGTTTGACCTCTCACTGGGCTCAGTGTCAGGTCAAGAAAGGAGGGTAGCAGCTATTAAGTCATCAACAGCAACTGGCCCATGTATAAGTAATTAAGCCACATTACATACCACCACAGTATTAAATGCAAAAAGAAAAAGTAGAAAGATAATGGTTAAAATACCATTCGCCTCTCCCCAGTAAATCTATATTCCTGCTTTTCCTCAACTCCCTTCTTTCTAATTAACTGAGGCTCAGGGAAGAGAAGAATTTGTCCAAGGAATCCTGCTGATTGATAGCCAAGCTGAATCTGTAAGCCAGGTTTCCTGACTCTTAGACCAAGGTTGGGTCCATGTCAACATTTTTCACTGTGGGTTCCAGGGAACACTCTTCACAAAGTGTTTTACAAATCAAAAATAATTGAGTAATAAAATAAGTTAGAGAAATGCTACCTACTTGATCCCCATCTTGGTGATTCATTATGCCCATTAGCATATTAAAGTCTCTGAGAAGTCCTGCAGCAAAGGATATATATATATATATATATATATATATATATATATATATATAAAACATTTAACCTAGTAGTTCCCAAAATATATATGAGCATGAAATTGTCACCTTGTGGCACTGATTAACATCTCATGAGACTAGCATTCTGAAGAACACCTTTAGAAATTCTGCCCTAAACAGGGCAGCTTCCCATCACCCCATCCCGTAATGCAACCACTTCTGCAGAACATATCCATCCATCTGTGGAGACAGGGGTAATTAGTCCGGCGTATGCTGCTGTTTTTCGACCGCATTCGGGTGCAAGTTCCACTCAAGCAGTACATTTTTCCCCCTGGTTGATGAAGAAGTTTATTTTTGTGTGCTCATTTAGGAACTGTAATCACTTTCAAGAAAGAACAAGAGCATGTCATTGGAAAGGATGAGCACGAAGTTGAGAGGTAATGGAGAAATCCACAGACATAGGTCTGGCTCAGAGAATGCCGGCAACAGCAGTCCACATGGCCATACTGTGCCTCTGTGTACAGGACCCCTCTGCACACCTCACCCCATTGCTTCGATAAGCAGACGGCCAGGGCCTCAACTACCTCCTTGTATGTGGCTAAGGAAGGTCATTGGCTATGCAGCCACTGCATATCAACTTTGTGCCATTTCCTTCTCCTCTTGGGTCTGGGTTTCCTTGTTGTCTATTGATAAGGACAAGAGACTTAGAATGCCGACAGTCCAGGTCTTGAATTCTGGACTGCCTTTCTTCTGCACAGGGCTGGCCCCTCAGGAACAGTAGAAAACAAGAACCATCTGATAGTCTTTGATCATTTACATTAACTTTTTGTTGAAATAGTCATACAGACCCATGGATATGAACTAAGGTGGGGGGAAATGCGGGTGAGAAGGGCGGTACAGTGTGGAGAGGACTAAAGAGGGGAAAAATGGGGCAACTGTAATAGCACAGTCAATAAAATACATTAAAAAATAAATAAAAAACAATAAAGCCCTGACTAATAAAAGAAATGAAATAGTCATACAGAGAAGTGCACACATCAGAAGCACACATCCCAATGACTTTTCACCAACTGAACACATCAGTGCAACTAACACTCAGGCCAACACACCCTGTCTGCACCTCAGAAGCCCTCATCTTTCTTCTAGCGGCCACTCTCACAAGAGCACATTAGCCTTGTCACTGAATTCAGACAAATGGAATTAAATGGCATATACATATTCTCTCGTGCTGGTTTCTTTCGCTTAAGAATTTGTTCATCAAATTATTCCATGTTGTTGAGTGTAACTGTAGATCATTAATTCACATTGTTGTCTAGTATTTTATTGTGAATATACCACACTTGTTTTGTGCATTACACTCTTAACAGACAAGTTTTGTTTGAGTAGTTTCTGGTTCGGGTCTATTTAAAATAATGCTTCTGTGAACATTTTACTACATGTCTTTCAGAAAAGCATATGGATGTACTTTTGGTATTAGTAAATATTTATATTAGCAAGTATTAGCAAATATTTCCAAACAGTTGTCCAAAGTGGCTTTATCAATTTATTCTCAGTTTAGCCAATATGAGAGTCCAGTTACACCACACCTTCCTCAGCCCCCAGGATTTTTCATCTTTTTCAATGTAGTGCTTCTGTTGGGTGTATAGCAGCATCAGTCTGTGGTTTCAATATGTATTTCCCTGCAGACCAATGCCACTGAGCCCCTTTTCTATTAATTGGCTCTCCTTTTTTGAGAAGGGGGTAAGGTTTTCATCCACATCTATCTTGAATTGACTGTCTTTTTTCTTATTGATACATTGTGATATAAATGTAAGGGCGTGGTAACACCCCGTGCACTACTCTAATTGACTAACAGAAACAAGGAGTCTGAAAATTGAGCCATGTGTAGGCAGAGAATACTCCCTACAGAAGGGGTTTTCCAGTGGGGCTTGAAGTCTACTCCTCAGCCCCCAACGTCCCCTTCTTTTCTCAAGGCCAGACTAACAGATGAGACAGAGTGAGAAGAGAGGGGCCACATTCATACAGTAAATAATTGTCAAGCCCAGGCAATATCCCGAGCACTGCTCTGGGAGCCTGAAATTCTGCAGTGGACAACACAAGACAGATGAGTCCACAGAGACCCAGGATGCTTAACTGAGCATGAAAATGCTGATTAGCCTTTTCCCCTCTGGAGCTGAACTAAGTTCCATGCCAGACCCTAGAAATAATGAATGCCCTGGCAAATAATAATAATAAGCCACTAACATTTATCGAGCATTTACTATGTCCCAGATGTTATTCCAAGTCCTCCACTTGTGTTAAGCCAATGGTTTTCAAACTTTAATGTACACCAGCATTGCCTAGAGGGCAACAACATGGACTGCTGCTGAGCCCTGCTCACTGGGTCTGGGAGGGGCCTGAGAATTTTTACTCCTAACCAACTCCCAAGTGATGCTAATGCTGAAAACCTGGAAGCCATTACCTTAAAGCAAAGGTGGCAAAGACAAGGCCCATGGGCCAAATACAGCCCTCCGCCTTGTTTTATCTGGCCCAGCGCCTGTTTCTACCCAGCAGCAGTGCCGAGCTCCTTGCCCCTAGTTAAAGAGTAGTTACATTTTTATAGCCCTAAACTTACATTCGGCCCTTTGAAGGCAACCACGAGGCTGATGTGGCCCCCGGTTAAAATGAGTTTGACACCCCTGCCTTAGAGCAATCCTATGGGGTAGGTACTATTATTATATCTATTCTATCTGCTGCTCAGTGAGGACACTGAGGCATGGACAGGCTGAGCAATATCTATGCCCCTGACCACACAGCCCCTAACTGGTGGAACTGGTATTGAAACTGAAGTCATGTGACTTCAGAGTTTGCACTCTTGACTATGCAACTATACCAAGCTCTGCTCCAAGGAGCCTAATTTTAAAGGCTCTTGTAAAAAGTCCTGCTTAACTGTTGAAATAAGAGCCTCTGGTTCTTGTTAAACGAACCTGTTGCTCTTTGAGGGTTCTTAGCGGGGGAAGGTTGTATATCTGCTCTCATCCTGCAGATAGGTGCCTAGCACTGTGATGGTGGATAAGCATGGAGGGGACACATGCTTAGGTTTTGCAGCTTAAAGATATACATTTGAGTTTAAATTCCAGGATTTATTATCTTTGAAACCTTGGACAAGTCTGTAAGGCATCTGAGCTTCATTTTCTTCATTATTGTTAAAACAGAGAAATACAGAATTATTTAAAACCCCAGGAAGTGCAAGATGGCAGAGTGAATGGAAGCCACACTAACCTCCTCCCAGGACCAATCTGGAATTACAACTAAATTGTGGAGAAATCACCCAGAACAAACAAATTAACAATAGCGAGAGAGAACACTTATAACCTCAGACAGACAAAAGAATCAGCTTCAGCACAACCTGACTGGTAAGTAGTGTGGTGGGACTCGAGAAGGCTGGCTAGGTGCCCACAGCTGGCAGTGCCAGAGGGATAATTAAGCAACCAGTTGGATCCCCCCAAGAAGACTGGGGTATAAACCCTAAGCAGGGATCCCAGCCTAGAGCACCAGAGGCAAAAAGGTATGCAGATAACAACCAGTGGTGAAAAGTGGCAGGGTTGCTCTCTGCCAGAGATGGATGGCTGGAAATGCTAGAGCTGTTTAAAGGGCCAATGCACAAATTTTCATTTGCAGCCACTTACCCTGGACTCTGGCAAAGGCAAGGGCAGAGTGGGCTGGAGACACCTGAGGAGAGACTGGGGATGGAAATTTTGGGGAGAGAGCTGAGAGTATAGATGCCAGGATCCTGGTGGCGAGTCATCCCTCAAACAGCAGCAGCCATCCTGCTCAGTCAGACCACTCTACTCCAAGCAGCAGCAGCCTGAGGGGAAACAATACCGCGACCCCAGTAGAGATTCTGCCCTGGCCCTGTGGTGCTTAAGCCTGACTGCTGAGTGCAGAGAGACTAGATTAACAACCAAAGGAGTCAGCCACAGACAGTATATCCCTGGCAAAGGCAGCACAGACTGGACCAGAGATGCTTGAAGAGAGACTGGGGGCAGAAGTTTTGGGGAGAAAACTGAAAGAGTAGATGCCGGGATCCTGGTACTGAGTCATCACCCATTTGGCAGCATCCATCCTGCTCAGGCAGACCATTCCCCTCCAAGCAGCAGCAGCCTGAGGGGAAACAATAGCCCTGATTGCAGGAGGGATTCTGCCCTCCCCTATGTGGCTTAAGCCTGTCTGCTGAATGCAATGACTAGATTAACAACAGAAGGAGACAGCCACAGACAGTAAATCCCTGGCAGTCTCAGAGCGGTCTGCCTAAGGTCAGACAGGGTCAACATCTGACATCATCAGAGGAGGATCCGGAAAGAATAAGGAGTGGTAAATACTAGAGGCTACCGAGAAGAAATCCACTGTGGTCTTCTCCATGATTTGCAGTATTTTCCTCCTGCATAGCTTTTTAACATTCATTTCTTGTCCATCAAGTTTGTTCATATTAAGTCACTGGATTTTATACTATACTTTATTTCTCTCTGTTCTTGTAATAGTCTTAATCTCTTTACACCTTATTAATACTGGTTCATTTGCTGTTGATAGTGGGGTTGTGAGGGGGGTGGTTATTTTTACAGATATGGGTTGGTTTCCTGGGCTTTGTGGTTTTGTTCTGGCAGCACCTGCACAATAGCACACAAGATGTGGTGGGCAGAGTGACCCTCAGTCAACCAGCTGAAGGGAAGGACCCACAAAAGAATAAACCAACAACAATCAAAACCCAATTACATCCAGAGAGCCAATATAAATGGAATAAAGGGCATCCCAAGAGCATGAAGTTCAGGAGATCAAGAAGGCTGCCCCACTGTATCTCACAGGTCTCCTACCATAGAAGTTCACACCACAAACTCAGGGAGTCAAAACAAATCATTTTAAGAGGCAGATGTAAACAAGAAGAGTCTCACAAATTATGGGAAGACAAAGAAACAACCCCCAATCAAAAGAAAAGGAGGAATCCTCAGAAAGAATGCTAAATGAAATAAAGACAAGCCAGCTATCAGATATAGAGTTCAAAACAGTGGTTATAAGGAAGTTTAATGAGCTCAGTGATAATTACCAAAAACTTCAGGGAAACTACAAGGAACTTACTGCAAACTACATCAGCATGAAAAACAATATAGAAACTATCAACAAGAGCCAAAAGGAAATGAAAAATACAATTTCTGAATTGAAGAACACTGTAGAAGGAATCAACAACAGGCTATATGAAGCAGAGGATCAAAACAACAAGCAGGAGGACAAGGTAGAAAACAACTCCCAGAAATAGCAAGAAAAGGAAAAAAGACTCAAAAAGAATGAAGACAGGTTAAGGTAACTGCAGAACAACATAAAATGTAATAATATCCATATAATAGGGATACCAGAAGGAGAAGAACAGGATTAAGGGATAGAAAACCCATTTGAAAAAGTAATGATGAAAAACTTCCCTAATTTGATGAAAGAAAAAGTCATGCAAATCCAGGAAGCACAGAGGGTCCTAATCAAGAGGAACCCAAAGAGGCCTACTCCAAGACACATTATAATGAAAATGGTGAAATTCAAAGACAAAGAGAGAATCTTAAAGGTAGCAAGGGAGAAACTGGAAGTAACATGCAAGGGAGCCCTAATAAGGCTAACAAGCCAGAAAGCAATGGCAAGAAATATTCCCAGTAATGAAAAGCAAAGTCTTACAACCAAGACTACTCTACCCAGCATGGCTTTCAATTAAAATGGAAGGCAAAATAAGGAGTTTCCCAGACAAAAGAAGGCTGTAAGAACATACCTCCACCAAACCAGCACTATAAAATATAGTAAAGGGACTGCTTTAAGAAGAGGAAGAAAAAGAGTGAGAGAGAGAAAGAAACACAGGTACAAAGGGGGTAAAATGGCAATGAATAAGTACTTATCAATAATAACCTTAAATGTAAATGGATTAAATGCTCCAATCAAAAGACATAGGATAGCTGAATGGACAAGAAAACATGACCCGCACATAGGCTGCCTACAAGAGACTCAGAACAGAAGACTTACACCGACCAAAAGTGAAGGGTTGGAAAAAAATATTCCAAGCAAATTGACAGAGAAAAAAGCCAGGGTAGCAATACTCATATCAGACAAAGCATACTTCAAAACAAAGGCCATAAAAAGAGACACGGAAGGACACTTTGTAATACTCAAAGGAAGAATCCATCAAGAAGACATAAATATTATAAACATATATGCACCAATATAGGGGCACCCAAATATATAAGGAAACTCTTGGAGGATTTCGAGATATAGACATTTATAGATAAATACATTTATACTAGGATATTTTAACACCCCACTGTCAAAAATGGATAGGTCTTTCAAACAAAATACCAACAAGGATATTGCAACATTGATCAATGCCCTAGATCACAGGTGGCAAACACAAGGCCCACTGGCCAAATCCGGCCCTCCACTTTGTTTTATCCAGCCAGGCACCTTGTTTCTACCCGGAGACAGCGCTGAGCCCCTTGCCCCTAGTTAAAGAGTAGTTACATTTATACAGACCTAAAATTACATTTGGCCCTTTGAAGACAACTGTGAGGCTGATGTGGCCCCCGGTGAAAACGAGTTTGACGCCCCTGCCCTAGATCAAATAGACTTAACTGATATATATAGAACCTTTCATCCCAAAGAAGCAAAATACATCGGTATTTTCAAATACACATGGAACATTTTCAAAGATAGACTGCATAACAGGACACAAAACCAGCCTCAACAAATTCAAGAAAATTGAAATCATATCGAGCATTTTCTTGGACCACAAGGGCGTGAAACTAGAAACCAACCTCAAAGAAATAAATCAAAACCTCAAATTTGTGGAGATTGAATAGCATGCTATTAAACAATGAATGGGTCAATAACAAAATCAATGAAGAAATCAAAAAGTATCTAGAAACAAATGAAAATGAATACACAACAATCCAAAACCTATGGGACACAGTGAAGGCAGTCCTGAGAGGGAAGTTCATAGCAACACAGGCCTACCTAAAAAAGATAGAAACATTTCAAATAAACAACCTAACCCTACATCTAAAAGAACTGGAGGTACAGCAGCAAACAAAGTACAGAGCAAGTAGAAGGAAGGAAATAACCAAGATTAGAGCAGAATTAAATGAAATAGAGACTAAAAGCACAATTCTAAGGATCAATAAATCCAGGAGCTGGTTGCTTGAAAAGATAAACAAAATTGACAAGCTTTTAAGCAGACTCATCAAGAAAAAAAGAGAGAGGACCCAAATAAACTCAATCAGAAATGAAAGAGGAGAGATTACAACTGATACCACAGAAATACAAAGGATTGTAAGAAATTACTATGAACAACTAATGCCAAGAAATTTGAAAACCTGGGTGAAACAGACAAATTTCTAGAAAAATATCTTCCAAAACTGAATGAAGAAGAAGCAGAAAGCCTGAACAGACCAATAACAGCTGATGAATTTGAAGCAGTAATCAAAAAACTCCCGTCACACAAAAACCCTGGCCTGGACAGTTTCACAGGAGGGTTTTACAAAACATTTAAGAAACAGCTAGCCCCCACACTTGTCAGACTATTCCAAAAACTCTAAGAAGAAGGGATACTCTCAAACTCTTTTTATGAAGCCAGCATCATTCTAATCCCAAAACCATATAAAGACACAACAAAGAAAGAAAACTAGGCCAATATTGCTGATGAACACAGATACTAAAATCCTCAACAAAATATTAGCAAAACGCATTCAATAATACCTTAAAAATATCATATCCTATAATCAAGTGGTATTCATCCCAGGGATGCAAGGATGGTACAGTATTCACAAATCAATAAATGTTATATATCATATAAACAAAAGGAAAGACAAAAATCACATGATCATATCAATAGATTCAGAAAAAAATCAATAAGGTACAGCACCGATTTATGATAAAAACACTCAGCAAAGTGGGAGTAGAGGGAGCATTCCTCAACATAATAAAGGCCATATATGAGAGACCTACAGCCAACATCATACTTAATGGGCAAAAACTAAAAGCTTTCCCACTAAGATCAGGAACAAGACAAAGATGACCACTTTCACCACTTCTATTCAACATAGTATTGGAAGTCCTAGACACAGCGATCAGACAAGGAAAAAAAATAAAAAGCATCCAAATTGGAAAGGAGGAAACCAAACTGTAATTGTTTGCAGATAACATGATAGTGTACTTAGAAAATCCTATAGACTCCACCAAAACACTATTTGACCTAATAAGTGAATTTGGTAAAACAATGGGATACAAAGTCAATATTCAGAAATCAAAGGCATTTTTGTACACCAACAACAAAATATCATAAAAAAATCAGGAAAAAATCCCATTTGATATAACGACAAGAAAAATAAAGTACCTAGAAATAAACCTAACCAAGGAGGTAAAAGACCTGTACTCAGAAAACTACACAACACTGAAGAAAAAAATTAAGGCAGACACACACAAATAGAAGCATATACCGTGTTCATGAACTGGAAGAATTAGCATCACCAAAATGTCCATACTTTCTAAAGCAACTTATAGATTCAATGCAATCCCTATTAAAATACCAATGACTTATTTCACAGATATAAAACAAATATTTGAAAAATCTACATGGAACCATAAATGACCCTGAAAAGCTTCGCCAATTTTGAGAAAGAAGAACAAAGTATGAGGAATCACAATACCTGACGTCAAACTATATTACAAGGCCATGGTAATCAAAACACCCTGGTACTGGCATAAGAACAGACACATAGACCAATGGAACAGAATAGAGAACCCAAAAATAAACCCAAGTCTCTACGGTCAATTAATATTTGACAAATGGGGTAGAAACATAAAATAGCCTCTTCAACAAATGGTGTTGGGACATCTGGACAGCTACATCAAAAAAAAAAAATGAAACTCAATCACCAACTTACACTATACACAAAAATAAACTCAAGATGGATAAAAGACTTAAATACAAGTTGTGACACCGTGGAGGTCGTAGAGGAGAACATACACAGGAAAATCTCAAATACTCCGCAGAACAATATTTTCACCAATATGTCCCCTAGAGCAAGGGACATAAAGGAAAGAATAAACAAATGGAATTTCATCAAAATAAAAAGCTCCTGCATGGCTAAAGGAAACCAACCATATGGGAAAATATATTTGCAAGTGATACTTTGGACAAGGGTGCAATCTCCAAAATATATAAAGAGCTTACATGTCTCCACTCCAGGAAAACAAACAATCCAATTAAAAAATGGGCAAAGGACCTGAACAGACACTTCTCCAAGGAGGACATCCAGAGGTCCCAGAGACATATGAAAGGATGCTCAGCATCACTAGCCATCAGAGACATGCCAATTAAAACCACAATGAGATACTACTTCAGACCGGTCAGAATGGCCGTCATAAAGAAATCAACAAACAACAAGAGCTGGCGAGGTTGTGGAGAAAAGGGACCTAGTACACTGTTGGTGGGAATGCAGTCTTATGCAGCCACTGTGGAAACAGTATGGAATTTCCTCAAGAAACTAAAAATGTAACTGCCTTTTTACCCAGCAATTTCAATGCTGGAATTATACACTAAGAATCCTGAAACACCAATTCAAAAGAACCTATGCACCCCACTGGTCATAGCAGCACAATTCACAATAGCCAAGTGTTGGAAGCAACCTAAGTGCCCATCGGTAATGAGTGGATCAATAAACTGTGGCACATTTACACAATGGAATAATACGCAGCAGAAAGAAAGGAGCTTCCACCCTTTGCAACAGCATGGATGCATCTGGAGAGCATTATGCTAAGTGAAATAAGGCAGGCAGTGAAAGACAATTACCATATGATCTCACCTATAAGTGGAACCTAATCAACAAAACAAGCAATCAAGCAAAATACAACCAGAGACATTGAAATAAAGAACAAACCAACAGTAACCAGAGGGGAGGGGAGAGTGGATAACAGATGGGGGTGGGAAAGGGTTAAAGGTTAAGGTCACGTATAAAGAACAGATGGACAAAGCCAAAGAGGTGTAGGGTTGAGGGTAGGAGGTGGGAAAGGGTGGGGCAGGGGGCAGTGGAGAGGAGGAAATGGAGACAACTGTACTTGAGCAACAATAAAAAAATCCTTGAATTCTAAAAAAAATTAATCAATTTGCCTTAACTTGCTATTTATAATAATATCATAAATTTGCTCAATTTCCTTCCTAGTACATTATGAAAAAAAGCCCCTGCTAACTTGGGGGTATATCAAGATTTAAATTATCCTAGAATTATATTTTAAAAAATAATTCAGGAAGCCATCTTTAAAAATTATTTCTACATACATTCTTTTAAGAGATTGCTCTTCTTTCAAATGTATGCAAATTATTTAAGTGTCCCAATAAAGTAGGTTTACTAAGGGGGGAAAAATGTTTTTTCTTCCTTGGAGTTTCTCAGACTTTTACTCATTCTTTAAAATTGATACTGTTTCATGGAAAAGACCATAATTTGGGGAAAATATGTTTATCTTTATAAGAAAACAAAAAATAAAAATAAAACCCTAGCTCACTAGAGCTGCTGTATCTCAGCAGCTAGAAGAACATGATGCCCCTGCAGGCAAATGGCTCTTTGTTGAAGAAAGTCTTCTGCCTGGGTTTCAAAGGAGAGGCGCTGAGGGAGAGATGATTCCCACTTGTAGCCTGGGCTTCTTCTGGGAAGAGGGTGGCAAAGGGCGGGAACAGGAGACAAAAGAGAGAGGATCTGGGAGCTGCAAGGACAAGTCATTCTAAAACCTGTCGGGAGGTTGGGTTTTCAATGGGGATGGCAGAAACATGTTAAAAAAAGATGGATATTTAAAATCTAACTTAAAATAGTTTGCTTTTTGATGGCACGATGTCATCACCCATGCCTTTCTGTCACCTCCAAATTCTGCTACTTATGTGGTTGTGTGTGCCTGGTATTCAGCAGAGTGGAGAAGTGGGGCTGTGTGTAAAGACAACATCCCATCCCAGGAATACTGACAGAACCTCATGATGGTGAGTTACCATGGCAACAAGAAAGCACACTACTGTTTTTTTTTAAGAGTTTTTTATTTATTTATTTTCAGAGAGAGGAGAAGGGAGGGAGAAAGAGCAATGTATGGTTGCCTCTCACATGGCCCTCATTGGGGACCTGGCCTGCAACCCAGGCATGTGCCCCGACTGGGAATCGAACTGGGACCCTCTGGTTCCCAGCCTGCGCTCAATCCACTGAGCTACACCAGCCGGGCAGTACACTACTGTTTTTGAAATCATTGTTTGTGCCTCAGACTGGAGGAGTCCTGAGGGCAAGATCTAAGCCAAGGCCCTCCTGATCAGGCCCAGTCAGGTAGACTGACACGGTGCTTTCTGAGAGGTGGACATGCTGACCTCGCACTGTTTTCCCGCAACGGGTTCTTTCCTAACCCCGAATCTGGGCTGGAAAGCTGAGTGTGCTGGCGGAGGGGAAGCCATGGAGGCTTCATATACACACTGTTCCACTGAGGCCAGAGAGTAGATCTGGGAAACTTCCTCTTTATAGATGTAGTCTAGCTAAGAAATAAAGAGTCCAGCTAATGAATAAAGAATGATAAATTAAAATAGCACTGTGTTGCAACCCCTGTGAATGAACAGATCCAGGCATTGCACAATGGGCTACTAGCACCATAATTTAAAAAGAATATCATACTGTTTTGCCCTGTGGTGGATGAATACACCACCTGTGAGATAGTCTTGTCAAAGGGAAAGAGAGAGAGAGACCTGAAGTTACTCAAGCCTGTGGATTGAGCTTCCAATTTGCAGGACAAAAGACAGAGGAACATGTTAAAGGGCCACACTCAGTAAAAGCCATACAATGGAAAACTGCACAGGAAAAAAAAAACACAATTTCATTAATAAGTAACAAGGGGACAAAAGAAAGATGGGAGGACCCGTGGATTAATAAAGATTTAAAAGACATAACACTCACTCAAAATGTACAGCCCCTTTTCAAATCTCAGATAAATAAATGGTTTTAAAATGTCATGGTGCTCTTCCCCTGCCTCCAAATAGAACATTACCTAACCCACATTGGGTTCTGTTTCAGTCCGAGAACAGGTAATATTTACACATCTCTTGGGGCTATGTTTGTCCCCGTGCTAGGGATGAATAAACGCCTTGGTTAAGGGGGTCGACCCTACTCCACCCCGCCCCCATCTATGCAGTCTCAATTCTCCTTGGGTTCTGAGCAAAGAAGGTCTGAAGGGCTGTGGCACTTGTCCTCTTGGCTCTGCTCTCCCCTCTGCTTGGCAAATGTCTGACAACTGTCTGACAAATGTCTCCTTTCCCTCTCATTCCCTCCCTACACCCTCTTGGGCAGTCTGAGAGTTGGTAATTGAAAGTGGGGAAGGGAGAAGGACATGCCTTTAAGAGAAGGTGCCTATTTTAGGGATGAGGGAAAAAGACAAGTCTCTAGAAAAGTGAAGCTCAACTGAAATTCCTGACCCCTCTGTGTCAGCAGGGAGATTCGGCAATCATCAGGACCTGAAATTGTGACAGCCACCTGTCAGGAGATAGGAGAGCCTCTCACAGCCACAGGTGACCTGTGTGATGTCAGTCAGGCTAATGAAGGTGTCAGGGGTCCTCTGCACCACAACACAGGGTTCGTGGGTCATAAGGTGCAAAGTCCAAGCCACTTGTGCGGGAGAAATAGCATTGGCTCACATGAAGCTGGATAGCGCTCTCTTAGGAGAAAAAAAGTAAATGCTTCTTGTTGAAATGTGTTTGTATTTTGGGGCAGCTAATGAAGAAATTAGCTACAGTTCTCACTGGTGAGACCGACGTGGAATGAGAGAAAAAAAACCTGCTCAAAACTGCAGATATGCTTCTAGTTTTCAGGAATGGCAGAGGACAGAGAAATGTGTTTAAGCAGATCATGGGATACAAGCAACAAAAGCCAGACAGTGGAAAACTCTAAAGAACAGAAACGCAAATGATTAGTATGTTGCACACACACAAAAAAAAGGTGTGAAGATGTATAGATTTTAAAAGCCACATCACACTCTCACTGAAGCAGAGACCACCCCTATCCTTCCCCCACCCCCAGTTCTGAATTGGCACAACCTGGACAGAGGAGATGTGGGAGGGGGGGAGTTAGCCTGACAGAAGGGGAGGCTGAGGCTGTGGGTGGGGAGCTTCTTCCTTCTGGGAGACAGGAGGCAGTTCTCCATGGAGGAAGTGGGGAAGTGGCCTAGGCTTGAAAGAGGAGGCCACCTCAAGAGGGCTGGAGACTGAAGAGAGGCCTCTGGGAGAGCTGGGTGGCCACCATGTGGAGCAACCTCCCTTCGAGGATGTAATTCACAAACAGCTGGCCTCAGTTGGCAGAGGGCAGTTACTGTGTTGGATGAAGAAACAGCCTCTTTTCTTCCCACCATCACCGCTCTGACCCTTTAGGCATAAAGACTGTGTCAATGGGAACATGGCCAGGTTCCACCAACAGGGCTCTGAAACTGCTCAGGGCCAGGGATCTGCCCGGATCCCACTTGGGAGAAGGTGCTCAAGTGACCCTGCTCCCTGCAGGCCCTGCCTAACCCTCCCCGGTACCGCACCATGATCGTTACCCCTGCCCTGTACCACACCATGATCGCTACCCTCCCCGGTACCGCACCATGATTGCCACCCTCCCCAGCACCGCACCATGATCACTACCCTTGCCAGGTACCACACCGTGATTGCTACCCCTGCCTGGTACTGCACCATGATCGCTACCCAACTCTGGTACTGCAGAGTGCATTGGCCAGGAACCTGGGGAAGAGAAGGGTGCTCCACACAGGACCGTGGACCCCTCCCTATCATTTTGTCCAGCAGAGACAGGACTAAAGGGGCGTGGGGGTCCCTGTGGCTGAACAACTGTAGTCACCACTAATGAAGAGCAGCTACAGAAGGGCCTATGAGGGTAAGGTAGGGACTAAAGTACACGCCCAGGTTGAGAGATGGGAAAGCCAAATTTACCATTTCCCGCCCCCCAGAGATTACTAAGAAACACATCTGAGCAATAGAAAAATGAGAGGATCCCACACCACCTACATTAAATTAGTAAAATAGTAGTAAATTTTCAAGTAGTAATAATTCTGGGAAAAATAAGAGACAGAAGGAAAAGCAAAAAACCAAATATGAGATGGATTGACTGCATAAAAGAAGCCATAGGCAGGAGTCTCCAGGACCTGAGCAGGGCTGAGGAGGACAGGCCATGTGGACGTCACTCATTCACGGGGTCATCAGGAGTCAGAGATGATGCAAGGGCACAGAGCATGCAGTCTCAAAGCCTCCCCAGCCCACACTCAGGGCTATTATGTGATCATAAGAGGGCTGCCCTCTCGGCAGATGTAGCTCTGCAGGCATGGTTTGGGAGAGGCAGCTCCTGGTGAGGAAAGAAAAGGTGCTCTTTCTCGTCCTGGATCTAGGGAAGTCGCACTTAGACCCTCATCTGATGCCTCTGTGCAGTCCCCAAACCACACAACCACACATGACCCTACTGGTAAAGGTGACATTGACAAATCTCCCATGGTGAGGGCAGGAGGCTTTCAAGAAAGGGCCCGTTCACTCAGAGGCCAGAGAGCACAGAAAAGAGCAGTCTGACCTCATGGTTCTCCTGTCATGAGGTTAACCTGTCTTCACAGACCTCCTGTCCCTGCTTCCTTTCTGAAGCCCAGTGATCTGGGATTTGTCTGAGCAGGGATCCAGGCGATAACGTCAGGCAACAGACACAGGCTTGTTTACCAGGAGCAAACAGAGTATGCTGGTGCCTGGATCCCATAGGAAGCTGCGTGGCTCCCACTTACAGCCGCTTGTCTTGTCAGGAACACCCCTCCATGCCACTCCTGCTGCCCCTCTCACTCCCTGCCCTTGGCATCTGGGCTGAGGAAAAGACCCTTCTGGGCTGGAAGCAGGCAAGTGACAGGGAATTAAGGGGAAGAAGAAAAGCTACCCAGCCTCCCTCTGGCTCCTGGTGCCCTTGATCAAGAGACAGGGTGGGAGACTTGACTGCTTTCCCCTGAGAGCTGCCTGCCCCTCCAATCACGTCATGGCATCTCCAATTGCTAGCATTTATTGAGCACCTGCTTTTGTTCCAGGCACTGAGCCAGACACTTCATACACTCTGTCATTCTGGGCTCTGAGATGCAAGCAACAGAAACCAACACTGGCTGATTTAAACAGAAAAGAGCCTACTGAAAATGTTTTGGTTACTCACAGAATCTCTAAAAGGCCTAAAAACCAGGTTTGGGGTTACATGCTCAAGAATCACACCTGAAGTGATGCTGCTAAAGTGCACACCGCGGCAGGGTTGGCCTCAGACTCGGAGCAGACACCACTGATGCCGACTGGATACTGGCACTGAAGTAGCAGCACAGCCCTGCTATCTCTTAAAGCTGCTCCAGCAGCCAGAGAGAATTTTCAGGGCTCCCAGGGGTCTGAGGCAGGTGCATCTGAGCCACAGAGCCAAGTCTTCCGTAGTGGCAGATGGGCTCTGCCACCCACTCAGACCCCAACACACCCAGGTAAAAAGTGGGGTGCTGGCCCCAAAGAAGGACGAGTGTCCATGTCACAAGCATGGCTCATTTGTGTCATTTAAATATTGAACAAACAATGTGAAGTAAATAGATATGTCACCATCATTTATCAGAACAGGTACCCAAAGTTCAGAAATATTAGCTAAGGATACAAAACTGGTTGACAACAGAAGGCCCAGGAGCGGGATTTAGGGCTGTCAGACTTCAGAGGGCCCGTTTCCTGCCATGTTGTCCCTAAGCCTCCTGTCACTGTCTGCAGCACCAGACAGGAAGGAGCCTGATGGAGAGAGTCGTTAGCAGGAGAAAAAGAGAGTGAGACAGAGTGAGAAAGAAAGAGACAGAGAGAGGGAGGATGGGTGTCTGTGTGTGAATGTGTGTGTCTCTGTGTGGTTATGTTCCCATGTGTGGATGTGCATGCCTGTGTAAATGTGTGTCTGTGTGTGATGTGTATGTGAACGTGTGTCTGGATGTGTTTGTGTGTGGATGTGTGTGTCTCTGTGTGCATGTGTTTTATGTGTGAATGTGTGTCTCTGTGCATGAGTGTCTATATGTGTGTGAATGTGTATGTATGTGTCATGGCCTTTGCTTGAATGTGTGTCTACTTGTGTGTGTCTGTGTGAATGAGTTTGTAGATATGTGTGTGCATGTGTGTATCTTTGGGGGATGGTTGAGGATCTCTCCGTTTTGAATATCAGTGTCTTGGCCATAGCAGTCTGATGGTCTCATCCTGTCTACTCATCCCAGTACATGTGTACAGCAGTACCTAAAAGATTCTGACTCAGGACTTGATGAAGCTGACCAAAGGCTCTGTCAAGAGAACAGAATGCAGGCTTTGTTACTGGCACTGGCGACTTACACACTGTCCCACCTGCTGTCCTGGTGTCCATTCCCTAAGCAGCAGCCTTGACGGTGTGCTGTTTGCAGCAGATATCCAGCCTCCTACTGTCTCTGGCCCTGCTCCCCAGCCCGCACACACAGGGCCCAGGAGGCATGGAGAGCTGCTACCTCTGCCTGCTCAGAATTTCCAGAGCTTGCTGCAAGAAATCAAAGCCTTCCTGTTAAAACTAATAAGAATGGATTTCAGACTATGAAAGAGTATTTTAAACAAATGAATAAGCCAAGACCAAGACGTGGGAACAAGCAAGAAGAAGCAAGAAAGGAACATCAAAACTTCTAGAAACTACAGACACAGAAGGAAATCAGCCTCACTGGACTGTGAGCTCCATGTCTGTCTGGTTCAGCCCCACAGCTCTGCTGTCAATGCCTGGCATAGAGCAGGTGCTCAGTAACTACTTGGTTGGCCAAAAGTTCATTTGGATTTTTTTCATTTTTTACATAAGGTGGCCCTAGTTGCTCTTAGTTGTCTGAACTTCATTCATAATAATTTTGTTACATTGTATTGTGACAGCTGTCATATCAGCGTGCATTTAAAAAACTTATCAAAATTGGTGAATTTTTGTGTAGCTATTTTAATATTGAAGAAGGAAGAAAATAAGTGACATTTTTAGCATATTATGCATTATTATTTCAAGACAGTTAAAAACACAACTGAAGCACACAAAAAAGGATTTGTGCAGTGTATAGAGAAGGTGCTGTGACTGACTGAGCATGTCAAAAGTGGTTTGCAAAGTTTCATGCTAAAGATTTATCTCTGGATGATGCTCCACGGTCAGGTAGACCAGTTGAAGTTGATGGTAAGCAAATTGAGACATTAATTGAGAACAATCAACATTATACCATGCAGGAGGTAGCCAACACATTCAAAATACCCAAATCAATACTGTTATTGGTGAAACTGAAAAACGTGTCTTTTATTTTACTGAAAAAAACACACAAACTTTTTTTGGCAAACCCAGTATTTGTTAGATGAATGAATGAGCAGGTAAGTGAATAAACTGTGTCCTCATGGTGATGCCATTCACCTCAGGGTGATGCCTCCCTCTCCAGCAGGCCAGGTGGGCTCCTCCCTGTGCCACCAGCCAGTCTAGCCCCTCATTCTTCTCATCCCCTTGAGAAGCTTTGATGTTCCTTTTTTGCTTCTTCTTACTTGTTCCCACATCTTGGTCTTGGCTTATTCATTTGCTTAAAATACTCTTTCATAGTCCGAAATCCATCCTTATTAGTTTTACCAGGAAAGCTTTAATTCCCTCCAGCAAGCTCTGGAAATTCTGAGCAGGCAGAGGTAGCAGCTCTCCATGCCTCCTGGGCCCTGTGTGTGTGGGCTGGGGAGCAGGGCCAGAGACAGCAGGAGGCTGGACTGCTGATAAGATGGCACAGATGCCCACCAACCCCGATTTGGGGGACCACAAAAACGAAAAGATAATAGGCTGGGTGGTACTCCAAGTTGCGATTGTCCTGAATGCATCACTGAAATGCAGGTCTTGCCCGCCACTATGAAAGGCAGTACTGGAGAGGCAGGTGCTAATGTAAAGGGAAGTGGTTTATTTTCAGATACCAACAACCTAGAAGATGGAGGACTCTCATCTCAAAGCCCATCTTCTGGGAAGATAAGGAATTCAAGTCACAAAGCCCACCTCCACCTCTCATTGGAAGCAGAGAGATTTTTTATAAGGAGGGTGAGAGAACCAAACAGATCAAGGGAGGGAGCTGCAAAGTTCTCTACATGCAGATGAGCACAGTCCATTCTGATAGGGACAGTGATGGCCCCGTGTGCATCATCCTGCTTTAGTCATCCTGGGTTCACACCATCCCGGCTTCACGTGGTCCTGGCTCCATGGATGAAGTCAGCAAATCTCCTGGAGCTGGGATGCTTGATAGTTGGGGTCTGTATCTTTTGAAACTAGTTTTTAGAATTTTTTTTCTTTTCATGACTAATTTTTATTCTGAAATGTAAAGCTCTTCTGAATGGAAGTACAGCTGACATACAACATTATATTAGTTTCAAGTGTAGAATATAGTGAGATTTCACATTTATACACCTTACAAAGTGATCACCACAAAAACTCCACTATCCATCTGTCACCATACAAGGTTATTGTGATATTATTGATATTATTCATATTCCCTGTGTTGTACTTATATTCTGTGACTTACTTGTAAGTTTGTACCTCTTAATCCCCTTAACATTTTTGCCCAGACCCCTACCGCTCAATGATCGGTTTTCCTGTATCTATGGGTTGGTTTGTTTTGTTTGTTCATTTCTTCAGTTTTTTAGATTCCACACCTAAGTGAAATGATACAGTATTCGTCTTTCTCTGACTTCATTTCACTCACCATAACGCACTCTCAGTCTATTCATGTTGCAAATGGCAAGATCCATTTCTTTCCCATGGCTGTGTGACATTCCAGTGTGAGTGTGCATGCGCACACTCACATCCACTTCTTCATCCATTCATCTAGATGGATACTCAGGTGGCTGCGATTACTTGACTATTGTAATAACGCTGCAGTAAACAGAGAGGTGCATATATCTTTTTGAATTGTTCCACTCCTGGGGGCTGTTCTTCAGATAAGCCCCCAAAAGTAGAATTGCTGGGTCCTTCTTTGTCTCTTGTTATTTAGCCTTGTTTCAAAGTCTTTTTTTCTGACATAAGTATTGCTATCTCAGCTTCTCTCTCTCTCTTTTTCATTTCCATTTCTATGAACTATCTTTTCCATCCCTTTATTTTCAGTCTCTGTGTACCTTTCAATCTGGAGTCTCATGTAGGCAGTATACATAGGGATCTTGTTTTTTGGGTTTTTTGTTGTTGTTTTTAATCCATTCAGTCATCCTGTGTATTTTCAATGGAGCACTTAGTCAACTTCCATTTGAAGTAATTATTGATAGGCATGTGCTTATTGCAATTTTAATTGTTTTCATACTACATTTATAAATGGTTGGTCTATTATCTTTACTATATTTACCAGTGAGATATTTTTTCATATATTTTCTTATTTTTAGTTTTTGCCTTTTCTTTTCTTTTATACCCATGGTGTTCATCTATAAGCTGCATATTAGTCAGAGTCAGCAGTTACAGAAACAGTGTTGAAAGACTGGTGGGGCGGGTTACAGTTTCCCACTGTTACAGTTTCCCACTGTTACAAATTCCCGCTGTCAATTTTTCCTCCATTTCTATGGAAGTTAGAAGGGTTTAGGCAATACATTTAAGAAAACTAGAAAAATTCAAGATCTAGTCTATTTCAAAAGTGAAAAATAAAATTTTACAGACAATTCACTGGATTATAGTCTGATTTCCACAACTGTGTGTAACAGAGTCTATTGAAACAGTTTTCCCCCAAATCACCCTCCTTCTTATCAAAGAGCCAAATCAAGACTAATTCATTTACTGCATTAAATCCAGTTTCAATTTAGCCTGATTATCTGCATGAACACAAGAAGAATGGCAATTGATGATATAGGATTTCTTAAATCTACTTTGCTGAAATGTTGCAAGGAATTAGCCCTCGGGGCAAAGAAGCCAAGCCAAACAGTTGCCATCACGCTTTGCCTGCAATACCTATAAATGTGGGTAAACTTGTCAAGTTCTTGAGGTCTCCAAAATGTCTTGAGGTTCTTTCTATGCCATTTTCCATAAAAACAACCTTCCCTACCTGGAAAGACTGCTATGAATCATGTGAATAAGCAAGGTACCAGGCTATTTCTCCAAGAGGCTTTCATTGGCTTTCAAGTCAGTCTTCATTCCTTAAAACTTTTTGCTGACTTCCAGAGACTATGCATGTCTCTCTCAGACACGACATTCCAGTCAAAGTCTTGGTTAATAAATCCACAATTGGAAATTGGAAGAAACCAGATTTCTATTGGATTCATGCAAATAAACATATTGCCATGAAAATAATAATACTCATTAAGAATTTCCAAATTCTGGAGAGATCAGGTAGGGAGAAAAATTAAAATGCTTCAATATTGTTACAAATTGCTTTATGAAAACCAACAAGTTTTTTTTTAATCAACAATATTTTTAACAAAGTCACAAGAACAATAATTGTCCTCGGTTCATTCAGTCCCACAATCAACTCCTGTTCAGCCCCAATATCTACCAGCATCTTTATGAACTTAGTCATTCCTGAGAGCCCCACAAATCCCCATCTACTTCACAGGTATTATTTTAAAATTTGTTCTGAGAAACCTATATTTTAGAATAAATCAAAGATGTAACATTTTTGCAAATGAGTCAAACAATGATTGTCTCTCTAAATGACAAAAAGTATTTAAAATGACATGGTTATAGATATGATTACAGTGCAATTGGCAAAAGAATTTACTTTTTGAACAACATTTTAAGATGACAATCAAAATTTGAAAAGAAAGTACATTAGAAATCAATTAATTTGTTGCCCACTGTCTAATTGTACCTGGGGTTTCTGCTGGGAAATGGCAATTGGTTTTGGAAAATGAAAGGGAGCCTTTGGATTTTCATTTGTCATTAAAATCCATCTATGTGCATTGCTTTTCCTTTCTTGTTTCTTTTTTTTTTTTTGCCCCGTTTCCATTTCTCTTCTTGAATTTCCTATTCCAAGTATCCTTTCTTCTTGAACTATGTGTATCTTTTTTCTTTATTCTTCATCTTTTTTTACTTCCTCAATTCTTTCTTTATTGTTCCTTCCTTCTAAACAATCCTTTTTCAATGTGCACCAACACTCTTTGACTTACACAGATACTCTGCAACTTTCCTAGTCCCTTTAAATTCATCCAGACATAACCAACACACTTTCAATTTTGCTTCCTTCCAAATATGTTGATATAATTTACACCTCGTACTATCAAACCATGTATTTTTCCAACTTAATTAGAACTTTCAATTTTTAGTGATGACTTCAAGTAAATAATTGACATTCTTTAGATTGGCAAATTTATGAATACATTTTATAACTTTCAGAAATGAGTTCTTCTTCCCAACGGCTAGTACATTCACATTTTTATTCTTGGTAATTACTGAATTCCTTTAGAGTGCTCAAAAGTGAGCTGATTCATTATCTAGTGACCTTGACAGGTTTACAGAGGCTGAAGAAGAGGCAGGGGACAAAGCAGGCTTAAGCCACTTAACTATAAAGTGCTCGGATTTTTTTTTCTGAGTTTTAGTGTCTGAGAGGGGAGTGCAATCTTTTCCCCCTTTTAAACTATCAATTACAATCCTTTCTGAGTAGAATACTTGCATATCAGAGATTTTATTCCATTTACCAGACCTTTGGCAAAACAATTTGAGATTGAGACCAAGACTATTTTTCCCCCAATGTAAATAAAAACAAAATCTAAAGCAAAGACAAAGTTTAAGCAAATAATGCAACAAAAAAGCAAACAATACCCAAATCAAAACCAAGAGTGTTCCAACCAAATCCCACACTGGGAACTGGGAATTTTTCTTGTCACTGAGTTCTGCCTACTGCCAAGTGGTGCTTATTGATTCTCAAATGGTTCAAAGAACCCAAGTTGGGGGGCAGGGGCTTCTGATTGCACACACCAGGGACTTACCCAATCAGGGCTTGTCAGCCCACCCACAATCCATTTCCTTTCACCAGCAAAATGTTTAAAAGTGGCTGATGCCTACGAGAGAGAGAGCAGGAGGAGTCTCTGAGATATAGAACTCTTGACAGCTGCTGGGAAATTCCTACAATACCTGCCACAATCGGCTAGGATTCCCAGCCCAGGCCCCTCAGGCTTTGCTGGGGTCCACATAGCCCCATCTGGGGTGCCAAAAACTAAGCAAAATTCAGGTCCAGCTGCCTGCCACTATGAAAGCCAGTACTCAAGAGGCAGGCACTGATATAAAAGAAAGTAGTTTACTTTCAGATGCCAGCAACCTGGAAGATGGGGGACTCACATCTCAAAGCCCACCTCCACCTCTCATTGGAGGCAGAGGGCTTTTATAAGGAGGGAGAGGGAGACAGAACAAAGAGATCAAGGGAGGAGGCTGCAAAATTCTCTATGTGCAGACTAGCACAGTCCATTCTGATAAGGCAAGTGATGGTGTGGTGTGCATGATCCTGGTTTAGTCATCCAGGTTTCATGTCTTACTGGCTCCATAGATGAAGGTCAGCAAATCTCCCAGACCTGGGATGCTTGAAGGTTGGATTCTATATTTGTTGAACCTAGTTTTTAGGATTCTTAAATAAACATGATGTTCATCTATAAGCCACATATTAGTCAGAGTCAGCACTTACAGAAACAGTGTCAAAAGACTGGCGGGGTGGGTTTCAACTTCCCACCATTATAATTTTCCACTGTTACAACTGCACAGTATTTTCACACCCAGAGGTCAAGATGCCTGAAGGACTAATATCATGTTTGATGATCAGGTGACCCACTACACAGCTAGGACCTCAACTGCAGGCCTTGAAGAGAACCTAGTCTTTCAACAATGGAAGTGCCCACAGGAGGTTATCTGCTCACTGAACCTGAGAGGGTTGGTGGCATCCTTGCACTGTTGTCGAGACATTGCAATCCAGGGTGTTGGGACTTTGCTTTCTGCATCTGGCCACATGGCACATCTGGATCTCTGAGATTCCAAGAGTGGCAGCAGGGCCTGTTGGCTCACCCAGCAGTAACCCCCACACTGGAGGAAGCCTCTCATAAAAGGGAAGCTGGGAGTTTCCAAACTCAGAGCCGGACTGTCTGTACTCACTGCTGCCCTAAAGGCATCAGTTTCATATCCCCTCCACTTGTCCCTATCCTTGTTAGCTCCACTCTTCTTTCTGCCAGCCCATACTTCTTTGGGAAGGAGAGAAGGGGGAACTGTGTCACAGGCAGGAAAGTCAGCTGACAGAGGACAGGCCAGAGTAGGAGACAGAGTGACCACTCTGTATTGGTGTTCACAGCAGTGGAAGTAGGAGAATGTGGCTTTCCTCTGGGAAGTTTTGGTTTTGCATTTTTCAGCCCCCACTTCTCTTCCCCTCCAGAGGTCCTGAGGAGGGACAAGCAAAAATAGTCAAGGGCAGGACCAGGGCACAGCTCATCTGCCTTACTGCTTGTAGTGAGGGTCCCAAAGGTTGCTGTGGAGAAAAGACACCTCACCTTCCACCTTCCACAGGACAAGCCCTGACTGAGGGGTCCTAAGGGGAGAGGTCAGGATGAAGAGCCAGTGACATCTTCTTCAACAGCTCTGGTCCCCAGGGAGCCACTGCACTGCCTCCTCACTTCCCTGGCTCAGGAGGCTTTCCCTGCACCCTCTTGTTTAAATTTGAAACCCACTCCCCTAGCCCTATGTCATCCATGAGCTTACATAACAGTGAAGAGTCAGCAATGACAAATGTCAAAAGGGAAATAAAGCCGGGTAAGGGGGATAGGGAGTCAAGGAGTGTTTTATTTTGCTCAGGTGCCCAGACAGTCTCTCTGTGGAGGTGACTTTTGAACAGAGGCCTGAGAAGGTGAGGAAGTGAGCCAGGTACACACTGGGAAAACCCACCCCAGACAGTGGTGACAATGAGGTGCTTCAGGGCCCCTAAGAGAAGGAGGTGTGCTGGCACATTTGAGGAAGCAATGAGAGAGAGTTGATGGAGCCGGGGGGCAGAAGAGGACTTGAGACCAGAGCAGGGCTAAGGGGCTGTAGCTTCCAGAAAAACCCTTCTGGGTATGTTACATATATTAACTCAAGTAATTCTCTCTCACCAAAACACTCAGAGGTAGGTATGATTATTATTCTCATTTTCCAGGTGAGGAAACTGAGGAAGAGAGAGGTTAAATAATGTCCCCCAGGTCACAACCAGGAGTCAAGCAGATCTTGCCCAGGGTCTGCATACCTAATCGCTTTACTGTGTTGCCCGTTAACAGTGACTCATCAGCGTTTGAGCCTGACAGACACAAATTCCAATGCTGGGCTACAGTGTAGGAGCGGCATGGCCCCGACAAGGGAACTCCTCCCCTCGCTCCATGGGCTCCTGTGTCCTTACAGCCCACCTCTTCCTGCTATGCGTAAGCATGAAGCAGAGAATGTGCCTAAGGGGCTTAAAGTGCTCTGTGCCTCACTTTCCCTCTCTCTGCCCCTCTTCCAGGAAGGTAGGGCCAGATCCCACAGCCAGGCACGGGGCAGGACAGTATGAGGAGCAGCAGGCAGCACAGCCACAGAATCACAGGAGGGAGCAGCATGAGGGCACATTACTTTCAGTGAGGAGGTCAGCACAGGGAGGAACATGTTCCAAAGGGTTTGAGGCTGAGGTTCTTTTTTGGGGAGGCTTAGCTCTGAAAGGAAGGAAATCAACAAACAGGAAGTGAGAGCCAGGTCAAGTGAAGGATTTTCAAATTGAAGGAGAATTAAACCAGTGAGAGAGGGAATTTTGAACAAGGTGACGAGAGGGTGGGTGCTCTCTGGGCCCATGTCTGAAATAACCCGTGCTGACCCCCAGTTTGCTGTCCAATACCTTAGTTGCAGCTGCTCTGGCCATTTGCAGCTCTTGGCACTGGTGTAATTATTTGCAGAGCGAGCATGGCACTATTTGTCACTCATGGAGTTTGGTTGTACTTGCAGAGTGCAGTGTTGTTGGGAGAGGCTGGAACTGTCTGTGTGCTGTGTGCAGTACTTGTCACCGTCTCTGTTGGTGGAGTGGTGTCAACAGAGCCCATTCCTCCTGGTTCCTCCTCTTGCTGAGCCCACTGCCACTGTGGACATCCAGAGTCCATCACTGTCCGGGCATTGCCTGTGGGGTCCCTCACTGCCTGCGTCCGTGTGTGTAGGGTCCATCACAGTTAGAACTGTGGTGACTGCACTGGAGGTGCCACATATGCAGAGACAGTCACTCTGTGCTATCTCTGCTCAGTGTTGGCATCGCTGTCTATGTCATAAAACCTACGGATGTCTGTGCCTCTGTTTGCAGGGCCTCTTACTGTCTGTGACACAATGGCAGAATCTGGCACCATGGTGACTACAACCACACCGAAAGCCCAGCTATGACCTCTGGCCACCACCATTCCCCCAACCCAGGCAAGTCCATTGTCTGTGCCCCTCACCTACACCCTCTAACTATTTTGAACCCTGATTTCTGGGGCCTCCTAAGACCAAACTCCCTGCCCCTGCTCCCTACCCCACCTATGGGCCTACACCCAGCCTCCCGGAGCCTGATTTCAATGCAGAGCCCAGGCCCCATGGGATGGCTTTGGACTAGGAGTACAAGTAGATCTTCAGAGAAGCCAGGTTGGCAGGAAAGAAAAGAAATGATGCAGAAAGAGAGGAGCCATCAAGAAAGATGAAAGGATTTTGCTTCTTCATCTGACAGAGCATGAAGGCTGTCGTTGGGAGGGAGATGGCTCCTTGTGGCAGAGGGTGAAATTAATTAAGGGTGAGATGCAGAGAGTGCAGGCAGTCAGCACAGTGACAAAGTGCCATTATGAAGCAAGTTCCAAGTGGTGGTGGAGATGAGGGGCACCCATCACATGCACGGGACTTACTCGGTTCTGGGAAGGGGGTAGCGTTCTTTCTGAGGGAAGGGCAGGGACTAGGCAGAAAGCATTTGTGGGTGAAGCTCTGCCTCCTTTAGACCCCAGAACCTTGAAGTTCAACCCCCAGTGGGAAAGCCAAAAATACCCATCATGGCCCCACTCATTTCTTGTTGAGAGAAAAGCAGATGAGAGCATGTACTAAAGGGGAAAAATCGAAAGGAATGGTTAAAAGGAAATTTAAAAAAAACATTTTAAAAGCATAAGAAACCCATAGACTATTGAAAAAAGTAAAGAAAATCCTCATTGAAAGCCAGGAAAAATGTGTGCTGAGGATCAAAAAGACTAAATTCTGGAAAGGAGAAAAAAATTCTGCATGGCTAACTTAGCAGAGAAAAAGAGGTCATGCAAAGGGAAAGGCACCCATTAAATGTATGTAATCTGTTCATAGATTTTCATTTTATTATTAATCATTAATCACAGAAAAAGGTCAGATGCAAAGTTGATGTCAAATGTCCAGGAAAAGAATGTGAGAAGCCCCTTGTGAGGAATTCCAAAGCTGGTAATAAGAGCTCCTTTAAAACTTCAAAGACAGGAGAGCAGGTGAGGAATGTGTGGGATCACAGTGCCAAAGGCGCACACCGGATGAAAAGGTCCATCAGACAGACTCAGCTGACTCTGGGCCAGTGCAGATGGCCCAGAGACTGCCCCTGCCCACCTCCCACCCCGCTTCTCCAGAGTTCATGCTGGATTGAATGGAAACGATGAAATACTAATGACAATGGTAACTCTTTACATTGCTTTATGGTTTTCCTTTTTTTTCACTTGTATCATTTCTTTTGATCTTCACATCTGCTTCTAGGATGGGTAGGAAAGGAATTTTAATAGCCTGTTTCATAGATGAGGACACTAAGATGAAAATTAAGAGCCAAGACCCCCTCAGCTAAGTTACATCAATGTTGAAATGGGAGCCTAGGGCTCCTGACTCTTAAGACCCACAGTCTCAGTGCAATATCATACCATCTTGATTTGGGTCCCTGCAGAAACAGCCTGAGGCAAGGATGTGGATGCATGTCACTATTGCGAGGTGAAGAAAATGCTGGTGGGGACAGAGAAAGTGAGGAGCCAACATAGAATGTATAGAAGCCAATTAAAATGGGAACCTGAAGCTCAGTCCTGCAGCAGACCTCGGGTGACAGCGTGGCACCACGTCTCAAATTTTCTTCCTGGAAGGTGAAGGACCCGGGGTGTTTACCCAATAGCCACAGTAGTCACAGAAGGCATTAGTCCCCTATTTCTTTTTTGCCCCAGCAGACTCCCAAGAGGGTCCTCAGGCCAAATTATAGGCATTGACACTTGGCATTTGGGGCAATGTGAAGAAAATTCAAGGGCTGAGAGGACGTGGTAGGAATCTGCCTTGCGTGCTTCCCAAATTCTGCATTTCATTCAGAAATGGACACAAGCAGACCATCAGGAGCTGCTAAAAGCCACCTGGACCTTCTGGATGCTCCGGGTGAAACTGTGAAACTGAAGTTCAAGACAGGTGGCCTATTTCTCCAAAAGGCCACTGTGTTTGTGGCCTGGCAGATTGCCAACCACACTTGTTCTTAACTGGATCTTTGAGTTAGGTGTTACCTGTAAGATAGTACTATCATCATCATTATTACTATTGTGTAAAATAGATACTATTATTATACTGTAAAATAGGTATTAATAAGCCTACATTTCACACATGAAGAAACTGAGGTTCTGAGAGATTAAATAGGTTGCCCAAGGTCACAAGAGGAAGCTGGCTTTGAACTCTGGACCTCTCACTCTAAAGTCTACACAAGCTTTTTCTATATTTCACAGAGGTGGTTCCTGTAAACATGAAAGATGAAAATTTACTTCTGGGAAAACCCTTCCTCCATCCTTTCCCCATCCTCTCCCCATTAGAGAAGAAAAAGAGGAAAGGAAGAGAAATGGGTACAGTACAGCTTGGACTAGATCTGGGTGACAGGTTCTCAAGGAGACAGGAAGGGGATTTGGAGCCTGTGACGTGACCTCCCTGACACCTGTCCATGACAGAGCAGTGGCTGGGGAACTGTGGTGCTGGGATGAGGTGGGATTCTGATGGTCTAGGCAGGAGTGGGGGGTGGGTTCCTGGTAGACAAGAGCATCAGCATTCTCTGGGGACCAGTTGGAGAGGTTTGGGATCTGGAGTAAGAGGAGCAGAAAGGTGAAAAGGGTCCATGGAGTGTCTTGGGTTTGCAGAGACATATGCTCAGGCCCTTTCACCCCCACTGCTGCCTGCCGTACCCTCAGTCCCACAGCTTTAGCGAGGCCCCTCTCCCTTTCCTGCCCAGAATTCCTCCTTTTATAGAGCTGTAAGTGCAGCCCTGAGAGGCAGTAATTGGGAATCTTTTGTCTCACACAGTGTCTGCTGCACTCCTGGGGTTGCAAAGTTACTTTCCACTGCCAGGCACATGGGGTTTGTCCTTTTTCATTTATTTGGACATTTGCAGTCAGAAAAAAGGGGTGGGGTGGGGTGCAGAGAAACAGGCTAACAGGGAAAGACCTAGAGGGAGGCAGGGAGAGGGACTGGAAGCGAGATCAGACAGTTGGAGAGAAAGAGGCAGGCAGATAACGGGATGAGAAACAGGAAATGAAAAAAAAAATATTTAGCAATGAAAGACTGAGAGGCAGCTGGAGAAGAGAGAACAGGAAGAAAAGGCAGAGCCTGTGGCCTGAGATGGGGGAGAGGAGTGAGATAACAGGGAGGAGAAGAGAAAGGTGCCTACGTGTGAATCCATGCTATCTGCGGGAGAGAGAATGAAAGAAGGGGGCATATGGAGCAAGGTGATCCCCCGCTCCCAGAATCGTGCAGTACCTGCACAAACAGACCAGAATGTTAATTACACACATGCTGTTCTTGAATAATCCTGAAAGCTTGCTGCTTCCCTGAAAGGGGAAGCTGGGAAGTGTGGAGAGAACAGTCCAGACTACCTCTCTGCCCTGTCGTCCCATGGAAGGGAGGCAGCAAAACCTTTTGGTGCCATCACAGAGAAGAGCCAGGCATGCAGTGGTTCCTCAGAAGCCCAAAGAGAGGCCAGTTAGCTGGGCTAGGAGAATCTGGTTGGAGAAACAAGCAAGAGAAAGCACGAGGGGAAGAGGTAGCTCAGGAGGGGAGGCGGGAAGAGAGGGCTGTCAAGACCCTCTTTGGCTCCTTCCACCCCTGCTTCACCTCTCGCAGAGAATAATCCCCTCTGCCTCCTTCTAGTTCATCAGTCCCATCCCTGAACCCTTAAGCAAGTCCTGCTTCCCAGCCAGCTACAAGGAGGGGAACCTGACTCTTTTCCAAGGGCTCTATGAACACTGATTATGCACCTTCTGGGTGATGAAAACTATCCCAATATGTCCGGCCCTTCAGCCTACCTCATCCCTGTGCTTTGCATCCCCAGACCCTGCAGTCACAATCTGTTTTCAGATTAGGCTTCCAAATTGGGTGGGTGAGGCCCAGCCTTAGGGCTGAAACCCAGGGGCTCCAACCATTGCTATCTGCTCCCCACTTGGGAAAGGTAATAAATGGGCAGGACCCCATTTTCTTCAGCCTCCCTGTGCCCACCAATCCCCCCTTGATCATGCCTTCTCCCTGCCTACCCAGCCAGCTGTCAGCTTCTGCTCATGGGAAAAGGAGGCTAGAACATGGTAACAGGGTTCATGATCAGTCAATAAGGGGCTGTGATGGGAAATCATTTGCCCAGGCCAAGGGCAGAGAGAGGCACCAGTCTCTTGAAGTCAGTCCCCCAAGACCTCAATAGACCTAGGCCTTCCTGGCCCTCCATGCCCTGGGCTCCAATCTTTAACAGCTTCTCTGAGATTCTCGTGTGGTCTGGACACCGCATATGGGCTTTCTGTGGACTTTCCTCTGCCCACCCCAAATCTGCATTCCCTCTGCCATCTTCACACAGGCTCACACCATGCAGAACCACCTAGCCAAGCCTGCACATGAGAATGTAAACACAGACGTTCAAGCTCATGGACATATAGACATATGCCAAACACATGCAACATGCGTGCACGCCTGCCTGCAGACAGAAATGCCTGTAAAAGGGAACATTCAAGCACACAGGCCCCACATAGACAGACAGGCCAGTGCTCCATAAATACAAATTAAATTAAATATGCACAAGCACACGCATGGCAAGTCACCAGGATTCTGCTCTGCCCGAGGCAAGTGTGTTGGGCTGAGAAGCCTCTGAACAGCTAAGGAGCTTTTGATTTGACAAATAAATTACGTTACTTTCACATTAAGGAAAGGGTTTGAAGATTCAAAGCCTCAGGCCAGGAAGCAGTGACCACCCTGGGGGGACAAGGTCAGTGAGTCAAGCTCTCCTCTCCCTGCTCCTATCATTGCAAGACCACCCTCATTCCTTAGACTTTGAAGGGCATTGAAAGTCATGATCAGGGGAGGCTGAGACAGTCCGTGTGTTCCACAAGCCCTGCTGCCTGGCAGTAGGAGGGGCTGCCCAGAGGTCTCAGCACAACACTCTGAGCATTCCTGCCCCAGAGGGTGGGGCTCAACCTGAGAAACAGCGTGGCATCAGCCTCTCCCCGAGGGTCTACACTTCTCCCTTTTGGACACCTCCTCATTATTTCCTTTATAGTGGCCTTTCAAGAGTCCATCAGGCCACCCTCTTCCTGTATTAATGACGTGACTTTTTTCATCTTTCTGGGACATGCCTGTAGTTAAGAGAAGGAATGCATCACTAGGACAAGAAAGACATCCAGGAAGTACCCTGCTCTGCTGATACAGAAGTTGGCTGTATAGGAGAGACTGTATACCTGGGAGATTCAGGATAAGCCATTTCTTCAGCCGACTCATCACCTTCCTCTCCCAAGAGTTAATAATGCTCCTCACAGGCCAGTGCTTTGGAGAGACCAAACATTCCTACCTGGTCTCAGAGAGTTCCTCAGGCAGGGGTGGCCTCAGATCTACCTGTTGGTTTCCAAGACACTTCCAGGCCTGTGCTTCCACTCCAGGACACCTGCTGCTCCCTGCTCAAAAGCCGCGTTGATTTTAAATACAGTTAATCTTCTGAAATGGGCAATTTTATGTAAAGGTCGCTGCTACTCTCAGAATGGTCTGCGTGGCCAGAAGCCCCTGGGAAGACATTGGAGGCAGTCCCGGATGGGTGAGAGGGGAGGAGGAGGAGAGGAGGAGAAAGGTCTTCTAGCCTGTGGATCCAACTCTTCACTAGCCCCTTCACAGACACACCTGAACCTCCTTCTCTCCCCTTCATCAGATAAACACCGCACACATAAAACCATGGGTTGTCAGACTTCAGAAGAACCTCAGAAATCACTCAAGTCCCTTGTTTTACAGGTGAGAAAACTGAAGCCCAGAAAAGTGACACAACTTGCCTGAGGCTTCACAGCCAGTCAGGGGCAGAGCTGGGACTTGAATCTACTCATGCCCGTCCCAGTGTTATATATATAGTTTTGGTGAATGTGTTTGATTTTATTTCTAAAATATCATTCTATCAATCATTATCATCTTCCTATGGTATCTTATTTTAATTTTTTATTTTTAATATATTTTATTGATTAGGCTATTGCACTTGTCCCATTTTTTTCTCCCCTTTATCCCCCTTTGCCCCGCACCACCCCTCCCACCAGCATTCATCCACCTTAGTTCAAGTTCATGTCCATGGGTCGTACATATAAGTTCTTTGGCTTCTCCATTTCCTATACTATTCTTAACATCCCCCTCTCTATTTTGTACCTACCATTTATGCTTCTTATTCCCTGTACCTTTTCCCCCATTCTCCCCTCTCACCTTTCCTACTGATAACCCTCCATGTGATCTCCATTTCTGTGATTCTGTTCCTGTTCTAGTTGTTTGCTTAGTTTGTTTTTGTTTTTCGTGTTTTTTAGGTCCAGTTGATAGTTGTGAGTTTGTTGTCACTTTACTGTTTATAGTTTTGATCAACTTCTCTTTCTTAGATAAGTCCCTTTAACATTTCATATAATAAGGGCTTGGTGATGATGAACTCCTATAATTTGACCTTATCTGGGAAGCACTTTATCTGCCCTTCCATTCTAAATTATAGCTTTGCTGGATAGAGTAATCTTGGATGTAGGTCCTTGCCTTTCATGACTTGGAATACTTCTTTCTAGCCCCTTCTTGCCTGCAAGATTTCTTTTGAGAAATCAGCTGATTATCTTATGGGAACTCCTTTGTAGGTAACTGTCTCCTGTTCTCTTGCTGCTTTTAAGATTCTCTCCTTATCTTTAACCTTAGCTAATGTAATTATGATGTGCCTTGGTGTGTGATTCCTTGGGTCCAAGTTCTTTGGGACTCTCTGAGCTTCCTGGACTTACTGGAAGTCTATTTCCTTTGCCAGATTGGGAAAGTTCTCTTTCATTATTTTTTCAAATAAGTTTTCAACTTCTTGTTCTTTCTTTCTCTTTCTTGGACCCCTATACTTCAGGTGTTGGAATGTTTGTTTGAAGTTATCCTGGAGGTTCTTAAGCCTCTCCTCATTTTTTTGAATTCTTGTTTCTTCATTCTGTTCTGGCTGAATGTTTATTTCTTCCTTCTGGTCCACACCATTGATTTGAGTCCTGTTTTTTGGGGTTTTTTTTTCCCCATCACTTTTGGTTCCCTGCACATTTTCTTTTATTTCACTTTGCATAGCCTCCACTTCTTCCTCTATTTTGTCACCATACTCAACCATTTCTGTGAGCATCCTGATTACCAGTGTTTTGAACTCAGCATCTGATAAGTTCACTATCTCTTCATTGCTTAGTTCTATTTTTGAAGCTTTCACCTCTTCTTTCATTTGAGCCATATTTTTTTCTCTTGGCAACCTGTTACATGGTAAGGGGTGGAGTCTTAGGTTTCACCAGAGCTGATCAACCCATGTTGTTGCATTGTGACACTGTATGTGGGGGAGGGGTCCGAAAGGAAACAACGCCACTTGCTTGGCTCTCCGTTGGCTTTCAGTCACTTCTCCTGCTACCCACAAGGAAATTGGGCCCTTCTGGTGCTGATTCCTGGGTGGGTGGGTTTGTGTACAATCTAGGACATTGTGTGTCTCCCAACGAACTCTCTTGTGAGGCTGGGAGCAACCCCCCTCCACACACACACAGGTTTTTATAGTCAGAGGCTTTGAGGCTTTATTTCCCCGTGCTAGAACCCTGGGTTGCGTGGTCTGTCTCGCTCCTCAGTTGTTCCTCCCACTTTGCCATGAGTCTTTTTCCCGCAGCTGCCCATCTCTGCCCCTCCTACCAGTCTGGGTGAATGTTTCTTCTTTAACTCCTTGGTTCTCAGACTTCCATACAGTTCGATTTTGTGGCAGTTCTGGTTATTTTTTATTTTTAAATTTGTTGTTGTCCTTCTTTTGATTGTGCAAGGATGCAAAGTGTATCTACCTACACCTATACCTTGGCTGGAAGTCCAATACAGAAAAACCTGAATCTTTTTTAAAATGTTAATGTGCAAAACAAGACTCTCAAATTCTGAACAGTGATTATTATAAATATTCAGCCACTGTGTCCAGACTGTCACCTCTTCTTGGAGTTTTCTCTTCCTCATACTCTCCCAAATATTTCTCTCTGGAAAACTTCTGCTCATACTTCAAAGCCCAGTCAAAATATCACTCATTCCTTGATTCCTCTCCCTATCCCCACTCCAACCTCTATAGATTGAATTGTTCCTTTATTGGGTTTCCATGACAGTTCATATGACTCGGTTGGGCTTGTAACGACTGGAGTTAATTATTTACATGTCTGCTTCTTTCTCTGGATGATGGTTGGGGTAGGGATTACGATAAAGTCTAGCATAGTGTCTAGCCCAGTGGACATTACTAACTGAATATCAGTTGTCCTTGTCAGTAGACATGTGGAGGGAAAGACTTGAGGTAAACTTTCTAGAAATATGGTTCAGGCTGGGGATGGTGATTTTCTCCATATATTGTATCTGTGAGGCCTCCAAGAATCACCTACTTCAACCAGGGCAGGGAAGGGGCATGTTCCAGAGCAGGAGGTACCAGGTGACCTAAGAAGGCCCCTGTTTCATCTTCTTTGTTGGGATGGGGTTGATGCTGAAGTAGCCCTGACTGAGGTCTGAACCACGCACACTGGTCTGGCCTTACTGACTCTGGGAGATGAGCAAGCCTGTTGTACTCTCTTTCCCTTCCCCAGCATCAGTCATCTGACTTGCACCCTCCCCCGAGTGGATGCTGTGATGGCCTTCCTCTTTGACAGCAAATGCATCCCAACTCAGTCCTGAAACAAGAAAAATGGGCCATCCCCTAAAATGTATAGAGGACACATGGACAAAGCCAAAGGGGGGTAGGACTGAGGGTGGGAGGTGGGGATGGGTAGAGTGGAGGGGAGTGGTGGTGGGGGGAAATGGAGACAACTGTATCTGAACAACAATAAAAAAAGAAGAGAAAAAGTAGCAATACAAAAATAAAAAAAGAGAAGAAAAATGGGCCAAAATCCAGTGTTGGAATTTGGGATAGAATTTGAATAAGGACGGAGAGATCAGGTCAGGGTTAGACTTGAGAGACAGACTACCATCATAGGGAACTCCCAGCTTCATGGAGGAGAATTGTCCCTGCCCCCAGTCTGACCAGGAGACAGAGGGACATACACAAACACAGACATCAGGGCCCTCTGGATGAATAAGACTGATCTATGACTGGAGCAGATGGGCAGGGAAAGGAAGCCTCTGGAGGAGAAGCAGAGAGATGGGTAGAGAGCAGGAGGGGGCTGGGGAATCTCTGACCATTGCTGGGTGGGCCCAACAATGTGATTTCTCTCTCTAGAAAGTGCTGGTGGCACTCAGTTATAAAGCTGTGTGTGTCTGTGTGTGTTTGCGTCTCTCTTTGACAAAACGGGAGAGGTGGAATGGATATGGGACAGGACATTTGGAGATGAGTGACTAATTTCCTGTTAATGGCTGGTTGCTTAGCAACCCAGCTTCTTTCTGCCTGCTGCCCTCAAAATTGGATTGTGGAGTCTTTAGTATTAAAGTGTCTCCCATAGAAACTCAGTCTTACAAGAGGCCAACCTGTCACTGCCCAGCCCTGCCCTGCTCCACTGGGTTGGGTCACAGAACAGAGCCCAGGACACACAGAACCTAAGCCACAGGTACACACAGACTGCCAGAGCCTCTCATTCGGTCTTTCCTGCCCTCTCCTCCATGAACAATCACGCACACATGTGTTTATATAGCATAAAAATGCAGAAGTCTGTGGTTACTACACACACGTAATAATAAAATGCTACTATGTTTGAGTACCTACCATGAGCCAAGTATTTTGCTAAGAGCTTTGTATTGATTTCCTGTTATTCTTCTCTGTGGCCTTAAGAACCAGATTATCTTCCACATTTTATAAAAGCAGAAAATAAGAAAACTTGTCCAGGGACCAGCACTCACATGGAGATGTTACAGAAATCTCAGGGTGAGTGGTGAGCATAGCTGCCTTCCAGAAATCTCAGGGTAAGAGGGGACCACACTAAAATAATCCCAAGAATTACCTCCATCCACATCCTTCATCCCTAGACCCCCAACAAGCCCTCTGAGAATCAGTCTATATGGAAAGTAAGAGACCTAAACACAGGGGCCCCTTTCTTCTGTCCACACAACCAGGACCTGAAGGGATGTCCCATTCAATGCCATCCTCCACTTCAGTCAGTGGACCTGGGACAGGTGCCTGAGTTGGTTTGTACTTTTGCATAAGTAACGGAGATTTAATACCAAATATCCAGTGTCCCCTCTATCAGAACCCCAATTTATTTAGAACGGAAATATGCCACTTACACAAACAAGCAAGAGAGGAAAGAGCCTTCTTTGCTGATGGGAGGGGAGAAATGAAACATAAAAGAAAGTCACTGGATGGGGCTTTTAGAAAAAGCTTTTTAAAGATGGGTTCCTCGAAGTGGAGAAGGAAAACCCTTGTGCACTGTTGGTGGGATTGTAAATTGATACAGCTGCTATTGAAAACAGCATGGAAGTTCCTCAAAAAAAAAATAAAAATGTAACTACATATGATCCAGCAATTCCACTTCTGAGTATATATCCAAAAAAAAACAAAATCACTCTTTTGAAGAGATATCATTACTCCCATGTTCATTGTGGCATTGCTATTCACAATAACCAAGATATAGAAACAACCTATGCATTCATCAATGAACGAATGGATAAAGAAAATGTGGTGTATACAAGGTCTGTTCAGAAAGTATCCATCCATGCAATATGAAAAATAGACATTTATTGAAGAAAATACAAAATACAGAAACATTGTACATAGGACAATGATGCCTCAGTCCCCTTCAAAGTAGGCACCTTGGAACTTCACACAGTTCGTCCAGCATCATCAGCAACTGCAGCAGGTTGTTCCTTCTCTCTGGTAGCAGAAGCCACAGAACCGATTCTGCCATGACATGTTTCATGCCAAGATCCTGCGTCAAAATTTTGGACACAGTAGTTTCTAGAATTCCCAGATCAGCTTCTAGTTCTTGCACTGTCAGTCACTTATCTTTGTTGATTGCAGCCCATACGCATTCATCATTCTCAGGTGTTCTGCTTGTTACAGGCCTTCTAGAATGTGGGTCACTCTCAACAGATCCTTGACCGTTGTTGAAGCATTTGTGCCACACTTTTATTTGTGCTGCACTCATTGCATCTTCTGAAACATTCGAATAGTTTCCATGGAGAAATGTTCAAGCTTAATGCAAAGTTTAATGCAGATCGTTGCTCTACTTTCTCAGTCATTTTTAATGTGTACCACACAGTACACGTGCTCACTCAATGGCGTCCACAGCCCCCACTGACTAGTTCAGTGAAGTCATCATTGTTCACACATGTACATTCCATTCTACTCTCCTTGGCTATCAGGTTATATCGAAGTCATGCAAACTGTTCTCGTTATATTAACAAGTGCTGGACTTTTTCTGGATGGACCTTGTATATGCAATAGAATATTATTCGGCCTTTTATAAAAAGGAATGCCTGCCATTTGCAATAACACATGAACATGGAAGGCATTATGCTAAGTCAAATAGCCCAGAGAAAGACAAATAAGCATGGTGAAGTATCCTCTCTACACAATAAAACTCAGAGAAACAGAGTAGAATGGTGGTTGTCAGAGGCACTGGTTGGGGGAATGGAGAGACATTGGTAGAAGGGTACAGAGCTCTAAGGGTCTGATGCACACCATGGTGACTATAGTTAACAATACTGTGTTATATACATGAAATTGTCTAAGGGAGTAGATCTTAAGCATTCTCACTAAAAAAATTAGAAAGTAACTTTGTGAGATAATGGATGCATTAATTTGATTGTGGGAATCCTTTCACAACCGTATATATGTATCAAATCATTACATTGTTAATGTTCAATATATTACAGTTTTGTTGATTATACCTCAATATAGCTGGACAAAGCAAAATCAAATAAAAATAGTGGTTCCTCAGATAATAGGTCCTCTTTTCCCTCTCCTAATTGCTCCTGCTTCCTGCCTGGATTCTACATGGCAGCTGGAATCCCAGTGGCCATCTAAATTTATGAGGTGACCTTGAGGAATGAAAGATTATGAGGGGACATTGACGGCAGCAAGGAACCTTCTTGACAGATCTGGATTGCTAACCCCCTGAAAGAAAAGCAAACCCCAATTTATTTAGGCCAGCAGCCTACACAATATTTTGAGGTTTTGTCTTGCAACCAAACCTAATACTAACAGAGGCAGCAGGTCTCCAAGAGCAGAAGGTTTTGAGGCTCCTGGTGCTCATAGACCCCTGGAAAAAGGGATGAGCTGAAAGGAGCCAGGGTTCCCTTGGCATGTGAGACTTTCTGCCAGGAGTCAGGGCCTGCTCATCACTATCTCCAGGAAAACGCTCAACTGCTCCTGGGCCTCAGTCTCTCCACCATAAATAATGTCCCTTTTTCTGTACCTCCTCCCCTCCACCTCCCTCCCTGACAAGACCTGAAGCTTAGTTAAGTCTCCTAAGCAGTTGTAGAAGCAGAATGTGCAAAGGTGGATGGTAGACCACATCACTATGCGACCTTAGTCTGCAGAACATATGGCTGTTGTTTTCATGCAGGTTGTTTTCTGAAAGAACAGAGATAGGGGAAGAAGGTTAAAGAAATGCCACAGGGGACCACAGTCCTGAATTGGGCTAAGCCAGTGATCAAGAACCAAGATCAGTCAATAAACAAGCAAGAAGCAGCTTTTTTTGTTTGTTTTGTTTTCTTTTTAAGTTTTAAAAAAAGAAATTCCAGTTCTATCTCAACCTTAACCAGAAAATGAGGGGATTAGGCTGGGTAAGTTATTGAATCCTCCCATTCCTTACAGCAGGGTCCCCAACCCCCGGGCCCCGGATGGGCACCAGCCTGTTAGGAACCGGCTGCACAGTAGGAGATGAGCTTGAATGCAATGCGCTTGAATCATCCTGAAACCATTCCTCCCACCCCACCCACCCATGCCTGGAAAAATTGTCTTTCAAGAAACCAGTCCCTGGAACCAAAAGTGTTGGGGACTGGTGCCGAACAGCTCCGGTTCCATGCTCTCTGGTTTAAAGAGTCTGTTTTCTGGTATTCAACATTCCCTCTCCCACACACTTCTCCACCTGGCCCCTGTGGTGTTCCCCAAATGCTCCACATAAGTCCCTGTGTCCTCATCGTAGCCTGTGCTAAACCCCCCACCTAGACTGTGGTTCCTCAGATGTCTACACGCCTCGCTCCTCCCCTCACTCAGGTCTGTATGTAGCTCCTGATCACCCTGTGGAAGGCAGAGCCCTGATCACTATCCACACCTTCCCCCTGCTTTGGTTTTCTTTAATTATTAATATTTCTTTGTTTCTTTGTTTGTGTGGATATGATCTTTCTTTCCCATGAGAATATATGCTCCATGGAGACAGAGATTTTGTCTGTTTCAGTGTGTTGTCAAATCCTTAGCACCTACAACAGCTCTGAGTAGGCATTTGACTAAATGGTTAAATGGCTGACTAGCTCAGTGAGCGGGGATCACTGTATCTTCACCACATGCATATACATGCACACATGTAACACATGTACATGTCATACATATAACGCACACAAACACTAACTTTTTGTATGAGGGGAGGCTCCAAAAACTGTTCCAGAAGCTCTCAGAAGTACACAAGCTGGAAAAGCAATTCCAGAATCTCATTGTTAGCAGATGTCTATCTGCATAATTTGTTATGCACATAGAGTATGCACTGAAATTTAACATTCAAATTGCAGAATAAAATATTTGTATTTGTTGCCTTTTACACTCCTTATGTAATAAAAGTATTTTCATGGGTGATTGTCTTATTCAGTGTGTGGCTCTCCCACTTCTAGTTCTACAGGAGGCTCCACTAGCAGCAACTGTGGGGAAACACCTGTAGAGAGGATGGACCACTTATTCTGGACCAGTTAACGGAGCCCACCCTAGGCTAGTCTCCACGGCCCCGAGCAGTGGGGAATGGGAGGGTGCCTGGGGAGAATAGCAAGGAGTTGATCAAAATATGTTCACTGTGTGTAAGTAAACTCCATTTCCCCTCCTTCTTTTATTTATGCCACAAAATAAATTAATTAGTTTAAATTTGCTAACAGTAAAGAGAACCAGGTCAAAAGAGCAGAGTGCCTTATAGGGACAATTTCTCCATGGATGGGGAAATATTGGGGTTGTGTTACAGATTAAAATAATTTATCTATTTTGAATGCTCCTTAAGAGTTGTTTATCATTTATTAATGACTAATAATTCATTCAATTTTTTAAAATTAAATATAGAGCCACTAGTGGACTAAATTTAAATAATTAAATCTAGTATAAGTGGAGAGGGACTGCAGTAGAGAACTGCACTCTGCGAAGTGTTCTGAGTGTCAATGAAGAACTCTGTGAATGGTCAGACTCTGAGGTCGCACGTGACGCAACATGTGTGCTCAGGGCAGCACCAGACAAAGCAAACAGTGGTAAAAGTGAGCTCCAATTCTCCTGGGAAAATGACTTCACACCCTGTGGAATAACCCTTGCATAAGTAGCTATCCCCAACTAGGAAGGTCAGGGACTTCCACACATGGGTGGGAAGAAAGGATGCAAGAACTTTTGTCATGCTTGTGATATTCAATCCTGCTTGTGAGCTCCAATTTTCTCACCTCTGGACACTAACCCTGGGTTTCAGCACATAAACTTTCTGGAACTTGACCCTGCATGCTAGAGCTGTGGAGCCAGCCAAGGCCATGAAAGAGCTGGAGAGCAGCCTCAACAATTTGTTTATAGTTCCTGATACCAGTGTTTCTCCTGTTTTCATGGGCACACCAACAATTACTTAGAAATGTTGTTAGAAGGCAAATTTGAATTCACAAGGATAAGTGGGCCTGGGGGGTCTGTATTTCTCACTAGACGGTACTGTTGCAAATGAGCTTCACTTTGAGCAGAGAGGGCCTGTCTTTTCCCTGGAGGCTCCAGTCTCCTAGCTGAATGCTGTGTGTCCAACCACAATCTCTCTTGTGCTCCTTGAGTTTGGAGCTCATCTGGCTGGTTAGGGATGGGATGGGTTTGAGCATTTCAATCTCTCAGTTGGTGCCAAGTACCTGACCTTCTACTCAGGGTTGAGTATGGAGGAGTTCCAGCTGGGTGTCCTCCTGCCCCATGGAGCTCACGGGCCCTCGGGTAAGAAACCATGGACAATCCCCACATAATATCTGGTATGGAAGGGCATGTGTGGGGGCCAAGGGCTTATGGAAGGGGTAGTTGTCTTGACCCAGGGGTTCAATCCAGGCCTCCTCAAGGAGGAAACCTTTCAGTGGACACCAGAGGAAATAATTTGGTGCTGTGAGGGAAGATGGAGTGGGAAAGCAGGGGGAGAATTCTAACCATGAGAACATGTGCACAGGCCAGAGCAGAGAGATGGCCATTTTCTCTTCTGTAACACCTGCTCCTGAAGCATCTTTTCGAAGTTCTCCCCACCTCCAACCAGATGAGAGGTCACTTCTTCCTTTGCACCCTAGTTTTTTTCTTTTCCCTTTCTTCTGGTATTCATCTTCCTCCCCTCTGATACAATACCAATGTGTGAACTTGTTTTGTTATCTCTGTTGGCCATTGCAGTCCTGAAGGAAGGAGCTGACCAGCAGGTGTATCTTCAGCAACTGCAGACAAGCCCCACAACTAGGGATGTCAGCATCACCCCAATTCCCTCTTCTAAGGCACCTAGCATCATGACAGGTACCCATCAGAGGCTCAGTAAATAATTACAGAATATGGACCATGATTGAAACACATATTCTGGAACCAGACTGCTTGGGTTCAAACTCTCTAATTCTCAACTGTTTGATGTTGGACCACTTAACATTGTTGGGCGGCCATTCCCTCATCTGTAAATTGGGGACATATCCAACTTATGGGTTTATAGCTTTGAATGAGATTCTAATATATGGTTGTGTATCTAAAAACTGCTTAGCACATAAATTCAGTGGTAGCTCTTATTACTCACTATGACTTCACCACCTGGTAACTGAGAGGCCAATGTGTCCTTGAGACAGGGTAGTAAGAAGCTAGAAAATGTCCTTGGCAAGTAGAATAGGGAAACTGAAAAAGATAGCTGAGCAAAATGACAAGGAATTTACAGCAAAATACAAAAGGTCACCTCCCTAGAGATAATGTCTAGGCCTCAGTTATAGTTCAGCTCCAGGACCAAAAAAGCAGGAGAACCAGGTAGGCAACAGCAAAACCAACTGCGGTGACTAAAGACACCCTGCTCTGTCACTGACCAATCAGTAGAGACCAAGACCTTGAAAGGGCACTCCTGGAAAACTGATGAATATTCTGCGAAACCCTCCCCTGAGACCTCCCCTAAAATTCCCACCTGCAAGAAGGAGAGAGCAGCCCATGCCATTTCCTTCACTCTTTTCTTCCCCCACAGATGTGCATCTACTAAGCCCTAAGGGTTCCCACAAGCCTTGCAAGCAGGGGAGCAATGGGCGGCAGCACCTTGTCCCAGACTAATCCCCCAAGCTTGTCTCTAAGGCCCCCTTTTCTCTGACTCCCCAGTGAGCTAAGGCAGCCCAGCCTATGATCTTCTGTTGCTTCTTCTGTGCTAAGCCCTTCCTTGTTTCACTGTCTCCAGCTTTAAAGAATAGTCACCTGGACTCACGTTGTGAAATTTTTCCTACACAAAGTCAGGAACCCACACACTGCAGCTGGCCTTAGACAGACCCACTCAGGGGCAGGTCCCCTGCCCGGTAACACCCTGACATCCCAAAAGTGTTCTGCGAGCTCCACCCACCTCCAATCCTGAAACCTAATCACCATTTTCATCAGCAGATAAACTGGAAGAGTGCAGGAAACGTTTCCATTACCCACTTCTTCCTAGAAGCCTGAGCCTGCCATTAGCCTGGCCCATCTCCTGTGCAAACAGCACAGCAGCCTTGGGTCCAAATTCCTGACGTCCCCCAGTACACTTCCCTAAATCTCTAAGACACAGTCAATTGCATCTGGAAGAATTTGATGTTCTCTTACTTATTTGAAAACTCGTGAGACCTACAGTGAGTCTGTCCTAAGCCGGAAAAGGGGGTATGATGGGAATGGGCACCCAGGTGGCCCTTTCCCCTCCCTGTGGTTTGGAAGCATTTGCTGCAGGTATAAAATAGCATAAAGAGGTAGAAAGTGCCAGCCCTTGAGAGGTGTTGATGGAAGAAAACAAGGATCCTGTATGATGAGCCCCTGGGGAACAGTCTGGGGAAGAGCCTTTGGAATAGCAAATTAAGAACACCCCAACCCAAGTCCTGGCACCTAGTAATGGGAGGTTGTGGGGACTGGGAAGAAGAATATGTGTTCTGGGTGGAAAACTGCATCTCTCTGCATGGTGGTGTTTCTTCTGCCTCCCATGAAATATGCAAAAGGCAGTTTCAACACACTATGTGGCCTCCTGAACTAGGACATCCAATTTACATAAAAAGGGAGGGAGGAGTTACAGAAAGAAACGGATGTTGGAGAAATTGTCCCTTGAGAGTAAAGCCTCCAGGAAGATGCAGAGAAGGATCCAGAGGGAAAGCACCTGAGAGAAGCACCCTGAGGCGAGCTTTCATGTATCTGCCTACTCAAGGGGCCCTTTGCCTCCAACTGACTACAAGCAAAGGGGCTTCCCTCTATCTGTGGCTTCCAAGACAGTTCCCTAAGCACTGGGCATGGATGGTAATCATAACAGTGATCATAGACAAGGAGCCTATGACAAGCAGGGCACTGCCCTACTTAGTCCTCAGTGTGGTGCGGTTGGCAGTATCACCATCTCCATTTCACAGATAAGGAAACTGAGACCCAGAAAGGTTAAGCAATGTGCCCAAGTTCTTCCGGCTAGGAGGTAACCAAGGCAATTCAAAGCCCTGTGCAACACTGCCTCCTGGAACTGACCCCACACAGCTGGACACCAAAGGGACTCCCCAGGCTGGACCCCCAGGCCTGGGCTTGAGGAAGCCTCTCCCCACATGCCCAGTCCTTCTCCTGTTGTCTCCTGTTCAACCACTTTGAATAAATTTCTCCCATGAAACTTTATAGCTACTGAATTAATAAGGGAAAAAATACAGCTTTCATGTTACCCATATGGAATTTCCAAAAAAACACTCTTCCAAATCACCTAGAGGAAGAGGTGTCAATTAACCACGATATGTTTTCTAATTACGTAGAAATAAAGAGGAAAGTGAGACTGTCCCAATTTTATCAATTGGGTAAATTAAGAGAATCATCAGTTCTTAATGGTTAAGAAACTGACTCAAGGAAAACTGAGAGAAGAGTCATCTGGGTAATTGGGTGTGCAGTTGTTTTGTTTGTTTCAAGGTCATTGTTATCTTTTCTGTCAACATTTTTTCTTTTGCTAAGCTAGATCTGATTGAGAATCTTTGAGTTGTGATGCTGTTATCTAATAGTTGCCTTGTGCCTCTGCCTCCTCCCTTCCCACAACACTCCTCAAAACAAGAATATACAAAAATGCTTAATAAATGCTCCCTGACCCCATGACTGATTCTATTTGGAAATCTTTCTTCCAGCTGTGGCCCATCAGGGACACAAGTAACTTGGAAACACAGAATATCTGGGTTAGAAAAGACCTCAGAAATTCCTTTGTCCCACCCCAAGATTTTATACCAAAGGGGAGAGTGGGCCTGCCCAGGAGCACATGGGTGGTTAGAGACCAAGTCAGGCTGGAATCAGTCTTCTCACTTCAAGGCCAGAATGCTTCTCCCTCAGCCCTTTGCTGGTGGAGAGAAATCAGGATGCCTATTAAAAACATACTCCATCAGCAAACCCAGAAAACCTCATGAGTTCTGGAAAGCAGGGGCCATCAAGCACAGGCCTGGAGAAGGTAAGTACTCACCACTTAGTTAGCACTGCCATACCATTTCATCTTTAAACTACATCGTTTTTCTCCACTAGGGCCCTGCAAGGACAGAAAAGCCTTGCTGGCATCGCCTTAGAGTTAAGACAGTCTCTTGTCCTCAAAGAAGGGAAAGAAAGAAAAGTGATATTGACTAAGGGCCTACTGTATACCCAGGATTTTTGCCTCCTTTAATCTTCACAGTGAATCTATGAGCGGGTTTTTTTTTTAAATATTTTATTTATTTATGTTTAGACAAAGGAAAATGGGGAGAGAAAGAGAGGGAGAGAAACACCAATGTGTGGTTGTACTCATATGCCTCCTACTGTGGACCTGGCCAACAATCCAAGGTATGTTCCCTGACTGGGTATCGAACCGGCGACCCTTTAGTTCACAGGCGGGGACTCAATCTGCTGAGTCATAGCAGCCAGGGTAGTTTTGTTTTTGTTTTTCTTTTTAATTCTGTTTTTATTGCTGAGTCAACTGAGACTCAAGAGAAATTAGGTGACTTGACTCTAATCACACAGCAAGTAAATAGCTGAACTGAGTTTCTTTTTTTCTATTTTTTTAATATTTTATTTTTATGTTATTACAAATGTCCCACTTTTACTTCTGTAGCCCCCCTTTACCCAGACCACCCCTCACTTCCATAATCAGTCCTCTCACTGTTGTCCATGTCCATGGGTCCTTCATATATGTTCTTTGACTAATTCCTTCACCTTCTTTCAATCAGGACCCCCACCCCCTACCCCACACAGCTGTCAGTCTGTTTCATGATTCTATATCTCTAATTCTATTTTGCTCATTAGTTTATTTTGTTCATTAGATTCTTCTTATAAGTTAAATCATATTGTATTTGTCTTTCACCAACTGGCTTGTTTCACTTAGCATAATAGTCTCCAGTTCCATCCATGCTGTCGGAAAAGGCAGGAATTCCTTCTTTCTTTCTGCTGCAAAGTATTCAGTTGTGTAGATGTACCAAAGTTGTTTTATCCGTTCATCTATTATCACTTAGGCTGTTTCCAAATCTTGGCTATTGTAAACAGTGCTGCTATGAACATGGGGTTCTTCTGAATTGGTGTTTTGGGATTATCTGAGTACATTCTCAGCAGTGGAATCACTGGGTCATAAGGCAGTTCCATTTTTAGTTTTTTAAGGAAATTCCATGCTGTTTTCCACAGTGGCTGCACCAGTCCACATTCCTACCAACAGTGCACCAGGGTTCCCTTTTCTCTGCATCCCATCCAAAGCACTTGTTGTTTGTTGATTTATCAATGATAGCCACTTTGGCAATGTGAAGCAATAACTCACTGTGGTTTTAATTTGTGTCTCTTCGATGGCTAGTGATGTTGAGCATTTTTTCATATGCCTCTGGGCCTTCTGTATGTCCTCCTTGGAGAAGTGTCTATTCAGCTCCTTTGCCCATTTTTAATTGGATTTTTTGTATTCCTGGTATTGAGTCATATAAATTCTTTATATATTTTGAGATTAAACTCTTGCCCAATAGGCCCTGGCTGGTGTGGCTCAGTGGATTGAGCGCGGGCTGGGAACCAGATGGTCCCGGTTCGATTCCCAGTCAGGGCACATGCCTGGGTTGCGGGCCAGGTCCCCAGTGAGGGCCATGTGAGAGGCAACCATACATTGCTGTTTCTCCCTCTCTTTCTCCCTCCCTTCTCCTCTCTCTAAAAAGAAATAAATAAAATCTTTAAAAAAAAAAAAAACTCTTGCCCAATGTACCATTGGCAAATATGTTTCCCCATACAGTCAGTTCCCTTTTTATTTTGATGATGGTTTCTTTAGCTGTGCAGAAGCTTTTTAATTTGATGCAGTCCCATTTGTTTATTTTTTTCCTTTATTTCCCTTGTCCGGGAAGATGTATCAGCAAAAATACTGCTGTGTGAGATATCCGAAATTTTACTGTCTGTGTTTTCCTCTAAGATTTTTATGGTGTCATAACTTATTTAAGTTTTTTTTATCCATTTTGAGTTTATTCTGGTGTATGGTATAAAAAGGTAGTCTAGTTTCATTTTTTTTTGTATGTAGCAGTCCAGTTCTCCCAACACCATTTATTGAAGAGACTGTCTTTACTCCATTGTATGCTTTTGCCTCCTTTGTCAAATATTAATTGACCATAAAAACATGGGTTTATTTGTGGGCCCTCTAGTCTGTTCATTGACCTATGTGTCTGTTCTTATACCAGTATCAGACTGTTTTGATTACAGTGGCCTTGTAGTATAGTTTTGTATCAGGCATTGTGATCCTTCCAACTTTTTCTTTTTCTCCAGATTGCTGAGTCTATTCTGGTTCATTTTTTGTTCCATATAAATTTTAGGAATATTTGTTCTAGATCTGTGAAATATGCCATTGGTATCTGAAAGGAATTGCATTAAACCTATAGACTGCTTTGGGTAGTATTGTAACCAAGCAAACTGGGGCTCATGCATGTGGTGCCTTGATGCATGACAATTAGTATTGAGGGAAACAGGTTTGTTTTTTTTTTACATGATTCCAATCTTGGGGGACTGGGAGCACTTCTGCTTGGAGCTCTGCTTTCCCACAAGACCCAGCATTTTCCTTGCTCCCCACCAGGCTATAAGACAGCACCACCAAAACCAGAAGTTCCCCATATCCTCTGTTCTTAAGCCGGCTGCACAAACAGTACTCCATCTCCTCTGAAAAATATACTCATGGGTTTCAAAGTTGCTATCCTCTCACAGGAGCTCTCTCCTTCAGGATCTGGGGTAAGTTGTTCTCAGCCTCCATGTAATAGTGCAGGAAAACATGTGCCATGTTACCATGGATCATGGTGAAGTCTGGGAAGGCACATATCCCAAGAGAGTGGCCTCTTCGTTTGTCCCTCAGAGAAGCAGAAGTCTACAGTCAACAGTCACAATTCAGCACTCCAGGCAATTCTCACTAATCTGTGCTTGGTTAGGCAGGTTTCCACACAGCTTCATCAGTGTTGCTGGCTCCCTGCACAGCTCCATCAGCTCTCTCCTTACACCCTTTTCTCTTGCATAGTAGCTACTTCACTACAGACTGCGTGCCTGCTTCTTTACTACACCAGGCTGCATGGCCAAATCTTCAGAGAAGCAGATGTAGCTCCTCCCTCACTACAGGCAGCATGGCAGAATCTTTCTTGGCTCATGGCTCCTTCCTCGTGGCTACCTCCTCCTTCTCTCTCCTCATGGCTAAGTGTTAGTTCTTCTTTGAATGATTGGTAAATTTGCCTGTGAAACCATCTAGTCCAGGGCTTTTGTGTGCTGGGAGTTTTTTTATTAGTCCTTCAATTTCACTAGTTGTTATCAGTATATTCGGTTTTTTTGCTTCTTCCTGATTCAGTTTTGGAAGATTGTATGTTTCTAGAAATTTATCCATCGCATCCAGCTTGTCCAATTTCTTGGTATATACTTGTTCATAGTAATTTCTTACAACCCTTTGTATTTCTGTGTTATCATTTGTTGCTTTTTCCTCTTTCATTTCTGATTTTATTTATTTGGGTCCTCTCTATTTTTTTCTTGATGAGTCTAGTTAAAGTTTTGTCAATTTTATTTATCTTTTCAAAGAAACACCTCCTGGATTAACTGATCTTTTGAATTGTTATTTTAGTCTCTATGTCATTTATTTCTGCTCTGATCTTGAATATTCCCTTCCTTCTCCTTGCTCTGGGATTTGTTTGTTGTTGTTTTCCTAGTTACTTTAGATTCAGTTTTAAGTTGTTTATATGAGATTTTTCTATCTTCTTTAAGTAGACCTGTAATGCTATGAACTTCCTTCTCAGGACAGCTTTCACTGTGTACCATAGGTTTTAGATTGTTGTGTGTTCATTTTCATTTATTTCCAGGTACTTTCTGATTTCTTCCTTGATTTCATTGTTAAGCCATTCATTATTTAATACTATGCTATTTAGCCTCCATGTATTTGAATATTTGGAGTTTGTTTCTTGATGTTGATTTCCAGATTCAGGCCATTGTGATCCAAGAAAATGCTTGATATGATTTCAATTTTCTTGAATTCGTTAAGGCTTATTTTATGTCTTAACTATGTGGTCTATCTTTGAGAATGATCCACGTGCCTTTGAGAAGAAAGTCTGTTTTGGCTCTTTGGTATGAAATGTTCTGTAGGTATCAATTAAATCCATTTGATCTAGTGTGTTATTTAATGCTGCTAGATCCTTGTTGATTTTTTTCTGTAAAAGATCTGTCCATTGTTGACAGTGGGGTGTTAAAATCCCCATACTGTGACTGCATTGCTATAAATGTATTTCTTAAAGTTCTCCAAGATTTTCTTTATATATTTAGGTGCTCCTGTATTGGATACATATATATTTACAAGGGTTATATCTTGTTGGACTGAACCCTTAAGTATTATGTAGTGTCCTTCTTTGTCTCTTAATATGGCTTTGTTTTGAAGTCTACTTTGTCAGACAGAAGTATTGTTACCCCAGCTTTTTTTCCATCTCCATTTGCATGGAATATTTTTTTCCATCCCTTTACTTTCAGCTTGTGTAAATTTTTTGTTCTGAGTTAGGTCTCTTATAGACAGAATATATGTGGATCATGTTTTCTTATCCACTTGGATACCCTATGTCTTTTGATGGGAGCATTTAATCCATTTACATTTAAGGTTATTATTGATAGGTAATTTTTCACTGCCATTTTTTCCCTTTTTACCTGTGCTCCTCTCTCTCCTTCTTCTTCTTCCTCTTCTTCTTCTTGCAGCATCCCTTTAGCATCTCTTGCAATGATGGCTTGCTGGAATGTTCTCCTTTAACTATTTTTTTTTTTTTTTTTGGTCTGGGAAGCTCTTTATTTTACCTTCCATTTTAAATGAGAGTCTTGCTAGATAGAGTAGTCTTGGTTGCAGGTCCTTGTTTTTCATTACTTGGAATATTTCATGCCAATCCATTTCTGGCCTATATTGTTTCTGTTGAGAAATCAGCTGACAGCTTATTGGAGTTCTCTTGTAGGTAACTAATTATTTCTTTCTTACTGCCTTTAAGATTCCCTCTTTGTCTTTAAACTTTGCCATTTTTTAAATTATGATGTGCCTTGGTGTAGACATCTTTGGGTTCATCTTTATTGGAATGCTCTTTGCTTCCTGAACTTGCATGATTTTTTCCTTCACAAACTTAGGGAAGTTTTCTGTCATTATTTCTTCAAACAGATTTTCTATTGCTTATTACTCTCTTTCTTCTAATTCTGGTATCCCTGTGATGCAAACATTATTATATTTCATGTTGTTCCAAAGCTCCCTAAACTCTCATCATTCTTTTTAAGTCTTTTTCCTTTTCTTGCTCAGGGTTGGTGTCTTCCAAAACGCTAGCCTACTTTTAATTCTTTCTAGTGTATTCTTCATTTCAAATATTGCATTCTTCATTTCTGTCTGGTTCTTATTCATAGTTTCTATGTCCTTTTTCATGCTGATGTAGTTTTCACTAAGTTCTGTGTAATTCTCAGTAAGTTCATTGAGCATCTTTGTAATCATTACTTTGAACTCAATTTCATTTAGCTTTTTATCTGGGATTCCTCCTTTTTTTTCATTTGGAAGTTGTTTCTTTGTCTCCCCATTTTGGCTGTCTCTTTTTATTTGTTTCTGTATTTCAAATAGATCTGCTTTTACTCCCTGTCTTGTGGGGTAGCTTTATGTGATAGGAGTCCTGTGGTATCCAGTGATGCCAACTGCTTGATCTCCTGATCTAGAAGATCTAGGAATGCCCCTTGTATGGGTTATGTGGGCTCTCCTATTGAATTTGGGTCTTGACTGTTGTTGACTTGTTCATTGGTAAGGTATACCCTCTGCCTGGCTGATTGCCCCAACATGTCTTGTATGCTATTTTACAGGTGCTGATAGAACAAAGGAAAATAACATAAAAAAATTAAACCAAAACAAGCAAACATCCCCAACCACAACAGCAATTTTAATGACAAAAGATCAGAGAATAGTAAAAGTAGAAAGAGAAATGGAATATTAGGAAAAGGAGAGAATAAAAGAAAAATAATAAGAGAATACCAAAGGATGGAAAACTGATTATCAGAGGAGAGAAGAGGGGAGAACTAATATGAATAATGAATTACAGAGTAAAAAAGGACAAAGAAAGAGAAAGAATACAAAAATAAGAAATGAAAAAAGAAGGAAACCTTGGGATAATCAATGGTAAGAGTGAAATAAGTGATATGACAGAAAAATAGATGAATTAAAAAATTGAAGAAAAAATAGAAAAAATTAGTGAACAGGCTATGAAAAAGAAAAAATAGTGAAAAAAGAACAAAGTGAATTCATTTCAACAGAGTTTAGTGCTTGCCTGCTGGGTTCTCCCTTTGGATATGACTCTGCTTATAGTCTGAGTCCAGTGCTGTCCATGTCTAGTCCTCAGTATCCTGTTGAAAGCAACCAGCAATCCATAATTTGTGGCTGATTCTTCCAGGCTTGGCTGCAGCCAGGATGGGCCAAGCTGCTCTGCACAGCTGGGTTTTGACAGCAGGGGTCCAGGAGTATGTCAGCAAACAACATAAGTCACCAATGGATCTGTCTCTGTCTGCCCCTGACTGCCAGCCTGCTTAGACTAGTCATAGATCCTGCTGTGTCAGATAGGACTTCTGGTAGGATCAGGGGATGGGACTCCTGGATCTCAGTTGCCTTTCAGACTTCAGGGAAAATGATGGGTGTGTTCCCTACCCCCAAGCCACTGGTCTGAGTTTGTTCAGGATTATTTCCCTGTATTCAGCAGGGTGGGGCTCCTAATAGGCTATTGAGTAGAACCTCCAGAGTCCAGGTTTTGGGTCTGCCAGAAACTGGGAGGATGTATCTATGGCTCTCCCACGAGGAGGAAGCACCAGTCTGTTTCCTGGGAGAGTATATGTGGTATGGCAGTGCCCCACAGCCAGTCTTTGACACTCCCCGAGTTTGCATATGCTGCTATCTTCTCAATAGGGATTAAGATTCAGGACAGGAGAAAAGAAAGAATAAAAGGAAAGAACCCACATAAAGCAAAGCAAAAGCCAAACCACATAAAAGGAAAAAGAAAAGAAAAAGATGCAGGGTGGAGGGAGCAGGATTGCAGAGGGAAGGTTGGGCAAATGATATCCCACAGGGTAAGGTAATTGCTTTTCCCTGGGAGGGGCTTATTCCTCTCAAGCAAGATGACTGCCACAGAATCCAGGTGTATACTGGCAAAGAAAGCCCCACGGCCTCTCCCCCATGTCGTTCCCGTGTCTCCCATGCCAGACTATCCTCACGAGATTACAGTTGGTGCCTCTTCCCTTTGTGGGGGCCCAAGGTGAGTGGTTGTGAACACAAAACCTGTGCTTTGGCCCCTTTAAGAGTTAAGAAAGAAAAAAATAGTGTCTTTGTCTCCAGCAGGTCTTGTGTCTCCCCAGCGGAGACAAACCCTACAGCCTTTCACCACTAGGTGCTACATGGTCTGCTGATTCCGGCACTGGTGCTTCATGTTTGGGAGGCTGGTTTGGGTTCCCCAATTCTCTTGTTTCAAAGGGAAGCTCCACAGCCCCATTGCTGCCTTGGCCCACTGCCCTTGTGAACGGGCCACCCCTTTAAGGACCTCACCCTTCCTACTACTGTGGTGTTTTTGTTTTCCCCCATCCTTGATGAAAAGCCTCTTTTTCAGGTAGTCTTCAGTTTATTTCAAGTGTCTAGTTCTCTTTTAATTTTATTTTTAATTTGGCTCTGGGAGGAGGTACACTGTATCTCCTACTCTGCTGCCATGTTTTTTTCTCTCTGAGCTGAGTTTCAAAAACAGGTCATCTGATTCTCAGTTGGAGGCCCTTCTCGTTAGTTCAAGGATCCTGGGTACATAAGGAATCCAGAGCTGTCCTGTGAAGGAAAAGGTGAGTTTAGTGGGAAGAGCACTGGACTTGGCAGCCAGGGACATAAACTGTGACTTTTCACAATGCAGACCCCATGCTGTCTCACTCAGAACATTGCCTGGCTGGGAGCGATGGCTCAATAACTCTTTGTTAAGTAAATAATAATTAGTATATCTAACAAAGGACTTAAATGCAGGCTATATTTAAAGAACTCTTAAAACTCAATAATTAGAAGATAAACAACCCACTTTTTAAAAAATAGGCAAAAAGTTTTAACAGTTTATAAAAGGCAATGCAAATGGTCTATAAGCACATGGAAAAAGTGCTTAGCAAAATTAACCATGAGAGAAATATGAGCTAAACCCATAATGACCTGTCATTACATAACCGGAGATTAAAAATTTAAAAAGCTAACAACACACAATGCTGATGAGGATGTGGAGCAACTGGAATACTCTTACACTGGTGATGAGAAGGCAAAATGGTATGGCCACCTTGGAAAAGGTCTGAAAATTTTTAATATAATGAAATATATGAGATCTGTCCAGAAAGCATTCAGCCATGTAATAGGAAAAATGGAGACATTTACTGAAGAAGATAAAGAAACATTGTACATAGGACACTGATGCCTCAGTCCCCTTCAAAGTAGGCACCTTGGGACCTCACACAGTTCTCCCAGTTGCCATCAGCTGCCCCATATTATTTTCCTGAATCTTACCAATGGTCTGAAATCTCCTCCCTTTCAAAGGTGATTTTAGTTTGGGGAAAAGCCAGAAATCACGGGATCCCAAATCTGGGCTGTAGCAGGCCCGAGTCACTTGAGTGATTTAATGTTTCATCAAAACACTCTACATGAGATGTGATGCATAAGGGGACACACTGTCGTGATGAAGCTGCCAGTCACCAGTTGCCCATACCTGCAGCCTTCTGAATCATCAAAATAGTTTCCATGGAGGAATGTTCAAGCTTAACGCAAAATTAGATGCAGTTTCACTGCTCTGTTTGCTCAATCATTTTGAATGTGACAGCCACACAGTATGCATGCTCACTCAACAGCATCTACCACCCCCACTGACTAGTACAGTGAAGTTGTCATTGTTCACACACGTGCATTTCAATCCACTCTCCTTGGCTGCCAGTTTACATCCATGTCGCACAAACTGTTCTCATTATATTAACAATAGATGGACTTTTTCCAGACAGATATCATACATTAATCCTCTGACCCAATAATTCTACTCTTAGGAGAAGTGAAAACACATATCCTCAAAAAGATGTACAGAAATACTTATAGTAGTGTTATTCATAATTACTCAAAACTGGAAACAACCCAAATGTTTTTTAACAACAGAATTGATAATGAAATTGTGATATATAGTCATACCTCAGTACTTGTTGGCTTCAGAACCCATCAAACCTGGTTCTCATCATAATTTGTCAAAAAAAATGTTTCAGCACTCGGTGCTTGCTTGCCACTCATCACTTGCTGGAACTCATATAAGTCACAATGCCACCCCACAAAGAAAACGCTTCATCAGTTGTCGCTTGCCCGCCATTTATCAGAACTAATTAACAAAGGGTATCAACGTACCACTGTATACATACATCCTATAAGTAGGAGTTAACTATTGATACACACAACAACATGGACTTAAAAACATGCTGAATGAAAGAAGCATTGCTCAAAGGGATATACCAAATTATTCCATTTATATGAGGTCCTACAGTAGGCAAAACTAATGTATGGTGCAAAATGTCAAAACATTGGTTGCCTGTGAGTTTGAGGCAGGGATTAACTGAGAAGGGGAACAAAGAAACTTTCTGGAGTGATAGGATGTTTTGTATCTTGATAAGGATTTGGGTTACACAGCTGTATGCATGCATCAGTGATATGATATACACGCTGAAGTGCTCACGGCTGAAATACAGTGATGTCTACTACTTCGAAGAGCAGAAAAAATGAGATGATCACAAGAAGGGTAAGGGATGGGTTGATGGGTAGATATGTGAAAAAAACAAATGCATCTTTTCTATGGGTTTAAAATTTTCCATAACATAATTTTGGATATTATGAAATAAATAAATAAGACTTGGATTTCACTGTAATGCACAAGGCCTCCAAGGACCCTCATGGTCTCTCCTCGCCTATCTTTGCAGCCTCATTTCTCCTCACTCCACTTCTCACTCTCCACACTCTGGCCACGGCAACCTTCTTTTACCTCCTCAAATCTACCATCTAACTCCTGGGGCCACAGGAATGTTGCCTATTCTATCTCCCCTGAAGACTCTCCTGCTTTTTTTCTCCCAGATAATATCTCAGACCTCAGCCCAAGCAACCTTTCTCTGGGTACATTCTTTCTGTCACTCCCCCCGCCTTCCCCCAAGCTTAGGTCTCCTGTCAGTTCTTGGAGAAACACATCCTTTTATGTCACAACACTTACTACTAAACCCTTAGTGCAACTACTCTGTTCATGCCCTCATCCCAGAGACTGACAGTTCCATGACAGCAGGACCTGGTCCATTTGTACGCACCAAGTCACACCCACACCCAGCATGGTGTCTGACCGGAGCCCATGCTCATGAAGGAGTTGCAGAATGAATGAATTTTTCAAATCAGCCTTGTGTCCCTGTTAAAGCCGTAACTTACCTTGGTCCATTTTCTGGCTATCGAATGAGAAGACTGGTGAGGAGAAGCCTCTCTTTTTGCACAGGGCCATTTCAGAATAAATATTTGGAAACTGCATGCTTTTAATCAAAATGAAAACAACATTAATGAATCCTATCAAAAATATAATGTATATTCCTTTGACTAAGATTATTCACTTTGTTCAATAAAAGAATTTCAATGAGTAAATTGATGCTGCTTTTTAGCCACTAGAATGTTCCTAGTTGCACATTTTGAACAGCAGCCATAAGGATAAGAGGCAGCTGTCTAATATTTAACCTCTTGCAATGCAGAGGCCATTAGAATCACAAAGCTCATTCACAGTTGTGATCTCATTCCTTCCAAGCAGGTAAAGTTATCATCCCCTTTTTGTAGATGGACTCATTCTTGAATTTTTTCCTGCATGAGTCAAGGGCCTGGAGGTCCTGGACCAGTCTGGGGTGGGGCTAACACAGAACAGGTCCAGTGACAGTAGGATCTTCTCTCTACTTGGACCAGAGCAGGGAGTGTAAGCTACCTTGAGTGCCTTGGTCTGAATTCTTCAGAAATAGACTCTAAGACAATGATGAGACAATTAGTTTAATTAGGAAGTGACCCCAAAAGCACCCATAAATAAAGGATGACATAAGGAAGGGAACGAAGCTAATACAGGGAACAGTTACCATTGTGGCAACTGAAATCTCATCCCACTGGGCAACTTCGGGAGACTGTAGGACAGTCTTGAAGTTGGGTATTTATGGCCAACTGCCATTCACTATCACTCAGGGCTACACCCTAGAGTAATTTCCTGGCACTTCTGCCCTGCAGAAGGGCCCATGCATGATTCTTCTAGTGGCTACAGAAAGCCCTCAGGCAGTGTCCACGCCTGCTTGCAGCAACGAGTCATCATTACATGTGGAAAAGACAAGGAAAGGGGCATGCTAAGAGGTGGGGCACTGGCAGCATCGGCTACGCCAGGGCAGCGCCTTATCCAGCCAGAATCCAGGAAGGCCAACACTGTGCCATACTCCCGCTGTCCCAATCAAAGGACAGGCACCAGCCCTGGCCTCTGAAGGACCCTACCCCTGGGTGCCTAGGCAGCATCGAAGCAATCCAGTCTCCTATCTGCCTAGTGGCCCTGGGGGTGTTTCCCTTTAATCCTCCTGCTCCCTGGAAGCAGAAAGGCAACCCATCACTTTTCCCAGAACTGTGGACTCATCTTGGTTATACCACTAATCACAGCTGATTTTCAAAACGTTTATGTATCTGCCTCCTAAATGAGACTAGCGTTCTTCAGGGACAAGGATTTTGTCTTTTTCTTTGAGGTGAATCCCCTAAGCACTATGCTTATCAGTGTTCAGTGTAAAAGCACAACATGTGTTTGACAAATATGGTTGAATGAATGAATAAATACATGGATAATGAATAAATGAATTCAATTCCCTGTTGAAAAATGGAACTCATAAACACATTACCCCAATAAAAAGTCTCTGAAGTCGAGAACGCTGTCTTCCAGATCAGCATGAAAACTCCCATCAGAGAAGAAGTTCTCTGGGCAGAGGCTGTCTCCTCTCTCAAATTGGGGCATGGTTGGGACAAGGGCTGTGTCTCCCCTCACAATGGGGCTCCCTGAGGTCAGAGCTGTGTCACCCCTACCCCAGACTGGATGTCCTTCAGGCATGGGCACATCCTGCAGGGTTGTTTCATTGATAGGTTCCTTCTGTTGATCAGCTCAGAAAGGCTCTTTCCATGTTCTATTGATAAATAATTATAATGTCCTAATCTTGAATGTATTGAGGATTTATAGATGTAGACAGGGAGGGAAGGAAGGAAAGAAAGGAAGAGAGAAAGAGAGAGACAGAGAGAGGAAGAAAAGATGGAGGGAAGGAGGGAGGGAGGGGAAAGAAAAGAGAAAGGATGGAAGGAAGAAAGAAAAGAAGTAAAGAGAGAGAGAAAGGAAGAAAAGACAAAAGGAGGGAGAGAGGAGGAGAGAGAGAGAGAGAGAAGAAAGGAAGGAAGAAAGGAAGGAAGGAAGGTAGAGAAAGAAAGAGAGAGAGAGAAAATAGGGGAAGAAAGGGCAGGCTGTGGCTAAGTTCTTCCCAGCAGGCTACCCTCAGCCTTGAGGGAAACTCTAATGTATGTGCAAAAACTACATGAACAATTATTTCACAGCAGCTAAATATTTTAAATGCTGTACTGTGTTTCCCCCCTCAGAAGCATACCACAACTATTTATTACAATGCAGAAGCTGAATGGAAGGTGATTCAGTTTGATTTCTGGGTTAGAAAAGAGCAGAGAGGAAAGAGGGTGGAGGTAGTGGGCAAAGGTAAATGGGCATGGGGAGGGAACAAGCAGGTGGGACTCTCAAAGCGAGCATCTCATGGAGGCAGAGAAAAAAGGTCACCACCCAGCAAAGATACCTGGCCTGGATTACATCTTTCTCTAAGGAACTTTGGGCTTGTTGCTTCTGTCCTACCAGCCATGACATCCAGGGACAGATAGCTGTGGTTGAGGAAGAGTACAAATTCTAGCTATTTGCCCTGTGGTTAATGTCAAGGCTTTGGGGAAATTATATAGGAGATCCCTAGGCCTGTGTGGTGATATGAATGTCCCCTCCCCAAAGCAGGGGTGAAAGTTCCCTAAAACTCCTTTAGGAAATCATGCCTGAATTCTTCTTCCCATGGTTTCAAGGACACATTGGCTAATTCATATGGAAGATCATAACTTACCTGGTCCTTCCTTCTTGGTTTATTTTACCCCAGCTATACCCTGTGAGGAATGATAGGTGCTATTATTCCCATTTTATGTTGAAGGAGACTGAGTTTCAGAGTGGCAAGTGAATTGTCCAAAGTCTTCTCCTCTTCAAAAGATGAAGCAGAGTAAAAGGTCCCAGATGTCTGAGCTCCTGGGCAGCCCTTGTCAGACTTAGCTGTTGGGTGTCTCTGTGGTAAGAAACAGCATGAGAAAATCAGATGGCATACTGGGCCCATCCTTCAAACACAGGTAGGCACCCATACCTCCCCAAGGCCTCGCTCAGTGGGTCCAGCCTCCTCTGCCCTGCTCCCTGTAGCATCTGCTATCTGCACTTCCCCTGGGTCCTTGGTTACATTAGTGTCACTCTTGCCCATATACCAGCCCAAGCATGGTTGCTTCAGGGATGCTCACCCAGCCTCTTCAACCAGCTCCTTCAGGCCAGATGTCATGTCTTCTACGTCTCATAGATCCTTCACAGGACCTAGAGTGGTGCTAGGCGCAGGGTAGGGCTGGAATGGAGTGGTGCCATAATAATAATGGCCAGCATTTACGGAACACTTGCTTTTTGCCAAGTACTGCTGTAAGAGGTTTATGTACATTAACTCATTTAATCCTCACAGCACCCCCATCTATGGATGTCATTATCCTTCCCATTGTGTCTCCATAGTTACATAGCAGGTAAATGACATTTTATCACTTGGCTTTAGAGCCCTCGCTCTTAAGTGTTATGTTATATTGCCTTTCAGCATGGGACCCATGCATGTGTGCTTACCTCTGCAAATGACCTACTCATTTATTCATTCATTCACTCATTCATTCATTCATCCATTCCTAAACTTGTTCCCATTTACTGAGAGCCTACTGTGCCCAGTACATGGTTCTAGCACTTTATGTACCTCTCTACCTCTCATTTCCAAACTGCAAAGTTGAAGCTATTATTATCTCCATTTTATAGTTGAGAAAGGCCAGATGAGTTCTCCAGGGTCACACAGCTGTTAAGTGATAAGGCTGGGATTTTAACTGAGGTCTGGTCTAGGTAGTTTCAAAGCCTGAGCTGTTTCCCCCAAGATACACTTCATCTCAGCTTCAAGTACTCATTCACCAAACTCAGCCCAGCTCAGAACCCAGCAGAGGGAAGAGTTAGCAGGACTCAGCGGCCTCTGGAGCCTCTGGCAGTGGAAATGGTGATAATGAAGATGATTTTGGCATGCCACCATGGACTCTGTCATCCCAGACCATATGGCCACTCTAGGCTGATCCCAGTGACGGCCATTTTCCAGCATACACAGGAATCAGACAAGATAATATGTGTGACAAGGCCACAGACGAACTCACGGAGTTCTCAGATGTGCAAGGAACCACTTCATTTTCTATTAGCTGATTAGAGCTCTCTTATGTGTTCCTATTCTGTGGGTTGGGGGGGCAACTAAGTTTTAGCACATTCTAATAATCTAGGTATGATTCAATGATTTCAACAGTTTTTAAAGGAACTATGCAGTTTTTTTTTTTAGAACGAAGTGCTGATTTCTCTATTTCCTACCTCCATTTCCCTCGTGTTCTCCAGGATGCTCCCTCCCCAACCCCCTGTGGAGGGGCAGTGGCTTCTGTGGCACTGGGAGCAAAGGGCATATTTGGCCTCACGCTACTCTCCAGGTGTGTGAGTTAGTGCCCAGCCAGATGGGGTGGTGTGGTCCACCTAAGTGTTCAGCAGTCCTTCCACTGCTGATGGGCTAGGCTGGTAACCTTCTGGCACGTTCTTTCCCCACTCCATCAGAGCTGGGCCATACTAGCATTCCATATAGAACTGGTCTTATTTTGTTTCTTGATCATGCTGAAGATGCTCTGAGGTCTTGCCCTGCAGCCTTCTCTGAACTCTCTAGAAAACTTCCCAACCAGACTCACCTAAGTTCAGGGCAAGCAGAACCTTCTGGGCACATAGGAACCAAGGGGTGCTTGGAGACCCAAATGCATGCCCTCCCTCCTAACCACACCCCAAGATCCACATGACTTCAGTACAGCCACCTCACATTGGTGGGGGAGTGGGGAGGAGCCTGGGAGGTGATGACCTTCCTGAGTCCCAAGTGAGAGGAAATCAGAATCCCCTCTCCTCTGGTGTCTCTGGCATTGGCCCAGCATGCCTTTCTCCTTGGGGAGAGAAACAAAATGCAGATCTTCATATGCTTGCCCATCCCTTGCTCCTTCCTTCCCCCAAAGCCCCAGGACAAGAATTTGGGGATCCCCATTCTGACTGACAGACATTCCCTACGTGAACCCCACGAGCAAGCCCTCCAGGCCTGCTAACATTCACAAGACACTCTTTGCGTCAGACTCTGTCTACCTCACAACTTCTCTATAAATAAGGCACTGCTCTAACCCCTGGGCGCAGATGAAAAGGCCAGAGAAGTTATATGCCCTGGTCCCAATGAGTGAGCCATGAAACAAACCCCACTCAATTCGCCAGAGCCCTCTAGACCACGGAGTCTTTGTTCAAAGCAGGCCCAGCCTCTCCTTTAGTGGATCACAAACTCATGGCTCTGCCTTAGAAGAGGAAGGCTGTGTAAGAATGCAATTTAGTGAGGAAATTAAAACATATTGATTTTATACTTGCAAAATGGTGTCCCCATCACAAATGAGATTAGGTATTATAAACTAGAAAGCCCCAAACAATGTAAGGGATGATTGTTCTTATTGAGACATCCATTTTAACTGATGAGAGGATTTTCCTGCCCAGTGTAACAAAATGGAATCAGGACATCTGGGTTCTAATCCCATCTCAAAGACTTTGAGCAAGTCACTGCCCCCCTGCCCCGCATGCCCCCCAGGTCTGGGCCTTAGTTTCCTCCTCTGAACTACTATGGCAATGGATTTCTATGTATCTGCAGGTCACCAAGGAGCTGGAAGCCCCTTATTGACACCCTCCAAATGATAGTCTCTACATGGTTCACACCAGGCCTGGTGCAGGATGCCAGTACTGAGGAGCCAGAAAGTTTGGTTTTGCTTGGTGTCTTGCTTGATGTCCATTCTGGCACAGCATCCTGCATGGCCCACAAAGAGCCATGGGCTCTGGGCAGTTCCCTCTCTTCCCTCTAGCCTGCAAAGAATCTAGTCTCCCCAGCAACAGACAAGCTGCATTCCTAATATGCCAACTCCAGATGAGATGATGCTGGTACCTACTGTCTGCCCACAGAGCCCTTGCTGACCTTCTAGTTTGTGAGCCCACAAAGGGCAAGGAGTTTATACATATATAACAAGGTGACAAATGACATTTCAATGAGAGCACTCTGCTTGGGTTCTCAGGCCTGGTGTGGTTACCTGCAGAGAGAGAGACAAAGATTAAACAGGATAATACACAGCTCACTAACAATAATAACCATGTATTTATTGAGCACCTACCATATGCCAGATGGTGCTCTGCTCTTTACACTTATTGACTCATCTACTCCCCCAAACCATTCTTTGAGGTGAGTTCTAATGTTACCCCATTTTACAGGTTCGCACCCAGGCAGGTTATATGGCAATCAGATGGGAATTTTCAGGTCCAACCTGGTAATCAGAAACGACTTTATATTGGAACCAGAGAGGATCAAATGCAGGAGATTGGTTGCTCAGATGGTGGGGAAGCTGGGAGACCAACAAGAGAGAGTGAGACAACACAGAGACTAGCTCCAACAGGAAGCCACTTCTACCCCAGGCCTGGGGATAAGGAGGTGGAGGTGGATACCACCCTGGGGGAAGGGCCACCTGGAATATCATGAATCTTTTGGGAGAGAGCTAGAACCAAAGGAAAGATAGAACCTGCTAAAAATACCAGCCAAGAGGGATAAACACTGCCTTCTCTCTCCTGCTCTCCAGTCTCCATGAAGGCCTCCTATTGGTGAATCCAGAAGCAGCCAAGCTGAGGAAAGAGCCTGAGAAATGCATTCTGCAGGGCTGAGTCCCCACAAAGTAAAGTAGGGGTGTGTGACGGGTGTGTAGATATGGATCTCAGGGCGAAGGGGCCTGGCACAGACTACAGAATGAGTCCAGCTTAGAGTCATCTGCCTTGAGTGCCCTCCATCTAGAAGGGGAGAGAAGACCTGTACCTTTAACTATTGCAGACAGAGAGGTGATAAAAACTTTAAGGGACAGACAGATAACTGAGACTGGAGGTCACAGGGGCAGGACTTAGGGCTGACTGCAGGTGGATAGTGGGAGTCGGGGTTAAGGACTGACATATACCTACGGATCTATCAATCTGTTTCCAGGCACTGGCGCATTGTGTGGGCAAGTGGACAAGAGTTGAGGACAGCGAGAGGAAAGTCAGTGTGATGAGATGACAGCCAGCAGCAGTCACCAAAGCAGAGGAGGAGGCCACAGCCAGGCTATGCCCAGGATGCTCAGCACCTATTTGAGATGTGAGGCTAGGGGAAGTGAAGAAGGAGCCATAACAACTTTTCAATGTGAGCTGAAGAGAGTGCTGAGGAGGGAAATAATAACAACTTCCCAGTCTTTTTAGATTCTTTATCCAAAGCATCTTTGGTTGGGTCTTCTGAAGAAATTCTGGAAAAAGGTTTCAAATTCAAGTGGTTCATTTAGGCCACGACCCCAAGAAGTACCACAGACTCAAGAGAAGAGAGGCAGCTGATTCAGTGCACTGCTGAGTACACACCACTGTGAGCCACTGGGGCTCAGTTCCGCTGGGACCTTTGGGCTCGGTGTGCACACACTTCTGGGTTGTTCTATCCAAGGGGCAAGGACGCTGGGGAGTTTATCCCCCAGGCCCCATGGGTCATTGGCCAGGGCTGCCTCTGACCTTACCTCCCAGGCACTTCCAGCCTGCCCCACATAGGAGCAATGGCACTCCTGGGGACATGGGTGGGCTTGCAACAACCCATTGCACTGGGAGTGGCCGTGCAACTAGAAGGGCCTCGAACTCCAGGAAGTGGAGGGGTCAGAGGGTGACTGGGATATTCCTCACTTGAAAATCTGAAAGAATTCTAGAGAATTCCTCAGCCCAACCCTCACATCACCATTTAAATTCATCTCCCACGACTGAATTTCCTCCCACAACCTGGGGGAAATCATGAGTGCTGGAAGGAGGTGGAGGCTGTTGGCCATTCTAAATTTTGATGAAAATCAACTTCCTTAACCTCCCCCTGTCATCTAACCCAGTCCTTCTCCTCACATCCAGGGTGCTTTCTCCTCAAATGCAGATTCTATACCTACTTCCTAGGAAGATGGTATGAGTCTAAGTCTGGTGAGAGAAGAAGGTTTCTGGGGTGAAGACAAGCACCCAACTCCAGCCTCCTTTCTTTCCTGTGCAAGAAATGGTTTCATCATAGCATGGGACCAGGTTCCATCACCTCTTTTTCTCCTCCATCCTCCTCTTTCCACCCCCAGTTTGTTGCTTCAAAGACCCAGACGTGCTGCTTTTATCTCTACTTCAAGTATTCTCAGTTCTAATTAAGTTTATTTCAACCTTCTGATTTGAGAAGCCTTATCTGGAATACTTAACCTGTGCAAATAATATGTGGAGCCAGAGCACTGGCCAAGCATGCTAATTGAACTGCACACAGGAGCTCAGACTGAGCCAAGCAGTCAGGTTGCCAAGAAGCTCTGAGAGAAGGAAGGGAGGCGCCCACTCTTCTAAGGATGAGAGAGGAACTGGTCTGGGTCCTTTGTGACCCAAAGCTCTGGGTCACATGACAACTGAATTGCTCAGCAACTGGGATTTAATGTGCTGGGTGCAAATCTGGAGATCCTCCCAAAGCTTGTTCCAGCCCCAGATGTCTGGCTCTGCCCACAGAGCCAGGCTTGGCCCAGCTTCATGCACTCTGTTTTGTACAGCTTCTTGGGGCATGTCTGGGGGGCAAGGGGAAGGGTTGGCCAGAATGACCAAGAGAAACAAACCTGACCCTGAGACAAGGGACTTGTAAGGACTTTCATAGGAAGACAGGCAAGAAGGAAAGGACACCAGCTTGTGATTGCCAGTCCCTTCTTTGCCAGTAACTGGCTCAGGCAAGTCACCCCTCTGCACCTCAGTGTTCACATGGAGGTCAGAGTAGCTCAGGGCTTAGGCCTGTGCAGCGTGCAGCCCTTGGTCAAAGGCCTCAGGACCATCTAAGGTTGAGTGAAGCTCCAATCCCAATACTTCTTCAATCAAAGTAGCTGTTATGTATCTGTTATCTATTGCAATCATGAAAGATTACACTTGTGAGAAATAAAATATGTGATAGCTAAAAAATAGTGTGAACTATGGGGCTGGGTGATTTCTTTTCTCCTTTCCAAGTCTAACAATCTTGGCTTCCAAAACCTTAATGACAGGACCCTTGGTCAATGGTCTGTCTCTGGTCCCAGAGCCACGAGCCCCTGAATATATTACATTTTACTTCTCAGCAATGTTTCTTCCCTGGGGTCTAGGCAGAATAACCCACTGAGCATCCCAAGGATGTTGGCTGAGCTGATGCAGATGGTGGAGGAAGAGCTGAGAGACATTCCAAAGAGACCATCCTTAGGGGTAATCATGGTCCAAGAGACCTAGAACCCACACTGCCAGAGCCATATTCGGAACAACCTGAACCTATGAATGATGAAGAGCTGTGGCAAAGAAGCAAATGTGGAAGTAGGGTAATCACAGAAGGCTTCCTGGAAGGTACAGGAAAGGACAAGAATCCACTAAAAGAGTAAAACAGTCAAGACTGAGTGGGTAACATGTCCAGATGGGGCCTCACACTGACAGATTCTTGGGTCCTGGAAAAGATGAGAGGCAAGACACAGCAAACCCGGCACACCTGGCACAAGTAGATTCTCCCCATCCTCTGAGAAGCTGCATCCAAATTCCTCTGAGCTCTAAAGTAGGTTGCTTCTTCTCTGTATGAACATGCAGTGGAAACATTTAAACCAGGTTTGCTCTGTCAGGATAGCTCCCCTTACCTGAAAGACAAGCAAGGAGAGAAGGAAAGATCATGAAGACAAAGCTGGCCAGACCAGGTGTGCAGAAAACAGCGAGGCCAGGCTCAGATGGCAAAGACTAAAGCTGAAGCTCAGCCCCCAGCCCACCGCCCATTGCTTTTTCTCCACCTCCCACAGCCAAATGGTGAGCCAGAGAGGGCAAGAGGATGGCAGGAGAGAGCTGTGCTGGGTTTCTTCTGTTTGCCCCTCTGTATCTGTTCCCACTCTCCTCCCCCTGCCTCTACCCCCAGGAGGCTGTTTTATGTAGGACCTCTCAATGGACTCCCTGCCTCCTGGCTTCCAATTGGGTTTAGCCAATGAAGATACCAGCAAGAGGTCAGAGAGAGGGTAAAGAATGAGCTGTGATGTCATTCCCAGGTCTCATCCTGTGGGTCACAGCTCCTGCCAGGTGGCCCTCTCCACACAATTCACTCTGCCTCTGGGTCCAGGTGACTGTTCCTCTCCTTCCCTCTTCAGATCTAGGATCTGGAATGTCCTCACCGTCAGTATCTCTGGGAACCGTGATTTCTCTACACCATGCCTTCGCCTTTAAATGGACCCTTTATTAAACTCTCTTCAAACGACCCACTTTGAATGTGACATCTATATCCTGCCTAGCCCGTGGCTATGGTATGAGTCATTCAGCTTAAGTCTGGGGGTCCCAGGGCTCCGGTGCTTTATCGAGTCACACTCTCACCCCAATTCTATTCTAAAGCCCACACCCCGCTTCATCTCTCCTGGGCATTATTTCCAAAATGCAGTCTCTGCTCTTAGAGTTCTGTACCTGGAAGTTCACTTTTTAGCAAGTGAGACACAGGCACAATGTGATCTCATTAAAAATAAAAACAATGCCAGTGCCTAACCCCTGAAGGCCCAGCTTTTCTCCTGAGTTTCCTGGGTGCAGACTGTGTTGAGCTGAACCAGGGCAATGGAGGAATTAAATAAGGATTAAGAAGTTGGAAGGTGCCTGCTAATCTAGCAATCAGACACACCTGTGCATAATCATCCTTCTTTTCTAAAATATGATTTTTTTAAAAAATCAAGCAATTGACTCTCTTGTTAATTAGAAGATCCACAAAAAGTGGACCTCTCAGGTAAGCACGCCTAGTGGGAAGGGAGGAGAAAGGAGGTAGACGGCCCACAGAGATCCACATTAACAGAGGACCCACATGCCTCAGAGTGGGCTGAGATGACCACTTAGCCTCCAAATTTGGCCTGAACCCCTGGCCTTCCTTGGCAGCATGCATATCAGGCTGCTTCCAAAGCTGTTCCCTTTGGCTGGCTTCCCCGTGATTAGAAAGTCAGGGTCAAAGGCCAATGTTATTTTCTCCTCTTAAACTCTCTTCCTAGGAAGACTACACATACAATACAGGAAACCATGGGGTTTGGATCGACCCCACAATGTCAGGATCAACTCTCTGCTTTGCTGTGTGATCTCAGACAAGAAGCCTTATCTCTCTTGAGCCTCAGTTTTCTCATCTATGAAATTAGTCGTATCCTGGAGCTACTGTGAAGATAAGGAAAATGACCCAACTAATTACCTGGCTCATAGTAACCTAACAAATACAAGTCTATTCTCTTTACTTCCAACCCAACAAAGATAAAACCATTGGGGGGGGTCATGTTTTCTTTATCTAGATGATTGCAATATCTTCTGCATTAAACATTTATTTTCCCTTTGGTCTGTTCCACATACCTTCTGCCATTTTCTGGCAGCAGGACCCCCCAGTCCTTCACCCCCTCCCTTATTTTTATTTATTTATTTATTTTAATTATCACCTGAGGTTTTGGGTTTTTTGGTTTTTTTTTACTGATTTCAGAGAGAAAGGAAGGGAGAGAAAGAGAAGCATTGATGTGAGAGAGAAACATCAACCAGTTGCCTTCCATATGTGTCCTGACTGGGGATCGAACCCACAACCTAGGTACGTGCCCTGACTGGGGATTGAGTCTGAAACCTTTTTGTTATACGGAACAATGCTCCAACCAACAGAGCCACCTGGCCAGGGTCTCCACTTCCTCCTTTCAAAAGGAGCTCTTCCAAGACTATCTGATGCTGGTGGGGCTGTCAAGTCCAGAATTCTCACCCCAGTGCATCTCCAAATCACAGAAATTGGACCCCAGAGTAGCCATGTCATCCAATCAGAATTTTCTCTTGTTTCTGGGTAGTGAATGTAAAGAGACAATCCCAAAGCTCCTGTCAGCCATGTCCCTAGCATGTGGAGCACACTGAGAACATGAAGAGAAGGGGGAAGGACAGTCCTAGGAAACTTAAACCCAAACCAGTCACCAAGATCCCCAGAGTTCACTTTCCAGTTCTGTAAGTTCCCTTACAAGTTCCAATCAACCCTTCTGTGCCTGAGATGATCGGGGTTGGTTACCAATGTGTACTGCCAAAGTCTCTTAACTGGCTTTCCAGAACTCTTTTTTGATCCACCACTTTCTACTCTTGACATCTCATGCATAGTGAACTTCTAAAATTACAAATCCAGTCATGTCTCCCCTCCCTTATAATGTTTCTATGGCTTCCTGTTGCTTTTAGGATAAAGACCAAAATCTGTAATATGGCCTACAAGATCCCACTTGCCTTTCCAGCCCCTTCTTTTGCCAAAACATCCCCATCCCTTGCTCTCTCTGTGTTCCCACTCCTTCTGGGCTTTTGTTCTTACAACTTGGAATGTCTTCCCACTTGCTCTTCACCTAAAAAAGTTCTCAGACATAATATCTCAGGAAAAGCCTCACTTCTTCAATAAAGTCTTCCCTGAGGCACCTACAGGGTTTTCCCATTTTGGTCAAGCCCCTGTAGCAGATTCCTCTCACCATTTGTAATCTTGTATTGATGTGTGCCATTGTTGTATTAATGTCCATCTCCCTGACCAGACTCAAGCTTCAAAAGGGCAGAACCATGCCTGATTCATTTGCTCTACATTGCCTCTGCTTGGAAAGTGCCAGCACAGTAGGTGGTCATAAAAGTTTGTTGAATGAATGGAAGAATAAGCCATGTAGGAACTATGGCATAGTCCTGTTCTTCATTCATGAAATCTCTTTCTGGATGCTTTTCTAGACCTCCTGAAACTACACTGGCTTCTTAATGAGTCTCTCCCTCCCATCTCCCAACTAATCCATCAGATCACTTGTCTTTCTAAAACCACCTGCACAATAAACTCCAAGGACTCCCTAGTGCCCAGCATATACAAAAATCATCCACTCACTGGAGTTCCCCAAAGTTATGACTGCTAGACAGCACCCTGCGGTAGTGCCCTTGTGATCCCTCCCACCCCTCACACCTTCTTCACATGGTTGCTCATGCTGTTTCCTTTGAGTCTCCCTTCTCTCTCTTGTCATCCATATATACCTACAAATCTCAATTCATAACCACGGCCTCTGTAGAACTCCCTTAATTAAACTCAGCCTACAGTAAGTGTTCTCTGTCTGAGTTCTTCTTGCAGCAATCCATTGATTATATTTCAGCTTGAACTGTTTTCCAGGTATCGCATTATTGGTATACGTCCTTCTAAGTCACTGAGCTCTTTCATATACATTATCTGATTTGATTCTAAAAACTTTGCAGGGAAGTTGGAACAAGTATTTTATGGAATAATTTAATCATAAGGATGAGAAACCCACTGAGTTAGCTTAAGTAGAGGGTACTTATTGGAAAGACACTGGCAAAGAGTACAGATCCTTCCAGGTAGTGCAGGCTGGTGGCAAGGGGCCAGGAGAGGCATCCAGAAGTCTTCTTTCTCTTTCTCAGCTCTTGGTCTCTCTTCTCTCTGTCCATCTGCTGCTCCATTCTCCTCTCTGCAAACCTACCCCCTCTGAAAAGTTCCCCATAAATTTATACATGTCAACATATCTTTGAATAGCCTTGTGGCAACTCGAGCCCTAGTTGTGACCTTACTATTACAGGTCCCAACAGCATCCAAATGATTACAGTCTCATCTCAATGTCTCAGTCCAAATTGTCAAGAAACACTCTGATTGGTTGTTGGCCAGCCATTCGAGTGGTTACTTTGAGTCACTTGCCTAGCCTGGTATAGGGAACTGTAGGAAAGGTTGCATTGCAACTGCCCATTTAGCAAGACCAGGGGAGGGAGGGGCAGTGGGTTGAACAACCAAAGTGACTGTGTAGAATTAGGGGTACAAACATAGGTGCCAAAATCATGTAATCTGTGTACAAGTCCCAGCTATGGTAACCACTGTCTCATGATCTTGGAAAGCCACCTCATCTATTTCTAAGTCTCAGTTTCTTCGTCTTGAAATGAAGATAATAATAGCATCAGCAGTACATGATCACTGTGACAGCCCCATAAAGCACATAGAACAGTGCCTGGCACATGATAAGTGCTCAATAAATCTTAGCTGCTAATATCTGCTACAGTAGGTATTGTTATTCTCATTTGATTGTTGCCGAAGGTTGCCTGTGGTTCTCAATCACTACTAGATCCCCACGCAGAATCCTGGGAACAGGGCTTCAGATTCATATTTTAAAAGAGCTTCTTCTGGTGATTCTAAGCACACCACCAATTAATCTAACCCAGCTCCCCATTTTACAGACAAAACCCAAGGCCTAGGCTCATTCCAGATTATACACAAGCTGGTGTCTGGACTCAGGACACTGACCCCCTGTGCACAAACTGAAGATTTGGTTCCCAATGGTGGGATCTGCACATATTCCTCTCACTGGGGCTCTCAGGTCCTCGGGTAGGGTGGGGTGCTCAGTAGGACTCTGCCCTGAACACCACCCTCAGCACTAGGGCTCTGGGATCAGCACATCGGGGGTGGGACCCGGGATAGCCTCTCACTGGCTGTGTGAGTTCCAGGGAGTTAGGTTTTGTGCCTCAGTTTCCTTATGTGTAAAATAGGCTGATAGTAGCCATTTCATTGGATTATTATTATAAGGTTTAAATGATTTATGGTATGTGAGGTTTTTAGAACAGGACTTGATGCAAGGCTATAACTATCAGCTTTTATTATTAATAATAAACATATACCTCTGGGCCTATTTTTTGGCCATTAGCTAGTACAGATATATACTAAAAAAGATATACTTTGACAAAGTGTTTATGAAATCAAATATGTAAAGGATAGTACACACATCTGATAAAAACGCTGGGACCCAACCTCCACACACAAAGTTTCTAGTAGGTCCTTGAATAACCACAAATACTTATACTGTTTTTTTCACCCAAGAAGTAGGTGAGTATTGTAGCCATTGACCACACACACACGATGAGGAATTCTCTAAAGGCAGGTCTGTGTCCCCTCTCCACCTGTGGCTCCCAGAGGACAGGGCCGTGTCTCCCCTCAGACTGGGGATCCCAGAGGACAGGGCCATGTCTCCCCTCAGACTGGGGCTCCCTGAGAACAAGACCATGTCTCCCCTCAGACTAGGGCTCCCTGAGGTTATGGGTAGCCCCTTTACATCCCACTTGGGGTGGGGCCTTAGGACACCCACCTTCCTGTCACTTCTGACCTTTAATACCTGGGGCAAGGGATTTACTGCCTAGTAAATTGTCCTCTTCTTAATCTCAAACACTTAGGGCAGATGAAGTTTCTCCATGCCAGTTCTTGCAACTCTAATTGCTCCATGCCATGTTTTATGTATGTTAATTAGTGCTTTAAATTTTACACCTAAATCTCAAGGCACTCAAGCAAAAGGCCCCTCTTTAGAAAGTTGAATAAATAAATTCTGCCCTGGCAGATGACAGCCAGGACCTTGAGATAATTCATATGAACTTGTCATCTGCTCCACCATGCCATCATCTAGGCGGCCTTTAGGGCATGTGTCTGCTTTCTCCCAGCAGCCCTCTCTGCCTCCACTCTGTCCCCTCATGGGCACTGCTGCTTCCAAGGGCACAGTCTGGTTGGTCACCACAGTCCCCAAATTCTTCAGTTTAAGACACAAGTTCCAGGCTTGCTTCATTCAAAGTGCTGTTGCAGCTGCTGCTGCAGAGCAGTGGTCCTCAGTCTGTGGTCAACTCCAAACACCTGGAGAGTCTGTGATGCATGCCGATGCCCAGACAATCCCTCCAGACATCTGGGTTCCACAGGTCTGGAGGGGACCCTGGCATGGCTAGTTCCTTTGACTCCCAGGTAATCCTGTCTCAAAGCCCAAGCAGGGAAGCAGTGCTGTAGGGATTTCAGCTGAACGAGCACATCCAATCTCCCCTAGTCTCATGGCCAGCACATTCACCCCCATTAAACTGGGGTCTTCCTGAATGCTGGGGCCCATTTGCTTGTTCACTGCTATAGCCCCAGTGGGTAGAGACTGCCTAGCACACTGTAGGTGTTCCACAAATACTTATTGGATGAAACCTAAGCCATCTCTCTCCATAGGCACTTGTCTATTCCTCACATTTCCAGTGTAGGTTCCACCACTTACTAGTGGGATGGTCTTGAGCCTCCCTTTCTAAGCCTCAATTTCCACATCTTTAAAATGGGGATGTCAGTTATCTACCCACATAGTTCTTATATGGACAAAGAGTGAGAACATGCTTTCCCAGTGCCTGGCACCCAGTGGGTACTCAGCAAGCGTCACCATCAGTATGGCACACATTCATTCTCCTGTAAAAGGGGAATCCCTTCACTCCTCTGTCTTGCTGATGGGTTGTCTGGGCTGGAGTCACACTCACACCCACAGAGGGCAAGGATGGGGTTCAGCCAGAGCTCTGTGGAACAGAGGCCAGAACTGGGAATACAGAAATGGGGAGTTGAATTTCTGTTTCCGCTCATTTACCCTGTGACCTCAGCACATCTCCCGACCTCTCTGAGCCTCTGACCTCCATGTGCTGCCCTCCCCCCAGCCACTGTGCATTCTGTAGCTTTCTGGTTAGAAAGTCACTTTGCTGACCCCAGCAGCTGCCCTTGGGATTTTGTTCTGTGTCTGACCAGCAGCAGCTGGTCCATATGCTCTTAGGATGAAAGCGGAGCACACAAATGCAGCTGTGGAGAGAAAAGTCCCCAGATTCGACAGCCCCTGGACAATTCCTATTCTCACAGTCACAGAAGCTCTAAGCTCTGTCCCCAGACACAGCCTACAATGCCGGTCAGACTCATGGGCTTTCTCTCTGTTCCATCAACTCTGAGAGGAAGAAACAGGCCACGGAGGCCATTTCTGCTCAGTCATGGCATGACAGCACAGTTACCTCTGGTGCTCCTCCCTGCCCCACCACCCTACATGGAAAAACAGCATATTGGTTGGACAGGAACTGGCTGGGTCGCCTTCTCCCCTCAGAGAAGAAAGGTGAATTCCTAGGATAGGCCCTTGGTGGAGAGGTTGGAGGAGAGAACCAGTACCAATCCTGGAGGTGGGCACTAAGGAAGCAAGCTCCCGTGCTTTTTACTAACCCATCTCAAAGCAGGACGTGCTTCCTGCCCAGGAAGCTTCCTGCCCACCAAGTCTGCTGCAGTCTTCCTACTCAGAACTTGCAAGCATCATATCCTGTCTGCTGTGCACAATTACACACTCCTGTGTCTGATTTGGGACTATTTATTCCCATCCCTGGGGCTGCGCCTTTCTTAAAAGGCAACTAATAGAGTGGGCAGCACAACAGCTCAGAAGCAGCAGGAGCAGGGACCAAAGCCCAGTTTTGCTAATTTCCACGGACAACTTACTTCTATCTTGTTGAGTCTCTATTTCCTCATCTGTAAAATGGGGACAGGATGAAATTAAATAACTTCTAATGTAGCTAGTACAGCACCTTGCCCATTGGACATGCTCAGGAGGTTAACAATAATGATATAATACTAAGGAGACTTCCTTGTCCTTCAGCACCTTCATAATAGGAGCACATCTTAGAGCTCTTTAAATCCTCAGCTAAGGGTCAAACACACGGAAGGCAGGAGAATCAGGAAGACAAGAACGTGGCTGCAAGAGTGTAGCACATGTCCCACATCTGTCTACAGCCAACCAAACACCATAATTAATACTTCATCTCTGCTACCCCATCCTCAGGTACCACTTAGGCAGGGAGGACACAAGCATCCTTTGGTTGTGGAAGGCCCAGAAGGAGGCCAAGGCCAACACTCAGCTGTTTGGGGCTGGCACTGGGGCTGGCGTGAGGCTGGAGTGGGGCTGCAGGCACAGAGCTATTGGGTGCACGCCGTTACCTTGGCAAACAGGAGCATAATTAATCTGCAGCACTTCCCTTCCATTAAGCCTTCACATTTATACCTGAATTAACTTTTCACATCCAGTTAAGGCATGTGGGAGGCTCTGTCGGCCACAGGCATGCCAAGCACAGCTGTGACTGTTAGAGGAAGTGGGGGCCATGCTGACCCACCATCCAAGAGCCCTGAGGTTGGGGGTGGTTCTGTGGGAGTTTACAAGCTCCACTCTGCCCCCTGGGCACAAGACAGAAAGGGGCCATCTGGAAGGGCAGGAGAGCGCTGCCTTCCCTCACAGGGACAGTAGGGTAGAGCGCATAGTCCACATGGCCTTGGTAGGACTGTATTGACTGACTCTAGTCTCTCCTGCAGAAATAAACCACAGCCTTCCTCTAGGCTCTGGTTTGGCCAACCCAGGGTGGGGTCTGGGGAACCCTATTCTAAGGAGGGAGATGAAGTGTGCTGGACTTTTTAAGCATCTCCTCAAGCTTGTGTTAGGACCAGCACGAGGCAGAAATACACACAGGCACACCACTGTGTACACAGGGAGGTATTGGTGGAAGCCCCGTCCGGTTCTGGTTTTCTCTAAAGGGGACCTACCTAGCTTTAGCTCCCCAGAGATCATGAAACTGCCAGTGTTTTCTTGGCCTCATTTTGGAATAAATAGTCAAGTGCCAGTGCCCTCCACTCCAGGAAGTGGGATGTGTCAAGGCATCTTTTTGCAGACAGCAGGAGTGAAGTGCCCTGCTCAGCTCCTGAGCAGCTTCCCTGTGAGTCATCTGAATGAAAGGTTTTCTAGGAACTTCTCAGCCTCTCAGTGGTGTGACAGGAGAGGGGGAGTTAACATCCCCACAAATGGTCCATATAGGGTGTCCCTCCTCCTCCCCCTTTATCTGCCTCCTCCTTCAGTTCAAGACCCTCAGGTCTCCTCGATAAGCTGCCATCCCCACACCCAGCCCTGTGCTGAGTACTTAAGTGTAACTGATTAAAGGTGAGAAGGAGAGATGCCCACCAAGGTGCCTGCAAAATCTCAATTAATCATTTACTCCATGATCTTCATCTTCTAGTGGTTTAAAATCCTGTGGGGGACAAGACAGGCAACAGAGGCATGGCTGGCATGTGGGGGGAGGTGAACACTCAGAAGTGGTGAGTAAGAAAATGCCAGAATGAGCGTTTGGGACTCAGATCACACCCTTCAGAGGAGGAAAACTATTTTGGGCTGGTTCTGAGTCACCAGAAATTTCTCAGGGGAGGCAGGATTTGAACTAAACCTTCAGAAGAGCCTCCAAGCTGAGCTCTGAGCTCAGTGCTTGATATCAGTGTCTCCAGTCCTCACACCACCCCAGAGCTGGGTAATATAATCATTACCACCACCTTCTAGATGAAGAAACAGCTCAGGGAGGTCAGGGGACTGACAACATCACAAAGCTGGTAAGAACCTTAATGCTTTCTGGCCTTTTCCAAGCTAAAAAATGTAAAATTTCCAGGGAGGAGAATAGGGAGGGGGCATTGCTAGAGAGTCGGAGCACCAAGAAGATGGATGGGGTCAGGAGGCCTAACTCTGGCTGCAGTGAATTTCCAGGCCAGTGGTAAGAACTTGACTCTGTCTTCTCTAGAAGGTGTGTGCTACTCTCCTCAGCCCTGAGAGCACTTCATTGGAGGGGAGGCCATTGGGATTCTTTGATTTCCCCAGATCCATTCTGTGAAAAACAGACCACCTTTGGATAAGGGCAGGAGGCCTCCTTGTAGATCCTATCCCTAAGAACTTTAGGGTATTAGAGCTTTTAGAAACTCTGTGACCCAACTGATTTAATGTCTTCTATTCAACTCTGATCAATAAACATTTATGTGCCAGACACTAAGTTCTAGAAATGATTAAGGGATAATCCTTGTCATCAGGAAGATGATAGTCTATTGAGAATGACACAAAGAAAAAAAATCAATGTGAATGATAAATGTGAAGATAAATTGCATGATGCCCACACTTGGGACATTATCCCAAGAGGAAAAGACACATAAATTGAGCCTTGAAGTCTGAGCAGGTGTTGGGGAGGAAAGGGAGAAACAGCACCCTAAGTTAGAGGAAATCACATAGGCAAGGCTATGGAGGTATAGAATAGCATGGTTTGTGTTTAGAGTTATAAGATGATCAGTTTATTAGAGCATGCCCTCAGAGATAGGGAGTAGCATGAAATGAGGCTGAAGAGATGGTCCATAAAAGGCTGTGGACCTGGCCAAGAAGCATAGACTCAAGGAGATTTCAGCAGAATCTAACGTCAGTGACACTTTAGAAGTATAACTCTGGCTACAAGGAGGGTAACCGTTTTCACTGGGCAAGACTAAAACCTAGGTGACTGGGAAGGAGGAGACTGTTAGATTTCACCTAAGATAGGATGAGGTCTCTGATGAAGGCACTGAGAGTAGGGCTGGAGAACAGAGGACTGGGTCAAGAAACACTTAGAAAAGAGCTGGAAAAAGGCCAGGGAGGGAGAAGGGAGAAATCAATGGCCTCCAGACTATTATCTTGGGTGACTGAATAGGTGGTGTTGCCTTTAACTAAGATCTGGGACACAGAGACAGAAGTAAGTTAGTAACAGGGGATAGTGAATCAGTTTGGGTTTTGTTGAATTGATGAGATTCAAGTGACATTCATGTTTCTGGTGGATACTTATAATCAAGCTCAGTGGAAAGACTAGAGATATACAATTGGGAGTCATCATCAAAAAGATGGGGTTAAAACTAAGAGAGTAGCTGAACTTAACTACAGAGATTATGTCAAGAGAAAAGAATGGAAATCCGTAAACACAACCCCAGGGAACAGCCATGCTCAGAAAGTGGACTAATGAAATACATCTGGAGAGTTGGAAGCCAAGGGAAGAGAGGGTATCAAAGAAGGAGTAGCTCCAAAGTCAAATGCAGCCAAGAGGTCAAAAATGATCTAGATTGAAAAGTATCTACCGACTTTGACACCATGGAGGTCACTATGGCTGTCTTATCAGAGTCCTGACAGGTGGGAGATGGCACTCTTAAATTGGGTAATTTCAGGAGAGTTTAATTAATGGTTTGGCATGGTTCAGGGAAAGTCTCAGGAGAGTTCACTGACTTGGGAGGGGTAACAGGGAATAGCATGAGCAATTACCAATGTAGACCAAAAGATCAAGAACAGGGAGATAGGGAGGGCTGAGTGAAGAGACCTGTCTGATAGGCTTCTCAAGTTGGTGAAGGGACACAGCCAGCCTAGAGAGACCCCACAGATAGAGAGTAGGAGAGCTAAATTCCCTGACCTCACTCTCAGCCCTCCATTCTCCAGCCAAAGCTCTCTGTTTTCTACACCCAACTGGAAACCAGAAGGTAAATGAGGCATAAGGTAGAGTAGGTCCTCCAGGTCAGCCTCTGGAGGCAGAGAACAGGAAGGAAGGTGGACAGTGCATACAGGGGACAAAGAGGAGCTGTCCAGCATGGTGGTCTCCCCAGAGCACTTCAGTGTGAGTTGTGAACACTTGTCTCCTATGCCAGCATCCACTGAACACCCTTCCTATGCGTGATAATTTCCTATCTTGCACCTGGAGGAAGAAGCCTCTCTTTCCCAGCTGCCCTTGCTGCTGTGGCACAGCCGCATGACCTGGGCTCCACCAAACAGCCACAGTGAGACCCTGGGTGTGGAAGAGAGCAAAGTGAGGAAAGAGGTGCTGTGTGGAATCTACTTTCTGGTTATGGTGTCTTGTTTGGGCTCAGCAGTTCCAGACTTCTTTTGTGTCCTAAGGCAATGGGCAGTGGTGCCAGCCACAGCTCAAGACTCAGCAGTTGAAATTAGGAGAGCCTCCAGAGTAGACCATTGGGGGGCTGTGGGCACCATTTCCTGTGTGCAGGCTTCAGGTCTTCTCTGAACTTCCCAGAGTTTCTGGAAGGTCCCTGGGGTCTCTTTAGTTATTTCTCTTCTGCTTAAACTAGCTAGAGTAGATTCTGTAACTTGTCACTAGAACCCGAACTGATGTGGAGTAAATGGGACATGAGGACATGGGCATTGGGAGGCAATCTAGGGATTTCGGAGAAAGAGGAAAAGAAAAGAAAGAATATAGAGTAAAGAAGAATATTCCTGGGAGAGGAGCACTGAGCAAGTTTATGAGCTTAGGGAGAGAACTAAGAGAGATGGAGAGATGTAATTATCCCATCTTAGAGCTGGAGAAACTGGAGTTCGGGGAGGTTAATGAACTTCCCCAGGTCATGCTGACAGCAAGTGAGGGTGCAGAAATTCCAGCCCAGGTAAGCTGGCTTGAAAACTCGCACTACAAGTATCTTTTCTAACAGGCAGACAAGGCAGCCCCATCCAGGGCAGTTTTTATTCGAAACTTAAAAGTGCTACTTGAAGCCCAATTTGAAAAGACAGAATGGCCCCTAGGGGTGGGGGAAATAAGCTGTTCTGCTAGTCAGAGTGAAAAAGAGGCCCAAGTTCATGTCAAGTGAGTCAAGTTGGCTTAAGACATGAGGCCCAGTAGTACATGGTACTTAGCTCATTCCCTGAGACTGTCTTGCCTTGGAGGAAAATCATTGTTTCCCAGATAGCTGACCAGCTGCATGAAGTACCACTGCAAAGAGGCTACCAGGAGGAAGTAGAGAAGAAAGGGGGCTATACAGCCCCACCAATCCCTTGGGAAGTAGACATTTGGAACACGGAGGAAAATCCTGAGTGCCTGGTCTGCTTCATCAAAGCCACATCTTGTTTATGCGGCATGTCAATGTGTTCAAGGAGAAGAAATGTAAGATTTTGATATTCATCAAATGCAGGGCCCTGGATGGTGTGGCTCAGTTGATTAGAGCATCACCTGGAAACCAGAAGGTCAAGGGTTCAATTCTCGATCAGGGCACAAGACTGGGTGGCAGGTTCGGTCTCAAGTCAGGGCACATTAGGGAGGCAACCTACCTGTGTTTCTTTCTCTCTCCCTTCCTCTCTTTCTGGAATCAAAGAATAAATAAATAAATAAAATTCAAAAAATATTTTAAAATGCAGGAAGAGATTCTAAATTTTCGCATAGAGCATCTGCAGACTGGGCAGTTTATACAGTGCATGTGTGTGAGTTGCACTTGTACCCTTGTGCATAGAGGGCTTGTTGAGATGTTGCAGAGTTGACTCACTCTGGCAGTTGGGCCTCTGTGCAGGGCCTGCCCATGTGTGTGGGCAGAGTTGGCCCATGTCTGTGAAGTCTTTGTCATATGAGGATGGCATCTGTTCATCACAGGCCTCAGAGAGACCAGCTCTGCATATAAAGACTGTCACTCCATCAGAATTAAGGGGCCAATTTCTCAGGTGCTTTTTCAATTGACCATATCGACAAAGTCTGGGAATTTAGTTATTTTAGTGACACATAACTTTTTGCTTGGTTAATATATTTGAGTTTAATTTCAGTAATATTTCCATTAACAAACTGTAATTAAAGCATCTAATAAAGATCAGTAATTCACTTAGCCGAATTTGCATTAAAAAAAAACAGGAAAGAGGAAAAATGCATTTGTGGAACTCATATTCCATTCTTCTGTTAAATGAACATTATAGTTTTTCTGGGTATCTTTAATTGAACCTCATTTTTTTAATAGAAATATTAAACAAATTAAATTAAGCCAAGCAATTTCCCTTTTTAGGATGAAAAGAAAGCCTTCAACTGGAAAGCTCCTCTGAAATGCCCCTAGTGGGTTGGGGAGGGGCAGCAGTGTGGATGAATGTGCTGCGTCTGCTGCCGTCCTGAGCAGGACCCCACAGCCCTGAAGTGCAGGGCACTGGAGGACACTCACAGAACTCAGGACCTGCTTGGCTGGGGTTCCAAAAGCCCTGACCCAGAGTGATTGAGACTGACAGCAGAAACCCAAGAGGTGGAAGGAGCTGGGACCAGACAGGTCACTAGGGTGGAGGGGAACCAGCCCAGATCAGGCGAAGAGCTTTCAAGCAGAGGGAGCAGCTTGTGTCGAGGCCTGGAAGAGGTGGGGTGAGCTTGATGTTGGAGAACAGCGAGGAGGCCTCCATAGCTGGGGCAGAGTGAGTAGAGATGACAAGGCATGGGAGAGGAGGGCAGGGAAGTGATGGGGACCCCATTCCGCAGAGCCCTATAGGCCACTGTAAGGGTTTCAGCTCTCACACTAAGGGAAATGGGGAGCCATGTGCAGTTTGAGCAGAAAAGAAACTGAACTTTTATTGGGATCAGTCTTGCTGTTGTGTTGAGACTAAGCTGAGGCGTAGGGGTGAGCGGGGTGTGGAGAAGCTGGGAGGCTACTGCAGCATAGCAGAAGCCGTTCTCACCAGAGCGAGAGCGGGAGTTGGGGTAGGTGGAGACAGGGACTGATGGAGTCTGGGTATAATTTGAAGAATTGGCCCACGATTGAGTGGGGCCTGTGAAACAAAGGTGGCATCCCCATGAACTGGCGAGGGTGGCTAACTCTACCCGCTGCCTCTGAGGCCCCCCATGCACACTCACACACACAGCAACAGCAGGGCTCCTGCTATTACAACAAAGAGGCAGAAGCATTTTGACACTGCTGCCGCCCCCAACCTCACCCCCGCCCCAGTCCCCAACCCAGGAAAGGTCTTGGCGAGACTCCACCCAGAGACCTACAGCCACGGATACCTGACTAGGTTAATGCTACCATCACGTGAACAGACTCAGGCAAGCACAGTAACTCATTTCAACTGCACAGCTCCATAATCTCATGTCAGACTCACAGCTGACGATTACTGTTTTATCACAGGCTTGTAAAGCCTCCACATTGCCATGAATCACAGACCAGTGAAAGATGGGAAACCTCGCCAACTCCAGAGGGTGCTGACTTGACAAGCAGCTGCTGCGGTTCATCTGAGGTCACTTTTCATCACTCCGAGAGTCTTCCACCTGCTCGTTCTGGAAATCAGGGAGCAGATCATTCTGTTCCCTGGGGGTAAAGTGTCCAAAGCCCCTCTGCTGGAGGAATATGAAACGCCCAGAGTTTTCTGGCAGAACCAATTAAATGGGCTGACAGCATGGTACAGAGGGAAACACTGGGAATTTTGAGTCCAAAAACACTGGTCTCTGTGTCTTTTATTTACTAGTTGTGTAACCTTGGGTGAGTCATTTAAGCTGTCCTAACCGCAACACTCTTATCTGTAAGTAGATGTTGGGATGCTTAAATGAGATAATGTCTGCAACATACTTTGAAAACAATAAATCACTATTTAAATTGCAATTGCTATTAATTTGGGACCCAGACAACAAAGGCCCAAACCAGGCAGATGCCTAAAACTGGGGAGGAAGCTACATTCAAGGTTCAGAGGGGCAGCAAAGGTCAGAGGAAGGACAAAGAAGCCAGAGTGAGGCAAGGCAGTGGGTTAAAGCCTGGACGTGAACACCTGGCTTCACAAACTAGCAGAACTGCAAAGGACCTTGGAATCTTCTAGCCTGGTAGTGTTTAAAGTTCTGTTTAGCAAGTAAATATTTTTCAGATGAAATGTGCATTGGTCAGGGTCCTGCACAGAAACAGAACCAATCAGATAGATAAATGAGAGAGGTATTTATTTTAAGGAACTGGTTCATGTGGACTATAAAGGCTGACCAGTCCAAAATCCACACGGTAGGCCATCAGTTAGGAGAGCTAGGAAAGAGCCAAGGTTGCCGTTCAATTGTGAAGGTTGTCTGCTGGCTGAATTCCTTCTTGCTGAGGGAAGTGAGCCTTTGTACTATCAAGACCATCAACTGATTGAATGAGGCCCACCCACGTTATAGAGGGCAGTCTGCTTTACTGGAAGTCCACCAATTTCAGTGTTAATCTTATCTAAAAAATACTCTTTTGTATCACCCAGAATAGTGTTTAACCAAATATCTGGGCACTGTGGCCCACCCAAACTGACACATAAAAGTAAACATCACAAGCTCTTAAGCGGAACTTTAGTATGTGAAATACAACCCCCCATGGTTGAAGAGAAAAGACCAGAGCCCACTAACCATACAGCCCCTTGTCCTCTGCAGTGGTCCCCATATGCTCGTCACAGAGCTCACTTAGTGCTGGTTTCACCATGTAATAGCTCCTGTTAAACTAAAGACTCCCTGAATGCAGACCCATTTACCTCAGCATGCCCAGCTCACAGCATTAAGCAGACACCTGGGAGGTAGTGGACACTCCCCATATGGTCGATTGAATGAATGAATGCAGGAACAAAGACCATTCAAAAACTGGAAATCCAAACTGAGAAGGAGGTGAAGTGGGAAGAATTGACGACATCATCTCAGAACTAAAGTCTCACATCTGCCCTGCAACAGGCAGGACCAATGAGTGAATTCCAGAATCGGTTTCAGGTGCTAGGATGCTGCCATTTGCCCACCTGACAGCAAATGCAGACAGAATTCCTTGGCTTCAGAAGACACTCTCCCACCACCTGCAGCAGATTCACTGTGGGCTGGTAGTAAAATGAGTCTGAATTCTGGGAATGTGTGCACAGGGGGCAAATCACCCAGAGAAGCTGCTGCAGGAGAAAAGGGGATATTAGGATGACAGATTCTAACAAATGGGAGAACCAACAGAGACAGCTGCTGAATAAACGGTCAAACAGAGCACACTGTGCTGGTCAGTCTTACAGGGATCCTTCTGCCAGTGGCTGGCCTGAGGGATCCGGGGCACAAGGCAGGATGGCTGCGTGGAAAACGAGGTTGCTTGTACACTGAGCGAGGCCTAGGGGCCACCTCTGAGTGGGGAGTGGTCTCCCTAAACCTGGTACTTAGTCAGGAACGGAGGTTGGCATCTGCCCTGTCTCTGTCTCAGAAGCCTCCAGAGGCTGAGAAATTTCCTGCCAGCTGTCAGCACAGCTGCTCTCAGAGCCCAGGGTGCCACAGGCAAGAGGAGAAGGAGGACCACCCAGCAGAGAAAGAATAAAGAGCAAAAGAAAAAATGATGACAAATATTTTGGCAACTCTCTTCTCCTCCAACCTGATCTTAAAAAACTTCTCTTTTAGGAGCCTGAGACCAGTGAGAGAATAGAGAAAGGCACATTCCTACAGGACTCCAGTTCAATTTCTGAGCAAGACAAACAAACTTGTCCCCAACCAACCTCTGGAACAGTAGCACTCAGCCCTGGCTGTCCATTAGAATCACCTGAGGGCTTTTAAAATGTACTGATGCCCAGACTCTAACCAAGGGGAAAATCTTATTTAATTGGGTGGGAGTGTGGGGGCAGGGAAGGCAGAGCCTGGGCACTTTTTAAATGGCCCAAGTGATTCTAATATGCAGCCAGAATTGAGAACCTCCACCTTAGAGCCTTAGATCCTCTGCCCTCATCCTAACACCTGCCCCTCCACATCCCTGACCTAGAGACACACAGAGGCTCTCCTGCCTATGTCCCCATCAGCCAGGCCTGTTCACAGTGCCATGCATTCGCATGTGCTCTTTGGGGTTCCCACCCTCTGTTCCTGTTCAGAAAATAAGTCTTAATCCTTAAATCCCTAGCCACAGGCTGTCTCCTCTTGGAAGCCTTCCCTGATTTCTACAGGCCAAGCTATCTCGTGTGCCTTTGAGCCCCACCCTTACCACTGTGCTGCTGCCTCTGTAAGCCTGTCTGCCACATGGTACTTCAGCTAACTGCTAGCTTGAGGTCAGAAAGGATTCACAGATTAAAATATATTAATATAGCCCTGGCCAGTGCAGTTTGGTTGGTTGGAGCGTTGTCCTGTACACTGAAAGTTTGTGAGTTCGATCCCTGGTCAGGGCACATACCTAACTTGTGGATTCCTGGTCGGGGCACACACAGAAGGCAAACAATCGATGTTTCTCTGTCTCACATCCATGTATCTCTCTCTCTCTCCCCTTCCCTTCCTCTCTCTCTAAAAGCAATAAAAATTCCTCAGGTGAGGAAAACATGTGTATAAATACATTTTAACTATATATGGATATAATGCATACTTAATATAATTTAATATTAATATATGTGCATATTTCCATATATTATATGTACCTTACTCAGTGTCTCCTGCGTGCTGGCTGCTCTGAAGACTGGGGACATGGTGGTGTCTAAGATAGCCAAGTCTTCCTTTTATACTCCCTGTTGCTCACCTGTCACAAGTAAATTCAACAAATACCTTCGATAAGTGAACTACTTGCTGACGGAAGAAGGATAGACAAGACAGTGTATAAATTAGGAATTGTGCCAGAAACAGTGCTGTATGTGCCCATGGGAGACTTCATTTCTCAGCCCTCCCTTTCCTGCATCCCGCCCCACCCCCCCCACCCCCCCCACTGCATAAAGTTAGGCTGGGCAGGGACCAAGGGATGTGGGCAGAAGTGATGTAAGCCACTTCTAGGCCTGGCCTCTGACACAGCATTGACCTCGGGGGCTGCTTTGACATAAGCACAAGGTGGAGGAGGGCTGTCCAATTCTCAGTGGCCTTAAAGAGAATGGAAAAGAAACCTTTCGTGTTTAATATGCTGAGATCTGTGAATCAATGTGTTACAGCAACAAGGCTAGATTATCTTGAGTAGGCTGCTTTTGGCTACAAGAAATAGTACATTGCCCTGGCTGGTGTGTGGATTGAACACTGGCCTGTGAACAAAGTGTCGCTGGTTCCATTCCCACTCAAGACACATGCCTGGGTTGCTGGCCAGGTCCCCAGTTGGGGGCATGCGATCAATGTAGCTCTCACGCATCAGTGTTTCTCTCCCTCTCTTTCTCCCTCCCTTTCCCTCTCTCTAAAAATAAATAAATAAAATCTTAAAAAAAAAGAAATAGTACTTGACTAAATGTGGGTAATAATAGGACTTTAATCCTATAATTAAATTTGTAGAGGTCGGTGGTACCTGGTGTGGAGCAGAAACTCATCCACATTATGTAGGACCCAGGCCATTCCCCCCACCCACCTTCGGTGACTCAAACATGTCTCCACTCCTGCTCACAGACAGCTTCCCTGGTCCCCAGCATCCCCTCTTCACATCACATGACAGTGCCCAAAGCAGTAAGTAAGGAGGGGAGGCAAACACACCCTTTCATCCTCTTTTCCTTTTGGGGAGCAAACAAACATTTTCCCAGAAATCCCAGCTCATTGGCTGAAACTGACGGTTCCTTATAGCTCATTGGCTGAAACTGAGTCACCTGGCCAAGTCTGGCCACACGAAGGGCTGAGAGGAAAGAATGGAGCATTTCCCTATTTTATCCCCGTGCCAAGTGGGAAGGGCCTTGTCTCTGTCTCCTGACCAATCCTAGGGAGACAGGAACTGCTTGAAGTAGCTGAGCTAAAGGTGGAGGATTTGCCTGCTTAACATTAACTATGGCACTTCCCACTCAGGAATCTAATTACTAATTGTAATTTATACCTGAGTTTGTGATTTGGGGAGAGCACCAAGGGACTCATTGCTGCTTTTGAGAGACAAGATGCAAAGGCAGGATCATTTGTTTTATTTCCTCTTTCAAAAGCTTCTTATGAGGCATGTCTTTTATGGCTGCATACTCATTATATTTCAAATGCATTCAAGTATCCTTGATGTATTGCTAAGAGTCTGGATGATTTTTTTTTCCTCCAAAGCACTTGTGAGAAAAATACTTATAAATGAAATTGGGTGAGCCTCTGGTGCAGTAGGCTTTGCTCTCTTATGGGCAGGCTGTGGGGCAGGGGATTGGGGCGGGGCAGGGGGTGGTGGGAAACACTGCTCAGAGATGGGAACTCCCCTGGCTGTGCTAGCACTGGATAGACCAGGCAGGCCAGGCCATCAGCAAGGGCTAAGGAGATGGCCACTTGAATGTTGTGGGTATTTGGAGGGCCCCCAGAGCCATTCTGTACCCTGGAAAATCTCTTCCCTTCCCTCAGAACCCTAATTCCCACATGGAGCTGCCCATGTCAAAATACTGGTCCTCTAAGTTTCCTTTGAAACTTAATGAAAGATGAAAGCCAGTGGGTTGCCTGGGGCTGCTGGGAGGGTAGCCAGGACAGATATCCAGCCGGCTGTTAAAATACTGACACACTTCCTTACCAGCTGGTAAATGCATGCTGTCCAGAGCCCAAGTGCCTCCCTTGGCTGCTGCCCCTTCCCCTCCCTCAGGGCTCCAGTCTTCTCCACGATCCAGCAACTAAAGGGTTAACCTCTGGTTTACTGGGCCCTTCAAAACCCTTCAGTTATGAGTGATTGCTGCTCACACTGGTTGTTAAATAGTTTGACTGTTCTTTTTCTTTTTTTTTTTCTGACTGCTGGTTCCAAATGCGTCCCCAAATGGTCCATCTGAAGGCTCTTATTTTAGCTGAAAAATAATAGCAAATGTTGCATTCTATGGCCATAATTTACCCATATTTGTTTCCATATGAAAGTAAATTTTTGAAATGCCATCCATCAAATAAAAATGTTGTTCCAAGAAGATGCACAACGATCACCTTGTGACTTTGGTCCTTCCGGCACATGGCTGGGTAACCCCGGGTTGTTGGGGAACCTAGTTTGAGGACCAAGGATCTAAAATGCTATTGTCAGAAGTCACTGCACAATTGTGCATATAGCACCTGGAAGGTAAAACCCAACCTCCTCAGTCTCCAGTATGAACCCAAACTTCCTTTCAGGCAAAAGTCCACCCCTACTCCCTGCTGACTATTCCCATTTTCCGTTTCCCAATCTTCTTATGACTTTGCTTCTTTATGCCTTTGCTCATGATGCTTCTGCCAGCAGGACGGATCTTTCCTTCAGCTCAGGCTTCAAAGTCAAGCTCATAACTACCTCATCCCCCTCCAGAGCACAGCCCCAGGCTACAACCTCTTCCTAGTCCTTGTTCTTGTGGCTCACATCCCTTTCTATGCAGCATTATAGTTATTTACATTGATCTTTTAAACTTGACTATGAGCTCCTTGAGGGAGGAACCATATAGCATTGATCTCTTTACTCCACACAGTATTTAGTGCTTTGCTAGACCTGGAGCAAGCAAGCAGAAAATCGTGGACGAAAAGGGGGGCACATACTAAGCCTGACAAGCTCAAGAGAGACCTACATGGAGGCCTTACGGACTCAGAGACCAAAAGTAACCACACAGGATGGTCTGAAATTAAAACTTTCTAACTAAAAGCAGTTCATGGCAGGTAGCCATGTCCTAGGCTGATATTATTCCCTAACAAAGGTCAATCTTTACCTTAACTGAGTCTGTCTATTGTCTTTTTTTGCATCTAAGATAACATACTTGATAACATGCCTTTGGAATATCAAAGTAATTAAAGCACATCCACCAACCAGAGCAGAGACCACAGACCCCCTCATTATGATTATCATGTTAATTGTTAACTGTTAGCTATCCGATACCCACAAATCTAAAAGAAGTGTCTACTGTATTCCTTTTACTTTTTATTCAATCCCAGAGATTCCCCCAACCCACCGTACCTTTGCTTTCTCCAGTTTCCTCCTCATCTATCACCAATAAATTTCATGTAACCTCCTTATGTCTTCCCCTTTGACTCCGATGTAGAAAATAAGTGGTAAAACTGCCATTTTCTGGAGCATTTTCCCAATCTGTTGAGACTTTGCTTCCCAACAATTGTCAGCTTGGCTCAAATAAACTCATAAAAATTCTTACAGGTTTGGACGTTTCTTACATTGACAAAATTTTTAATTAAAAAGTACAACACTCACCTTTTATATCTTGACATTGGTTAATTACATTTTTATTTTGAGAGACAGATGGATAGAGCATGTGATGGGCTATTTTGATGGGAAGAATGAGAAAATGTGTCGATGAAGGCGGGCCCCTGAGCCAGCAACAACCAGGATAAGGGTAAGGACGTGAAGAGGCAGCACGATCCTGACCACAACTCTGGAGCCACAAGTCCTCAATTTAAAACCAGGCTCCGCGACTGTCTGATGTTGAAAAAGTTCTGAGCTCTCTGTGGTTGTTTTTACATCTGTAAAATGGGGATAATAGTAGTGCCTACCTCACTGATGTGTTTGAGATAAGTGAGTGAATACATGTAAAGCATTAGAACAGTTGCTAGCTGATCACGCTCACTATGATGATAGTCCCTGAGGTCTGTCCAAATCTCAGTACAGCCTAGACAAGCTGAGTCTCCCACATTTTCATCCCTTTTTCCTTCATGACATATATCACAGGCACCCACTCCTATTTTCTTCTACCTCCAGACCAGTGTGTATTTCAATTTTGGGGTATTTTTGACATTCTCAGTTTAAGCATGCTGGCCTTACCACTTCTAAAAGCCAAATTTATCCACTGATTGTCTAGGATTTTTTAAGGTTAACAAAAAATAGGCACATGAAGGAGTATTCATGCCCTGGCCAGGTAGCTCAGTTGGTTAGAGTGTTGTCCCAATAGGCCCAGGTTGCATGCTTGACCCCCAGTCAGGGCACACACACATGCAAGAATCAACTGAGGGACGCACAAATAAATGGAACAACAAATCAATCTCTGTCACTCCTCTCTCTCTCTCTCAAATCAATAAAAAAGAATTTTTAAGAGTATTCACACATCCCAGTGCCTACCTCTTCCCAAATTTATTTTTCCTGTCAGAAAATAGTCCCTTTACTTTTGGTATGATATACAACATTTTTGACAATTAGAAATCAATTCAATGTAGTAAACATTTAAAAGAAAGTGTTCATAAAAACTTCATTAAAGTTTTCATTAAAACTTTGTTTCTTTCTTTCTTTTTCCTAAAAGGAAGGAAGGAAGAAAACTAGGAAAGAAGAGAAGGAGGGAGGAAGGAAGAAAAAGATAATTTTAACAAAGAGCCAGCAGTCATTCACATTTCAGTGTGAATTCACTAAATTTGATTGCCTGTGTGACACTTACCTGAGACCAATTCACTCAGGAAACAGAGGTGTGTGTGGACTGGGATTTAAAACAGGAATAGGTGATGTCAGAGCATGTTCAGGAGGAACAGGCCTAGGGGAATTCATGGAGAGTAGAATGGCAGGGCTGGGAATGTCAGGAACATCCGGCAACTGAGTCCAATGGAGACATAAGGGCAAAAGAAAAAAGATAAGAAGGAACTCTGAATAAATATTTTACATTTTAAAATTTAGCCTCGTATTTGCTTTGGATATGAACATAAGGCAGATGTTACAGCCTAAGGCAATCCAGTATTTATGGCTGCATAGAGTTGGTGATGCTGTCCCTTTTCCAGGAAACTTTAGCCAGAGGGATCAGAGAGGCAGCAGCTGGCTCTGGAGTGCCTGCCTGTCCCCCCGTCCCCACCCCTGCCCTGTAACAGAGGGAACAGTGTTCTCTGCATGGTCCCCAGCATGAGTCACCACACAAGTGTGGTGAGCAAGTCACCTCCAACTCTATTATCTCCCTATTGCCTCTCCCTGATCTCTGTGAAAATGGACAATTCCAAACCTTCTGCTCCCTTTCTGTAGAGGAAACACTCGTCTCTGCCGGTCTTGGTGACACAAAGGCTGTCACTGAAATAAGCTGCCCATCCACCACCCCAACTTTAGCTGCCACTTTCCACAACTTTATTTTTTAAGTAAATCAGCTTTATGGGTTCAGACAGATGACAAATCATCAGAGACTCAGAGAGCTGGAAGGGCCATAAATGAGCATCTAGTTCAACCCCTTCATTCCACAGTTAATGAAGCTGAAACTCAAAGAGTGGGTGGCCTCCCCACTGTCACACAGTGAGTTGAATGTGGAGACAATCTAGAACAGGAACTGCTGAGTCCTGGCTCTTCTCTCCCGCCCCTTCAGTCACTCTGTGTTGTAGGGTGCTGTGACCTATTCGGGGTTAGACTGGAGTGTCTACCTATGACTTGTTATTTGTAAGGATCTTGGAGGCTCTGCTCTCCCTGGTTGCAATGGGCTGGGTATAAGACACCATGCTGGAAACCCCTTCATAGCCTACCCTTAAGCATCAGAGGATGCCTTGGGCTAAAATTATAATAATAGAAACTCTCACCTCAAATGACTTTAGCCAGAAAGATTAATGATCTCACCCCACAGGATGCCCCAGAGTAGAAGTGTTGCAAATGGAGACTGGATCCAGGCTTTTGGTGGTCACTAACAAAGAATCAGACTGACCACACAGATATTATAAAGCAAAGCAAGCAGTAGATTTATTAAGGAAAGGACACTTCCCATGACATGAGAGTGGACCACCTCTGGCCAGGGAATGGCTTCCTTCTATTGAATAGTTATAGGCTTTATAGGATTTTTACTTAAGCTTCTACAGTGTGATTTCCCACAACCCTCCTTGATTGCCCACTCAGGAAAGAAACCACAATGCTAATTATTATCAGATGTCACAAGGCAAATCTTCAAAATCAAGATGCTGACTGATGAAAGCTGAACGGTCTCAGGATTTCCTATTTTATCTCCTGCCTCAGAGGGACTAGATTGGTATATAAATGGTTTGATACAGGTTCTCTGTAGATTTTGTGAATGCAAAAAAAAAAAAATTCTATGGGAAGTAACCTCACAGGGCAATCTGTCATGAATTCTTAACTGGGCAGGTTACAGTGGGTAGTCACATCCTAGGCCTACCAACCACTTCTTTTGTGAAAGATTTTAAGTCAGCCCTATTCATTATCCTTGTGCTCTAGATTAACACACCTTTGAAATGCCAGAAGTAATAACCCCGGAAGGGGGTATTAACCCTCAAGAGAGCACATAATCTTAACTCTCCTATAATCCAATCCCTGCCTTGCTTTCTCCCAGAACTGTTACTCTGGAATATTTGAGTTTTTGCTCCCTGGCATATGTCATCGGTTTGGTTCAAATAAACTCATAAAAGCTCAACAGGTTTGGACATTTCTTACTTGGACAATTCTCTGCATCTCTCCAATCCATTCTCTTCAACATGCTGGTTTAGCTTCCCTCCTGGTTGTAAATCGACTGCTGCTGAGCAAGGGGTCACTTCTGAACATGATAACATCACACAGAGAAGACAAGTCATTTCCCCTTGGATGTCTTTTTTCCATTAGTGGAGAACATTTCCCCCAAACTCCCCCAGTAGAATTCTCTTCTCTCATTGGTCAGGATTAGGTTACATGCCCCTCTCTGAGCCAAGGACTGGCAAGGACAATGGAATTACCATAAATTGAGATTTACATACATCCTGTAGGGAGGCATAGACACCCAGACAAACTCAAGGCTCTGCCAACAAAGAGGAAATGAACAGCAATGGGCAGGCACTTATTATCTGCCACATTTTATCATCACCATCCAAGGAGTATAGTATTCTGAGCATGGAATTTGCAGGTGGAATGGATGAGTCCAAACCCCCACTCTGCTGCTTACTAGCTATGTGACCTCAGGCAAGTTAATCTGCTTTCCTGTGCCTCAAATTCTTTGGGAAATATAGAATCTGCCGCATGGGCTACTATAAAGACTATATGTTAATATGTGTAAAACATGTAAATACACGTAAGAAGAGTCTGGCCCCCAGAAAATGTTATATATGGATAAATGTTGTTAGTTTTTTTCCTAATTCCCTCCCAGCCTTACACACAAACTCACAACCTGTAGGTCAACCATCAGTGCCGTGGGAGTCTCATCTGTATTCCAGAACTGACCTGCATTTTTCAAACCTTTGGACTTCACATATGCCTGTCCTTCCACTTGTAAAGATAAACTTCCCATCATCTTTCCCACTGACATTTAAGAGCCAGTTCAACACTACCTCCTCCATAAACTTTCCCCAATCCCTCCTGGTTGACATTAATCTCTTTCCCATCCCACCTTTACACTCCCTAAATCCCTGGTGTTTTTACTCAAGCTTCTGTTCATTCTGCTTTGCTTTGTGGTTTAGAGTGGGTGTGTGTGTATACCCATACCCCAGCTTGAGAGCCCCTTTAGGGCAGAACCTCCTCTTGACCTAGTCTTTGACTCTCCTTGGGGAAAAAAAAAAAACACACACACAGTGTCCTGCACATAACATATTCTCAGTACATGAATCACATAGAATTGAATAAAAATATACAGTCTCTGCCCTTAAGGAGTATCCAGTCTAGTTGAAGAGCAGGACAGACACATGTAAAGACAATTAGCCATGAAAGTATTAGAACATCAGTGTCCCGTGGACCTGGTGCTCCAGCCACACCAAGCTTCCTGCCATTCCCTCAACATGCCATGATTCCTCATACCCCCTTGTGTTTGCATACTCTCTTCCCTCCACCTGCAGTCCTCCTCTCCTTGTGCCTAGAATCTTTGCATCTGACAAAGTCATATTTACCCTTCAAATCCCTACCCCAGCGTGTGTCCTCTGTGAAGCCCCTCCCACTCATATAGTTCTTGACAACACCCAGCACATGCATTACGACAACCTCCTTCTCCAGCATGGGTGCCCTTTGAGTCCAGTGCAGAGCTTGGCAAGGAACAGGTGCTCAATGCACCTTTCCTGATTGAGTCCAAGGGCAGCTGTGAGCACTACAACAGTGGTGGGGTGGTAGCTGTCTCATGTTAGTTCTTAGAACTACACCCCTGGGGTCTTAGTAACAACTTAGCAACAAGCTGGGTGCTCAAGAAGGGCAGCCAGTCTTGGAAGCAGAGAGTCAAAGCCACACAGGCTGAAGACATCATGCATCCTGGCTGAGGAGATAAACACGTAAACAGTGTGATCCCTAAAATAGTCTTGCCTCCAGGGAGGGAGGCTGCAGTGCTGCAGGGCAAAGAAGCTCAGTGGTAAAGGACTGCACTCGCCTTGTGTCAAGTGGCCATGCTGGGATGCCAGGAAGGGATCCTTCTTCTAAGAAGGGTGCAGTTAGGGGGACAGCTGTGCAAGCATCCCTAGGATTCTGGGTGTTTGTTCTATTAATGATATATGCAATGTGTCCTTGCAATTGTGGCTGTTGGCTTTTCATGTTAATATCATACTTTACAGTCCCCAGAGTGCTTCCCCTGTGTTACATCAACTCTGCAGGGACTATCCTGCCCATATTCTAGATGAGGAAACTGACTTTCAGAGAGGTCAAAAAACCTTGCCAATGGCACAGAGCTGGTGAGTGCAGGGTCTCTGGATCCAAGCCTAGAGATTGCATGGTGTGGTTTGGCTGGAAGGAGATTTGACAACTGAAAATTTCCATCTTTCTGTCTTCAGGGGAGATATTGGGCTGCCATCACAATTATGGTCTTCTGGACCACCAGGTCCCTATTTTTTGTCTGCCTGTGTCTATTGGGAGGCCTAAAGTGTGGGGATATAGCATATGGGATGTCTGAGGAGAGACTGCGGTATATGTGTGTACTTGTGTGTACATATGCACACATGTGTGCACATTGGACCCCCAGGTGCACTGCCAGCATCCCTTACGCTTTAGGCATATTCAGCAGGGACAGTGATGGTCCTTCTGATTGCCTTTAGTATCATAATCCTTCCAAGTGCATGGCTGGGGCAGAGGCATGTCTAAAGCCCCATTCCTGTGTCAGTGCTGCATGTTGCCTGGTTCACTCTGGAAGGGAAGGGAGGAGCAAAGCAACAGTTCTACTGGGACCTCTGCCATCTTGTCACAGAGGTTAACTTCTCCAATGAGAAATGGAAAACAGTGCCAGCGGACCCTTTTCCTACCAAGCTCTTTTCCTGTCCTCTTCCTTGTCAGAGGGGAGGTTTCAACATGTAGAGTTCCTTAGTGGCCCCCACCAAACATTGAGCTGACTCGGGTGATAGTAACAGGTTTTCTGGGTGGTCACATTGGATCCGTGACTCCTGCCACAAGGAGCAACTCACCTAGGCCTGAGGATCATTGTTTCCTAAAGCGTAAACTCAGGATCACAATGTCTGGTGAGAGGACACAAAGTCGGAAAATGCTATGGAGACTGCACACCAGTTGTTTTATCTTGGTAGCCCTTAGTCGCCATTAGCGCCCCCCAGAGGCCAGAGGTCCCACTGTAACCCCTGGATCTCTTTCATTCTGCCTCCACTGGCCTTCACCCCCTGTCCCTGCAGCCTCTCCCAAACTACCAAGTGTTCCAGGCCTTCCTAAGGAAAAAGGCTATCTTCTGTTTGGAAGCATTTTGATTCAGAAAGTGGCTCATACTCAACAGTGTTGCCCAGTGAGCCACCAGGCCCACTGGCACATGTGCACACATATGTGTTACATGGGGATGTTGGGGTGTGAGTGTGTGTGTGTATGTGGAGATATTGGGGGTATGAGTATATGAGTTTGCGTGTGTGTGGTACAGGGAGGCTTTGGGGTATTATAGTGTATGCGTATGTGTTGTGCATGTGGTATGCAGTGTGCAGTGCTCCCTCTGCCCTATGAAGACAGGAATCCCTGAATCTCCCATGGCACAGGTTGAACAGTGCTTCTCATCAGGCTTCCCTAGCTAGGAATGACTTTCCCAGAATTCCCTGAGGCAGCCATATGACTTAGGCTGCAAAGGTGGTTCTTGGGATAGTTGGTCTTGACCCTTGCTCCTCAAAATCTTGCCCCAGGATGGAAGAATGAACATCCCTTAGGGGTTTGTTAGAAATGCAGTCTCAGATCCCACTCCAGAGCAACCAAATCAGAGTCAGCATTTGAACAAGCCCCATGTGATGTGTGTGCACAGCTGTGTAAGAGGACTGGACTAGGATGAGAAGGAGAAAGTGAAACAGCAATGAAGCAGAATATTGGCCCTGCCAGGGAGGACGCCTGCCTACTGAGTGCATGAGATGGTGGTTTGGGTGACCAACAGAGGCAGGAGGGGAGGTTGTCAGGGACATTCTACAGTAAAGACAGAGCACTTGTCAGGGGACTCAGGAGGGAACAGAGCTCATTGTCGCAGATGCCTATCCAGCCCAGTGTCTCCACTTCAGTTGTGTTGGGTCAGCTGGAAATTGGCCACTATTATCTTCAACAGGCATTGGTTGTGTGCTTCCCTGACACTGAGACACCCGCTGACTTGTCTGCCTCTGGTGTCAGGATACTACTGGCCTCATAGGATGAGCTAGGAAGTGTTCCTGCTCTTGGGTTTTGGGGAAGAGTTTGAGAAATACTGGAGTTAATGCTTTAAATGATTGGTAGAGTTCACCAGTGATGCATCTTACCCTGGAATTTTTTTTTTAAGATTTTATTTATTTTTGGAGAGGAGAAAGGAGGGAGAAAGAGAGGGAAACATCAATGTGTGGTTGCCTCTCGAGCACCCCCTACTGGGGACCTGGCCAGCAAACCAGGCATGTGCCCTAGACTGGGAACTGGACAAGCGACCCTTTGGTTCACAAGCCAGTGCTCAATTCAATGAGCCACACCAGCCAGGGCTATTTTTTTTTTTTAAATAACTGATTCAACCTCTTGTAATAGGTCTACTTCTTCTTGAGTCAATTTTGGTAATTTGTGTGCTTTTTAGGAATTTGTCTGCTATAAGCATTATAATCTGAAAACCAAACTCCACCTTCCCCAAGCAGGTGGTAACAGATACTAGGGCTCAGGCTACTCTGTTCCGTGCCCATTTTGACCGGACCCATCCTCAGACTCTTGACCCTCGTCTCTTCACTTGACCCAAGTGCAGTGCAGGCATTTTGCTGTTGCCCTGTTCTGGCCACAGGAGTTTCCTGTCGGGATCCTTACCCCTGTTTTCCCAGAGCTGTTCACTTACAGCCGCAGGGTGTAGGAGAGGGTATATAGAGCTCACACAGTGTTAACTGCCCGAAACTGGAAATAACACACCCCATCTGCTCACCTTCTCATTGCCAAGAATCCCCATTACTCTAATGACCCTTGCACACACAAATCCCTGTGGTAGGGGGAGGGGGGGCAGGCTGGAAAGTGTGGTCTCCCTGGAAGTTAAACTTCCAGGCCTGTTTAAACAAAAAGGGATCAGAAGGCTATGAGGTGGTCCATGGCACGCAGAGAAAGCCAGGCTTTCTCCCGGCACTGGGAGTAGGCACCGACCAGCATCAGGATTCAGGGAAGTTCCTCTGTCCTTCTCTGTAGGGCCACAGGGCTCTCTTCTCTACTGAGGGTGACTTTTCCTGGTCTCTTCTCTACTGAGGGTGACCAACTCATCCTGGTGTGACTTTTTGATTTTAGCACTGACAGTTCTGCGGCTTCGGAGCCCTCTCAGTCCTGGACAAACCATGCTAGTTGGTGACCCTGTCATTTTTTCTCTTCACATGGTGCCTTTCGTTCTCAGCCTTTCTCTCCTGATAGAATTCCTTCCTCTCTGTGCGTGGGGCACAAAGTTGCTGCTGCAGGCTGGGCTCCAGATCCTCCCAGTTGCGGGACATCCAACCACCTAACTAATGCATATCCTCAATCCTAGTTCCAAATTTTCAGGAGGGAGAAATTGATTGTTCTATATTAGGTCTAACACCCACCCCAGTTGGGCAGAATAATCGTGACCTTTAAGTGAATCCCTCTAAGTGAAGGGATAAGGAAGAAAAAGAGGGGTGAGATCCAGCAGGAACCCTAAATGGTGCCATTGCATGACCCATCAGGAGCTTTTCACTGTAACCACATAAAAGACAAAAATAGAAGAGACTACAGTTATCTTGCAAAAGGACAGTGCACCTGGGATTACAGCTCTCCCCAGCCCCTCCCCTGCAGTCCAGCACACATGGAATCCTTCATATGTTCACTAAGGGGGTAGGCCTCCAAGATTCCTGCCAGTTCTCTGTGTACCTGTGTAATCCCCACCTGGGGTGTGGGTGCGGCCTGGAAACATAATGAGAGAGTCATTCCTGTGATTGGCTAACATTACATGGCAAAGGTGATCAGATACTCCCACATTACTACTACTTAAAGAAGCTCCTAGTAGACTGGAGAGAGACTCTCCTACTAGAGACTCTCTTCCTTGGAAGAAGGAAGCTGCTTTGTTGTGAGAGGCCCACATGACTGGGACCTGGGGGCTGCCTCTAACTGCTGAGCATGACCCACAACAGACAGGCAGCAAGAGCACAGGGATCTCATCAGAAGACCACAAGGAACCAAATTCTGTCAGTCACTTGAATGAGCTTGGCCAGGAGCCCCAGAATCAGATGGGATTGTTGCCCCACCCACACCTTGAGTTAAGCCTGAGGAGAACCCACTTATGGCCCCCTCTGACCTACTGAAACTGTGAGATAAAAAATTCATGTTGTTTTAAACTACTAAATTTGTGGTAATTTGTTACACAGCAACAGAAAACAAATATATCTAACTTAAGAAAAATTATGGGGTATTAACCATGCTTAGGGGAGTGAGTTTCAAGTGTTCAATCTCAAATCAAGTGTCTATGTGAACAAAATACTAAATAAGGTGGGTTTGACTGCTTTACTCCAGAGTCCAGCCTTCCTGGTTGGCCACACCCCCGCCACCTAACCCTCACAGGTGGGGCTGGGGCAAGGAGAGCTTTCCCTCTGTGGGGACAATGAGGGGGAAGTGGGCTGCCATTCAGCTTTAGGGATGAGAAGAGCTTAATGCCAGTTTCACGTTCAATATTTGGATTTATGTAGAAAATTAATAACAGCCAGTTGGCAAGGGTGACAGGATCCCAGTACTCCCATTCATCATTAATAGATGTATAAACCAGATCAACTTTCAGGGTACAATTTGGCAAGATCTAGTAAACTGCAAAATGCATATATTCTTTAATTCAGCAATTTCTCTTTTCAGAACTTACCCCACAGAAATTTTAACACAGAGCCCAATTATATATGTACTAAGATGTTCACTGCAGCATTGTTTGCAAAAGAAGAAAAGATTGGCATTAACCTACATGCCTATTAATAAGCAATTCATTAAATAAATTGTAGCACATTCATACTGGAAAACTATTCAGCCATTGAAAAAATAAGGTTTATTTATATGTGGTGTGACATTTCCATGTTGTATCTATGATATATTGCTAAGGGGGAAAAGCAAGTCGCAGAACAACATAGTATATCATTTTTGTTAAGAGTAATTATATATTTATATGTTAAAATATGCATAGAAAATATGGACAAATATAAACCAAATTTTTAGAAATAGTTATTTCTTGAATTAGGGCAAAGTTTCTTTTTTATGTATACTTCTAGATTATGTTACACAATGGAAAATATTCTATGTTACACATTTCTGTATTATTAGAAAAACTTACTATATACAATTGTTACTTTTATAATAAAAGAAAACAAAAAATATGTTTTTTTAAATTGGATCAAAGACCCCCAGATCCTTCATCTGCCATCTGAGGAACTGATGCAGGCCAGCCAGACTAAGACCTCACAGTCGGACCAGGGCTTCCCCCAGGCCTGGAGAGCTGTCACCAGTACACACACAGAGCTTTGTCACAGGCCTGATGGACAGTGGAGAATTAAGTTCACCCAAGAGAGGTCAGGCCTTTATCCTGAGCCACTGGGAGACGATCTCTAGGCCCTCGGAATGTCCTGACAGCAGGGTCTTCGGGTGCTGGGGACTTTGGCCACCAGACAGTTGAAAAGTATAATTTGTGATGGGGGCTCTGGGCCATATGGTATCAGCTCTACCTCCAAAAGGGCTGGAGGACTAAAGTTCAGCCTGCCATGGAGTATGTGATGGACCCCTGTAAAGTCCCCGGACCCCAAAGGCTAAGGTGCATGTCCCTGACTGGCAGTACATCCAGTGTGTTGTCTCAGATCTATGGCGGAAAAGTAACACTGTCGGAGTCCACAGGGAGAGGGCAGTGGGAACGCTCTGTTCGATACCCTTCCTGGCCTCTGCTCTCTGCACTTCTATCCTTGAGTGACCGAAATCTGTATCCTTGACTTTAATAAACCAGAACTATTAGTATAATAACTTTCAGTGACTTCTCTGAATTCTTGTAGTGGATCAGAGAACCTGAGAGAGTTTAAGGACCCCTTCTCCCAAACATGCAGTTGGTGTCAGAAGTGGGGTAGTCCTATGGATGGATGGTTCCTTCTAACATCAAGTTGGCTAAACTCTTGGCAGCCTATGAGGAAGGGCCAGGCTGGCAGAGGACCCAACTCAGAGGCTCGGGAAAGGTGACTGCCTGGGATCTCAGGACATTGCTGCTAATAATATTTTTAGCCAGAATACTGGCTGTGTGCCAAGAGCCCTAGGTTCTAGCCCCAGCTCTGTTACTTACAAGCTATATGCAGGCAATAGAAATTGCCTATCAATGCTCCTGGCCTCTGCCAAGGTGAACACAATTACTCAGGCTTGATGCCTTCAAAGCTCCCTTCCCACCCTCAGACAAGGTTACAGATATCTTAGGAACGAGAGCCCTGCTCCACCCCACACACCGTGTGAAGAAGCTTCCCAGGTTCTGTCTCCCCGGAGCCTTCCAAACTTCAGTATTGGCTCCTTTGCTTCTTACCTCTAATTTATCCCTATTTAAATTTGCCCATCTGCTCAGAACACCTTCCTTGTTCTTACATCCATCTTCACCCCTGGATACTTTCTTTCCTTTCTTTCCTTACTTTTCCTTTCTTTCCATAGTCATTCCCAGAATTCTGTAGGGCCAGGAAAAGGGTGAGGCAAGTGAGGCACCGGAGGATACAAATTTTAATTTTAATGAGGCATCAAGGTCTAGACGACCCTTGCACTTGCATGACCCTGAGGGGGAAGACTTCCTTCTATTTTGTGCCCTAAGTTTCTCACTTGCATCATCCTCGTCCCAGCCCTGAGTCCCAGATGGGTCTGTCTTCTTTCCCCTTCCATTCCTTCCCCTTGATCCAGAGGGTTTTCAGCCATTATCATATCAGACCATTTTTTAAAAGACTCCACTCACACCAGTGGTCCCCCAGCCTCCTTCCAATGAGCAAAGCTCCTTCCAGCCTCCAGGGTTTCAAACATGCCATTCCTCTGCCTGGAACACTACCCCACACAACCCGGACCCCTCATGAGCTCTCCTCAGCCCTCTGGTCTCAGCTCAAATACATCTCCACAGGGAAATCCTTTACAATTCCCCAGAATAAGTCAGATATCCAGTTATATACTCTCACAGAACATTGCACCCCTCCTTTGTAGCCTGTATCACAATGGCAATTAATTATGTGTGCAATTATTTGGTTAATGGGCACCAGACTCTACATTACATGAAGGTAGGTTTATCAGTCAGAGTCCTGGCAGGAAACAGATGGTGTGTTCTAGTGGGGTCATTGATTTTGAGAGTTTGAGGGAGCAAGAGTGTGGAGCCATTAGTTCTCCTAGGCCTAAAGGGGCCAGCAGGAGGGAGTGGTTACTAAAACCCGGAGAGTGCTGTGGTTTGTACTTAGGAGAAATGGGAGCTGTAGCCCAAGGCAGAGGAATGCAGATCCTGCCAGTTTACAGCCCAGCGGGGAGGAAACCAGGGGAAGCAATGTCTCAGCCTCTCCCTCCTCTCGCCTCCAGGCTTCTGCCTCCCATTGGCCAAACCTAACTGAAAAGGAAAGGGGTAGGCAGCCCAGGTGATACAGTCCTTACAGATCATCCTGGAGGGCACAGGACAGGGTGGATGAGGATGGAGAGTGGACCTGGAGGGGAAAATTAAGATGCCCAGCACAGCAGGATCATGTTTACCTTGCACATCCTTGAATCTCTCAGTTCCTAACACCAAGTAGGTACTTAAGAAATGCTGGTGTTAAATGAAGAAAGGAGCACAGGAGAGAATGAATGCCTCCCTCACCTGCATCCTAGGGACATTGTAAGATCAATTGAGGGCAGATGCAGGAAATTGTTCTGTGAACCATGAAGTAGCAAATAAACAGAAATGATTATAATTCTTATTCTGATTCTCCTTCCTTTTGTGAGGTCAGTCTCTGAAAGAGAGTCACGACATCTAGAAGGAGCCAACTAGCTGCATTTATTTTCTTGGCTGGGCAGCTCCAGGGTCCTATTGGTCAGGGCACCTGACCTAAAGGCATCCTTGGAGCATAAACTTGCCCTCTGTGCAGCAGTAGCTCTTGGTAAGAACGCATCTATACCACAGGGGCATTTTATGTTTTCTTTATTGAGTTAAAAATAAAATAATGACATTTTCTGGAAGCAAAATGCTGTCATACCTGAGGACTAAATGTTCATTGCAACTTTATTAAAATATATTAGATAAATTGAAGAACTATGCTCTCCAGCCAGCTGACAGAGACACTGCCTCCCTGTAGATATTTTGTTTTTGTATTAAGAAAGTTGTCACAAGTAATTTGGACTGGAGCATGTAGTTATAGACTGCCAAATGTTGATTAATTAAGCTCATGTTTGGATTAGTTCTGCCTGATAGTTTCATTAGGGAAAATGAGTGAAAATGTGGAATAAAGTAACAAAGGGGAAGAGAAAGCATCATCCTGTGAGACGCGAGACGAAGAGACACACCCCGTGTCCACTGGTGTGTTCATGTGCGCTTGCACACACTGCATGCATGTGTGTGTCTTTCAAGTATCCCAGCAAAGCATGGGTCCATAGCTGGAAGGACTGATTACAAGTAGCTAACATGAATTCTACTCCTGGTGTCAACGTCCTTACCGATCCAGCCTTTGGCCTTGACGTCTCTCTCTGTGCAACCACTGCCTCAAGTCAAGTTTCAAAATGTTCATTAAGCCTTTAGCCATTGATCCAGAGGTCTCCCCACTTCCTGGGCTGACCATCCATGTGACCCCTAGGATAGCCAAGCACAGACTGACAGGGAAGGTGAGGTGGGGAGGAGGTTCATTCACTTACCCAGAACCTGGCAGAAATCCTGGGTGAAAGGCAAGATTCTCAGAGAAGCAGGAAGATACTTTCCCCAAGCCCAAGGGGGTCAACATTAATGAAAATGTGAGTTGACCCCAAATGTTATATCCTTTTAGGAAATTATACTATTGCTAATGCCTAACTCAGATAATTAAAGATAAGCATTTTTAGGAGTTTGTATGAATGCCTGTAGTTTTTTCCCTCACAAATTTCATTTATGCCGACATTAACATCAAGCATTAATGTTCAGCCCTGGGCTGTTCAACTCATAAGAGAGGCAAAAGACATGGTCTTCACCCTTAAAATTTTAAAATTTTAGACCGTAAGATTTACAATATAGGAAAGTGAGTTTCTTATATGTCTTACTAGCATCATCTACCCCAACTAGCATGTTCTGTATTTTTCAGTTATATTTACTTTTTTCAGTTCCTGAAATGCATCATGCTCTCTTTCATTGCCAGGATTTTGTCCATGCTGTTCCCACTGCCTGGAACAGTTTTCTCCCAACCTCACCATCCCACCCCCAGTTCACCTGGACAATTGCTACTCATCCTTCAGGTTTCATACTAGCTTAAATGTCACTTTCTCTAGGAAGCCTTCCTGGACGACCGATAACCAAACTATGGATGCCATCCTCATTTCGTTCTCCAAGCACCCTGCATTTCTCCATTGCAGGAGTCACCACATCACATTGCTGCTGCTTACTCATTGTCCATCTTCCTCTGTACACCACAGCATGAGGAAAAGAGGGCATTTGCTGGGTTCGCAATATCCTCAGTTCTTAGCATAACATGTAACAGAAGCAAATAAATGGAGAGAATGGAATGAAAAGAACAGCAACCGAGTATCAAGATGATTTCCACCTGTATGAACAGTGGAAACCTTAACAAGCTGTCTTCCTTTCTCAATACACAGTTCCTCATCAGTAAAGTGGGAATAGTAGATAAGATGGCCATCTGGTACCCACTGATGTCCGGGACTGATATCCAGGCTGAGCTGGTTGGCCAAGCTGGTGTTCCCTCACCTCCTCACTGCTCCAAGTGAGACAGCATGCTGGAGCAGAGAAAATGACATCTCAAGGACAGTCTCTGCTAAAGTCAAGAGCAGTGAGCAAAGGTGAATGATACAAACCCACCCTTCCCCATATCCTAAAGCACTTGGGGACTCAAATTAGCAGACCTCTGCCAACTGCCAAACAACATCAGAAGAGAGGTGTTATTATTTAAGACAACCAATGAATATATATGTTGATGCCTTACAACAAACAGTGGCCAGATGAATAAAATTTTGCTCCTGCCTGAACAAGATATACTATGACATATGAGAGATAAAAATAGATGATATAGATATAGATACAGATGCAGGCTAAGGGGGTGGGATCTACATACATGTTAATAGGCTATAAAAAGTTAGTTGCTGGGCATGGCCAGTAGGCTATACAATTTGGGACTTCTATTTCAATAAAGCTAATCATCTTCCCTCCCTCCCCCTCTCCAGTTATTTTTATTTTTCCCATCTAAGAGGACTTTAACAACTCCTCCATGTAAGCCCTCACATGTGGAGATGGACCCTTGACCTTGACAGTGGGTTTCTTCAGTTCTCATCTGTCCCCCTCACTTCTCTCTGGACTGCAAGATTCTTACTTAGGCTCCGACAACTGTGTATTCCTTCCATGGTCTCCTGGTGAAGACTAGTTGCCTTATTTCTACCTCAAAGTATAACTTTCTGCACGGTTTTGTGGTGGGGATGGGGCTTGGAAGGATGCAGCAGTTAAGGACTGCAGACCCTTCACAGCCTCATCAGCTTCAAAGCAGTCAGGAGAATAACTCCCTCTACCCCCACCTGTTCCTCTGTCTTTTCCCTTTGGAACCCCACTGCCATCTACAGTTTCTAATGGGGGAAGGGAACAAACAAACAAGAAACAACTTCCTGGCTGGTGTGGCTCAGTTGATTGAGCACCTACCTGCAAACCAAAAGGTCATTGGTTCGATTCCCGGTCAGGGCACATGCCTGGGTTGTGACCAGGTCCCCAGCTGCAGGTGTGCAAGAGGCATCTGATTGATTTGTTTCTCTCACATTGATGTTTCTCTCCTTCTCTTTCTCCTTCCTTTCCCATCTCTCTATAAATAAGTACATAAATCTTTTTTAAAATATATATATTTTAAAAAGAAACAAAAACCCACCTTTCAAAGCCAGTTGATGTAACAGCAAATTTTCACATAAACAAATAAAGACACAACACAGGTGACAAACATTATAAACTCTCCTCAAGGTCTAAAAGTCCCCCAGGCACAAATGCTGAAAAAAAGAATTTAGCAGAAACTCAACCCCTAATCTTCCCCACAACTTGTTTCAGTTCTTTTCTCTGTATTGTTTTACTTCCATTTTTTTTAAATTTTACTTACTGATTTTAAGTAAAACCCTTCTTGTATGTGCCCTGACCGGGATTGAACCCACAACCTTAGCATATCAGGACAATGTTCTAACTGACTGAGCTCCCTGGCCAGGGCTCTTTTTTTTCCCCCCCTTTTAACAAACCTAATAAATTTGCTTACCATGCCTGGAGGCAAGTAGGTATGTCCTTCTGGGCCATCCATAATTGACCTGCTCCACCCCTAGGTGGATTCTGTTAGGTGAGCAGAGAGATAGCATGCTATACCTGAGAGCATGCTATATAATCACACCTGAAGGACCTGCACTACAAAAGAGAACTAAGTTTCTTGCAGCTTCACTAAGCATTTCCTGAATATTCAGAGAAAGAGTAGACTTAGCATAATGCATGTCTACCTGCAACAGAAGGCAAGCATGTATGTGGGTATGGTTTTCCTGGTCCCACAGGGTGTGGGATGATGATTAGGTGTTTGGGCTTTAGAGTCAGACAAATCTGGCTCCCTCGCTCCTCAGTGTGACTGTCCCAGGTTGAGTGTCCCCCAGAAGTAAAACCCAGTTCGACGATTTGACGATTATGTGGGGTGACCCCAGGGAGAACCCAGAATGGAGAGGAAATGTGAGACAAGAAAGAGAAAAAGCCAGGCAAGGCACTCCAAAGACCAGGCTAATTTGGGGACAGCCAGGTCCACCCTTCGTGAGGATTTCAGGGAGACATAGCTCATGCCTCAGGGTTGTCCTCCTGAGACATAAGAAAGCTGTGATATTTACCCACCAGTCCCCTTCCTTCACTGGCTGAGGGCTGCTCCCAGGGGTGTTAACTGCCTGTAGGTCAAGCAGCTTTTCTTGCAAGGAGCTTGCTTAGAAAACCCTCAATGTGTAAGGAAAAGGCACAATAGCATCCAACATTCTTTTGCATAAATTAAAAACTCTGATACCTCTTCATAAATAAAAGAAAGAAGATAAATTATCATGTATATTCTATTAGAAAGTCAAAAGCTTAATGCAGAGAGTTTCCTTAAAAGGGGACAGGCTTCAGAATCTGGTTTTCAAAACCCAAAGCCCTGGGTGGACAACCTGAAGCCTGAGCATCTTTGGGCCTCCCCAAGCCCCTGCCTCCAGAAAAGAGTATGAATTTATTTAGGGGCTTTCATCTCAGCAGTGCCAACATGTAAAGTCGGTGCCTGGGTACTAAGCTATAGCATCTCCTTTCCCAAGAAACTGCATATGCTTTGAGTAGTGAAAAAGTAAGGCAGATCTGGAGTTGGGTTGACCAGAAGACTCACTAGATGTGTGGCCTCAAGAGTATTATTTAATTTCTCTGGGCCCCAGTGTCTTCATTTCTAGTCCGATAGTAATCCACAGACTTCTCAGAGGTATGACAAGGGTTGAATTTAGGGAGGCAATTTAAGTGAGTGTGCAGAGCACAGAGTCTGGAAGAATGAAGACCACCTGCTTTCCCTCCCTGGCCCTCAGGCCTACCCTGCCAGTGCCCAGAGCTCTGCCTGACTCTTAGCCAACCTGTCCAGGCTGAGAGGCATCACCATTGCCCGGAGCTGGTATGTTCTTTCTCCTCGTGATGCTAAGATGTGACCCTAGGACAACCAGAAGCCAGCCTACTCAGTGAGCAGGGGCAGTGGATGTACTGGTGAGGCCCCCACACACTCAGCCTGGATTTTGTTGCCCCTTTCAGATATCCTGGGCCCATCCTGCCAAGACTTATGCATCACTGTTCCCTGCAACAGTTGAAATGGGCTTTGCTGCATTTGTTGCATTTTTCAGCAGGGAACTATAGCTAAACCAAGGGGAAAAGCTCCAAAAGGGAGTGACCTCCCTTTTTCCCTCTGTTACGCACACACACACACATGCACACATGCAAATGCATCACTCACAGAGGAGTGGAGACAGAGGCAGTGACAGCCAGAACAGGCAGAAGGAGAAAAAAGTGCAGATGAAAGGAAACAGAGACACATGAGAAGGGACACATAGCCTCTCCGCAGTGTGGAGGCGGATGGAACAGGACAGAAAGTCAGGAAGGCGAGCAGACGTGGGATCCTCAGAGGGAAAGTGGGGAGGAGGCGCCAGCTGTCAGGGAGAGAAGGGCAGCCCTAGGGGACTGTGTTCAGGCTACAGTTAAACATCCTAAATGATAGTGACAACATAGCATGTGTGCATATGCACTCATGTGAGTATGTGTGTACACGCTCAGCTCTGGGTGAGTGTGCATCCATGAGTGTTACTGGCACAGAACACAGGCTGGAAGTGGGGAAGCCAAGGGCCTGGGGATAATGTGGGGGGCTATTGAGGGAGCTTATTACCTGAGCTTTCTGAATGAAGATTGAATGCTGCAGCTTGGTCCCTTCCCAAGAAGGGAGGTACAGGTGGGACAGTAAATGCAGAGAGAGCCATCCCTCCTACCCACTTTCTCTCACTTTACTGCTGTCTCTGCAAAACCAATCGGTAATGAAACAGCACCAAGTTGCTAGACTGGAGACCTGGGGCTCAGACCCATGCTTCTCTCTTGGGGGTGCTACTTCCTTCCTGTTCCTTGAATGAAAATCAGCTGTGTTCAGATCTTCACTTCCCCGCTAGACTGAAGATACCCTGAGGGCAGGCCCCATCTATTATTTAGCTTTGCTTCATCCATAGTGCCCAGCACAGTATCAGGTGCTCAGTAAATGTTTATTAAATGAATGAGCTGCATAGTAGTAGCTAACCATCACCTGGTCCAGTGGACAGCAGAGGGCTACAGGGTTCCATACATGCCCGACAATACCCTGTGCTGTTTTTCCTCCCTTCCTCCTTCCCTCCCTGACTTCCTTCCTTTCTCCTTCCCTCCCTCCCTTCCTTCCTTCTTCCCTCCCTTCCCTCCTTCCTTCTTCCTTCCTTGTTTCATTCCTTCCTTCCCTCCTTCCTCTTTCTTTCCTTCCTTTCCCAGGATTTATCAAACCTCTAGGACTGTGCTAGATGACGCCTATGGGGCTGGAGGAGACCCATGTATGCGGTGTGTGAAAGCACAGCCTCTTCCCAAGCTCCAACTTCCGCTCCCACCCTGGGGAATATAGTGAAGGCCATCTGTAAGTGTGCTGTGGGACCTTGGGGGTCTGGCCAGCTCCTCAGTCAAGGAAGGGTCAAAAAGAAACTTCTCAGATGTGAGCCTGGATTGTAAACAGCTGGTGTTTTGATCTCACACAGCTTGCACATGAGCACATCCACCCTGCATGCCCAATTTATCACCCTGTTTGCTTTGTTTTCTATATTCTATATAACCCTGTACTGGGAAAGCCTGTGTTTTGGAGACTTCACCAGCAGCCCGACCCCTGGGCACACGTAAGTCCTAATAAACTCATGTCTTTCACAGCCAGTCCTCTGGGGTATTTCTTTGGAATTGGTGAGCAATATGCTGAGGCCTTCTTAGACTTTAGCTCTTTGCATAACACCACGCCCTTGGTCCTTTTGACGTTCCATGTCAAGTTCAGGACTTTTCACCTTTGGAGGCCTGGGAGAAACATGGATGATTACAATGTGTGTCCAGGAACAGGTGAAGGAGGTCTCACCCACTAATATGCAAAAGATGAGTACTGAGTAGTAAACTTCAAGCTCCTTAGGGACTTGGGGGTGGGGGGAGGCAAGGGGAGGCGAGTAAAAGTTGCTGACCAGCTGTTTTCAATTTTCCCTAAAAAAGAAAGACTGGAGAGAGGAAGGACAGAGATTTGGAGGAAGGGAGAAAGACTAAAGCCACTAAAGAGCATCCAGGGTGAGCCCTGAGAATTCCCCCAGAGGAAGAGGCACTTGCTAATTTCCAGGCATTTCACACTCTATTCCATTTAACCTCACAGCAGCTCAAGGAAGGAGGTATTGTTATGAGGAAGCCTTTTTGCCAACACAGAAATCAGCTCCAGGTATTTGTAGGAGTTGCCTGTAGCATGGAGCTGGGATCACCCATGACAGCTGGACAAAAAAGGGAGGGTTATACTTGGGCACAGCCCGCAGTGGTGACCATGACTGAGTCCTGCAGACAGCCGCAGCCTGAGTCAGCCTCCTATGATCCCAGGAGGCAGGGAGTCCACAGGACAGGCAGAGCCTCAGAATTTCCCTTTCTCAGCTAGGGACTGATGGACACTCCCTGCCTAGCTCTCTCCAGCACGGCCAGCTCCCAGGTCAGACAGCCAATGCCTCTGAGACCTCACTGTGGTGGTGCAGGGACAGGCCCGCCCCCAGGGTGTTTGGAAGTGATCTTGTAAAGCAGTGTCAAGACCCAGGGTGAGTCTCCGGGGCCTAGCATGAGTTCTGCCCTTCAGCCTTTGATTCCTGGAAAGCCTAAGCCTGTGCAGCTGGGCAGACCAGAAAAGAGACACATAGGGGGCCAGCACCTGCCACCCGGTCTTCCGCAGCCTGGCCTAGTCACTGTTGTCCTCAGCTGAGTTATCTCCCCCAAAACACCTACAAGCACTTCCTAATTTGGGGGTATTTAAGAGCCTGTTGTAAATGTCCCAATGGCTTGATCCTGCTCCAGCTGGCCCCAGACTAGGGAGCATTCTTTCCAAATCACAGTTGTCCCCTGCCAGGCAAACTCCTCTATTCTGATTCCTGAGCGTACAGATGCTGGTGTCTGTACACTCTGCCACTAATGTCTCCAAATTATTCACTCAGCTCCTCATTTTTAAAGCAGGTTCATCATCATTGTAACTATCTCACCTGGTGGTTATGAGCACAAAATGAGGTACAGGCCATAAACTACCTACTCAGTGTCACAGTTTGACACTGGATAATGGCCCCCAGGTTGTCCACGTCCTGACATTCCAATCCTCCCAGCCCTGTATGTCGCCTTATGTGGCAAAAGGGACTTTGCTGATGTGGTCAAGTGAAGGATCTTGAGATAGGGAGGAGGAGGCTGGGAGTCAAAGAAGGAGATGTGACGATGGAACAGAGGTTGGGGTGATGTGAGGAGGGGGCCAAGAGCCAAAGCTTCCTCTGCAAACCAAAAAGGCAAGGAAGCAGATTCACCCCAAAGCCTCCAAAGGAATGCAGCCTTGCAGACGCCTTGATTTCAGACTTCTGCCCTCCAGAACTGTGAGATGATAAATTCGTGTTATTTTAAATCACCAGGTTTGTGGCACTTTGTTACAGCGCCAAGAGGAGACTCGGACAGTGCTCATTACCTGGTTTGCTCCCTGCCTATCATGACTGCAAGCTCTCTGTCACTCTCACAGCATCTGTCACTGTGCCCTGCACAGAACAGCCCTGCAGACTCCGGAAAGGTGTGGAGGCAGATGGTGAGAGTGAAGGGATGTATGAACGAATAAACAACAAATAGGCAGTGTAACCACCTGAATGCTTCCCAGGACCCTGCCCTGAGCAGGCTGGAGACACAATCGCTAGTCAGTGGAAGAGCGGTTCCCCAACTTTCATCAGGATCAGCTGGAGAAACTGATAGTTCAAAACACATGGCAAAATAATAAATAATATTCCTCAACCCCTCCCAGTAGGCCAGGCACCTATCTGAGCACTTTGATTATCTTAATACATTTTATTGTCATGACCACGCTATTGAAGGGGTATTATTAGTATCCATACTTTGTAGATGCAGAAGCTGGGCAAAGAGAGGTTAAGTAATTGGCTCAAGGTCATCCAGCTGGTAAGGGGTGGAATAGGGATTTGAATCCAGGGCTTCTGGCTCCAAGGCCCACACAGTACTGTCTCTGCACTATTATTTCATTCCTCCTCCACCCTCCATGATGTTGCAAAGTGGTTTCCATGTACTCTGGGGTAAAGCTTGGAGAAATTGTGAGGCAACAGTTCCTAGAAAAAGTGAACTTGTTAAAGGCATCTGCATCATGACCCCAGGCCAGGAAGAAGCAGTTAAGGTCCCAGCCCCCTGTGACAGACCCAGTGAGAGAGCACAGGGAGAGGCCCTATCCTCTGCTTACCCCAACCATTGGCCTTCAGCTCTCCATAGGGCACAATATGGAAGAGAGGGCACCGGCCACTACCCTCCACATCAGTTTGCCTGGCCCACCAGGCAGGGATATGGGGATGTGCAGCCCACTTCCAACCTCAGGACTCTGCAGCCAGAAGCCTACTCTCCCTCACCCTTGGTGCACTGGGGCAGCCCGGGGGCCCGATGCATCACTGCTGTGGCTCCTGGGCAGGCAGTGGAGGGAATGATCTGTGGCTCTCTGGAGGCCCCTGAGTGCAGAAATGTTTAAAAGCCTTAGATAAATTCCCATCTAATTCCAGCTAGCTCCCCTCTCCGCTCACACTCTCAGCCAGAGCATGAAATGAGCAGGCAGGGTTTCTCCCGCTCCCACAACTCCTCCATGACCTAGCAGGTCTTTCCCATCTCACACATTGGTGGCTCCAGCCCCTCTCACTCCCTCTTCCCCCCATGCTGACTTCCTTGGACTCAGCTCTCTGCCCTGACCCAGGTGCCCCCTCCCAACCTCCTCATCTGACTCAAAGTGTTGAAGAAAAGGCCGATTTCAAGACTATGCCCTGTTTCCTAATGTAGCTGACCTTCCAGAAGTGGACTGAAGGCTGGCTTTTCCTTTGGCCTCAGCTCTCCTCACTTGTGGGGAGGCCTCTCCACACTTGTCCACCTCCAGGCCTCCTGCTTGCCTACCCCTCCCCACCCCACCCCTGCCACTACATACACACACACACACACACACACACACACACACACACACACACAAGGGAACAGCCCTCCCACCTGCTTCTCCCTCCCCTTCTAACCACGGTCAGGCCGGACACTCTCCAGCCTCACGGGGGTCCCTGTGGGTTCTTACGCTCCACATGTCGTCTCTGGGCCTTTGTGCTTAGTATCCCTTCTACCTGCAGGGCTCTCTGAGATCCCCAGGGCCTCCCTGCCTCACTTCACTCAGTCTCTGCTCAAATAGCCCCTCCTTGGACAGGCCTTCCCTGGCTACCACTGTCACTCCCTGCCTCCTACCTTATCTTTTCATTGCACTTACCACCTCCTGACATATTATATTTTCATTGAATACAGCACATATACCACATATATCTATAATGTTTTGATTTTATGATTGTCCACCTTACTCAAATCACTCCCCTTGAGGGCATGAACAGTCCTGTGGCCTCAGCAGCCAGAGTGGTGCTCTGTGCACAGGAGACCATTTGGTTGTTGAATGAATGCATGAATAAATGAAAAGGATGGATGGGTGTGTGATTTAACCTGGGGAAAGCAAGCCGGGTGCTACTTAGGGACTGTGTAGCTTAGAATTTGTTCCCTAAACAAGATAGTCTTTTACAGGTCAAGGTAATATAGTCTAGGTTTAAAGTCTGAACTTGAGAGCCAGATGTCCTGGCTTCATCCCAGCTCACCACTTACTGGCTCTGTGACCTCAAGCAAGTCACTGAACCTCACTGTACCTCAGTTTCCTCATTTGCACAATGGGGATGAGAGTATGACCGCATAGATTATTATGAGAATTAAGTGAGGGGTTATTTTCAAAGTGCTTACAACAGTGTCTGGCATGTGGTAAGGGCTCCAAGAGTGTTAATATATACAACAGACTAAAGGCAGGTAAGGCTCAGGGCACAGTGACCTGCCAAGGCTGCTCACAGCGTGGGCATGTGCTACAGCAGGCTGTAAGCTCTGCCAACTCCCTCTCACACAGCCCACGGCTGCCAGCGATGGCTGGGCAGAAGCTGGCCTTGCAGAACTCTGGGGAAGGTGCTTCTTCCTCAGCTGAAGGTAGAGAGAACAAAGCAGGGTTTCCCTGGAACCTGGGGTTCTGGAGAAAGGAAGAGGGAGGGGGATATTGTTCTGAGGGAGAGACAGAGTAGGGCCAGTTCCTGGGAGGGGCTGACACAAGCAGGCAGAGGCTCACGTTGGCATTCAAAGAACCCACTGTGCCCATGACCTTGGCACAACTGCGGAGGGGGAGGAAGATGTTGCATCCTCTACATCTGCTCTTCAGGGAAAACTGGTAGAGGAAAGTGATGCTGAAGAGCTGGGGCTTGGAACTAGGCAGGTGGATACCCTGGGGTGCCTGGGGGTAACCAGCTTTTCCATGGTGTATGGGAGGGATGATGCCAGTGATGGTGGGGTGACAATGTCGGTGCCCACCCAGGAAAGCCAGTGAAGTTGAAGATGGCCTTGGGCTCCCTGTCCCCACCAACCTCCACCACCTCTAGGCCACATTCCCTCATGAATGATGCCATAAGAACAAATGCTTCCACCCCTGGGTGGAACACCCCTTAACTCAACCTTCTGCTACCTGCCCCCTCCCACCCCAAACTTACTGTCCTACGCTTCGCTCTCCACCGTTCCTGTTCTCGAGCTTGATAAGCTGCAGGTCTGACAAAGGAAACCTTGTGGGCACACCCACAGTCCTGAGACAACGTGTTTTCATTTTCAGGGATCACAAGTGCTCTAACTACCCGGAGCAGATCCCTGACGGTTTAACAATGTAGTTGACGAACATGAAGGGTCTGGGCGGTTTCTGCTCTAGGGACTGGGTACGGAGGAGTAACAGGACATTTAGAAGCCATCTGGGGCTGGTGGAACTTATTTTGCCCTTGGAACTGAACTGGGCAGAAGGGGCTTATCTCCCAGTGAGAAAGAAGGAAGGCAGCTGGCAGAGCAAGATTCATGTCTATGGAGTCCAGGGCTTTATAAAGCAGAGAGAAGAGGTTTGTGGAGCGTTGAATTCCTTAAAGATGGAATTTCTGGGGTATAGGGTGAGGGGCAGTGCCAGCAATATGGGCAGGGCCCCCCAGTGTCTGGAGAAGCTGCTGGTCAATAGCTGAGCTCTGGGAATGAGAGGAACATGGCCTCTGAGACAGTGGGCTGTCTGGGCGGGATACATCTGCTCAAGAGATCAATAGTAATTCAAACCAGAGTGTCCCTGCCTCCTTGTCTGCCTCCCGCTCCCCTTCAGAGAATTTGAAGTGGGGGAAAAACAAAAATCTTCAATATGAATGAGATGAAAGGTCAGCACTGTGCTGGTGTATCACTGAAGATGTTTTCCCCCATCCCCTCCTGGGAAGGAAAGGCAATAGCAGGAATGAGGTGGGGAGGGGCAAGTCTGGAGAGGTGAGCCAGGGGAAGGGAGAGGCAGGCACAGTGAAGGGACACCTCCCTTGGCCCTTGGCACCCTGTGTGGAAATTGGTGAGTAACAGAAACCATCATCATGGGTATTAGGAGCCCATAGGTGTGTTTTCCAGTGTCAGTCATTGACAGGCAGTTGATCAGTTTGGAGGATATTGATAAACAAGTACGGCTGTGGATAAAGATAAGCTGAACCCAGATTTATCTGTGGTTAAAGTGAAGGGAGAAAATGTTGGAACTGATGGCGTTCTTTGCAAAGCTAGCATGAGTTTTGCTGGAAGGTGGAGAGAGCCAGGAAGACTTTAGGAAGTGCCTAGATCCTCATATTGGACATCCTACATCAGGCCAATTGGCTACAGGTGCAAAGGGAAATAAGCCATGGGTCCCTTACCTCTGGGAACCTTCATACTAGTGGGGCAGACACACCCCAGAATGGATTCTCTCAATTTCACCAAAAAGTCAGATCCAGAGAGAAGACCCCAGTGTAAGCAATTACCTTGCTGGAGCCAGAGGTGTTTCAAACAGGAGACCTGAATCTTCAAGCATGGGTGGATCAGGGTGTAAATGGTTTATTTGTTAAGCAATCCCAGTCAATATTGGAAGGGAATGGGGAAGTGAAACAAGGTGGGGGAGATAGTCAATGAAAAAAAGCTGTGTCATCAACAACAGTAGATGGCTGAAGCTCAGTCCTCCTGAGGAACACAGGCCTCAGAATGATCTTCCATGTACAGACAGCAGGAGCGCTCATTCACCAACTCCTTCCCCCCAGTGGTAATGCAGGTGCCATCAGCCAGCCACAGCCCTCAGGCAAAGAGGTACTGATGCTCGCAGTGGTCTGGGCTCGTGTGCACAGAAAGGGTGAGATTGGAGGGAGGTGGGCTCGCACCTGCAGCATCTGCTACAGAATCCAGCAGAGCAAGAAGGCTGGGCATTTAGGACAAAGGGGCCAGCATGTACAAAGACACAGGGGGTACCTCAGAGGGGGTGAGGGCAGAAAACCAAGAAACGACAGTACTGGAGAAGGACACGGGGAGATTTTGCCTGACCAAGCCCAAATCAGGAGTAACGGCAGAGAGCCAGAATTCTAGGACATCTCTAAGTCCAGCTGATTTCCTAATACATTCAAGCCTGGATTCTATAATCAGGCTGTGGATTTATAGAATTACAAACTGTTAGGGCCTGAAGACCTTTGAGAAATGCAGAAACTAAGACCCAGAGAAGGAAAGACATTTGCCCAAAGCCATACAGCTGGATGGTGGACCAGCTGTTCGAACCCAGGACTTTGACCTCTTAAGGCCCAGCCTGCAACCACCCAGAGGAATCTGGATCAAGATTTAGCCTTCCTATAGAGGGTATGGTCCCTGCAGGTGACCCCACTCAGCCCAGCTGCGGGGGTGCACATATCCCAAAGTCTGTTTCTTTTCTGTGGCTATGGGAAAAAAGAAACCTCATTTTGAAGAGTGACTCCAAGGGCCTTGACCATGAGGGAAAGTGGAAGCTTCCCACAGAGGTTCTAGGGGTTCCAGAGGGGTGGCACCATTCTACTAATGGGCCTTAGACTCTTGTGACTGGCTTGGGGACATAACAACTTTTGCTCCTATAGCAGAAACTCAAAGTAGGGCTAAACAAGGCACTGCCAGAGATGAAACATCCAGAGATCCCCCTCACCCCCAAGGCTTTCTGAGATGTCAGGGGATGGGTGCAGGGGTGCAGGAAGAGGGTGGGCAGGAAGAGGAGCATCTGGCTGCAGGTACAGCTGTGGCCACAGGAAGGTCACTTGTCATACCATAGTGATCCTGGAGGGGACCCTCTCTGAGTGCTGGCAGGTGCTTGGGGGAGCCCACCTTGTGCTATACCAACTCAATCCTGCCCTGCATATCTCCCAGCAAGGTGAGGGGATATGCAATAAACAAGGAGTTAAAGTGCCCATTGGTACCAAGGTTGGTGTTGAGGCACAGAAAAGGTGAGGAGGAAGAAAGTGACAGGCACAGGGATTATGTTAAGGATGGCCCAGGGAGACCTCTCTGATGAAGGTGATGTTTGACCAGAGGCTGTGAGGGGTAGACAAGCTCTAAGGACATCTGGGACAGGACCTCATAGAGAGAGGGAAGAGCAGGGCCAAGGTGGTGGGGAGGAGGCGAGGCAAGCTCGATGTGTTAGAGAAACAACAGGAGGAGGAAGTAGGTGTGGCTGGCGTGAGGGGACTGGCTGGTGCAGAGTGAAAGGGGCAGCTGGGGCAGCTGGGGCAGCTGGGGCAGATTGTGCCTCAGGCTACCCTGACGGCAGTGAGGGGAAATTAGGCTGTTGATGATTAAAACCACCTCCCATGGCCCCACCCCACTGCCTCTAGGGCCTGGCTGGGCTGTGGACCCTTCTCTACTGCACTGTAATTGTATGAGCTATACTCTTCTTTTTAATTTATTTTTTTATTGTTGTTCAAGTGCAGTGGTCTCCATTTCCCTTCACCACTCCCCTGCATGTGCTGTGCTTTTATATAACTGGCAGAGCAGTAGGTTTATGCACCCCAGTTTCACCACAGACACATGGCTACAATGTTACCAGGGCTACGACGTCACTAAGTGGTAGGAATTTTTCAGCTCCATTCTAATCTTATGGGGCCACCATCGCACATGCGGTTCATCATTGACTGAAACATCATTATGCGGTGCATGACTGTACTTGAAGACGGAAGGAGATAAATGTTTAGAGACGAAATTAGCTTCCACAGCCCAGAGTGCTCAGGTGCACATGGAGACTGAAGAAAACACAAATGGAATGCTGAAAATGGAAATGTGCAGATGACAAATGAAAGGGGAAGATGGATGCAGTCCTAACCACCTTGGGACTGGAAGGTTTGTTTCCTTCCAGTCTTTTTTCTAGGCATAGTAAGTCAGTCAGGGAATAGATGGTGCATTCAAACTGGATAATCTGAGGAGTAAAATAGGAGTTTAAAAAGAACTGGACAAGGTAAGGTGAAATACCTGGGCTGGCAACTGTGGGTGCTCTAACACCGCAGACAAAAGGAGTGGGTCGGGGAGCAGTTACCAAAACCTGGAAGAAAATGGCCTGTGGAGGGGCTGCCCTGGGAGGTAGCAACTCCACATCATTGTCCTGCTGCCCTCACAGCCCCTGCTGGGGCTTCCCATCGGCTGGACCCTCCAGAGGGCAGTTGGGTGCAGCCCAGGCAGTGCAGCCTCCTGAGCACAGAGCAGGTTAAGAAGGGCGGAGTGTGGATCTGCACACGTATTACAGATCTTTTTTTAGTGGAGCATTGCAAATGCTGTTTCATGGCCTGATTTCCTTCGTGAATAAATATCAGATGGGATGAAAGGGGAATTCCTAACTCTAAGAAGGGCTCAGCCATTAGCCAATCCACCCCTTCACACGAGTATACTCTTTCAGGAAGCCGCTGTGGCTCATTACACTAACAAGTTGCAGCTCTCATTTCTCCAGGAGGCCCAGCGCCTCTCCTCTGCCTCCTAATGAGTGGTTTGGCCCTGCAACCGAAATGCAGAGACCAGCAGCGGCGGTGCTGGGGCGGCCAGCGCTGTCATTCTCAGGACTGAGGGGCTTTCCAGCCCAGGTCTTCTCAGACCCATGGATACACACAGTCACCTGGGGATCCTGTTAAGCTGCAAAGTCTGGTGTGTAGGTCTGGGAGGAGCCTGAGATTCTGCGTTTCTCAGACGCTCCTCACTGGCACTGATGCAGTGGCCTCTGGCCGCACTTTGATGGCAAGGTTCCAGAGAGACCTTGACACCTCTGTGCTCAGGCCCCAGGAGGGGGGAAGTTGGGCATTGTTGCAGGCAACTGACTACAGGAATCAAAACTTGATTTTTCTCCTCAAACCAAACCTGTCAATGGGCCATTAGAGTCACTTCTTATGTGGTATTTAAATTCAAGTTCTTATTTTGAAAGGGTAAATCATATACAGTCCTAATGACTTGGCTCTGCTTATCTATCGACTCAGATTAACCCCTCAACAGAAAGTAGGACCCTGAAGAAAGGAGACAGGGGTCTGGCCTGTTCTAGTGAGATGGGCGGGCTGCGGGAGGGAAGGCTCACAGGGCACACCAAGGGCAAACCTGGCTGAGCCTCCTGGTGACCGGCCCAGAACAGCCACACAGGAGTGCTGAGGGGCTGACGCCCAGCCAGCCCATTATTTCCCCTAGAGCCAGGTCCACAGGCAAGCTCTGGAGACCCTGCTCCCTCAGGCCCCATCTCCCTAATGTCCAAGGTCTTCTTCGATGGCTGAGCCTAGATCATTTTCTTTCTCTAGAATTTGGCCTTTCCACCCTCAGAAATGAAGGGAGAAGATGCAGGATTTCTTACCCTTGCCCACTGGAATGTGAGAACCTGGGGAGGCCAGCGCACAGCTCTGCCTCAGTCTCCACCATGCCTTCAACACCTAGAGTTGAGCCTCGCACAAAGCGGGCACCCGGAAATGTCTGCCGAATGCATTGATGCATGCCTGCCAAGGACCTTGAAGGGAAAGCAAACCATGACGGGTGATTGACGGAACTGGTTGAATCCCAGGACTTGAGAACTGGACGAGAACTTCTGCCTCTAAGTCCCCAATACACTTCATCAAGGAACTCAAACCCCTCATTTTAAGAACTAAGAAACTGAAGCCCAGAGTGGAAAAGAGGTTTCCACAGCATGGTGGTGGCAGACGGAGATGAAGCCAGGTCTCTGACTCCCAGACCAGGGCTTTGTCTACTTCATCATTCACATACACATCCATCCATTAACAGCTCGCTATCCAATGAGTAACTGCTGTATTCTAGGAACTGTTCTAGGCATGAAGGATCCAGAATTAACAAGAAAGCAGAGTCCTTGTTCTCATGGAGTGTATGGTCCAGAGGAGGAGAGAGAAATAAGCAATAGAAGCTATGAAGGAAATAAACAGATGAGATATGAAGTGCAGAAGGGTGTGGGGGGACAACCAAAGGAAAGATGCTTTAGCTGAAGATTTAAACAGAATGATACCCAGGGAGATGACTCAATACAACCCCCACCTCAAGTGTCTGATTCTTTGCTCCCCATTCTGTTCTGTATCTTCTCAACAATCTCCAGTCCTTTCCTCATCCTACTCTGACCACATCAGTCAGGCCACTGTTGTTCCAGTCATCCTCCAGCCATCTGTGACTCTCCCGCCACCATCCTCACACCCAGAGTCCAGGCCAAGGATGACTGCCGTTCCCACGGTGCCTAAGTGGGCACAAGTCCTTCAGTGCCAGAACTGGAGAAGACTGTAATATTTTGCTTTAGGTCCAGGAGCAAATTCCCCATTTTGCAGGGGAGGAGCCTGAGGCCCAGAGAGGGCAAGTAAACTGCCCAAGGTCACACAGTAACTAACAGAATTTCCACCTTCTCACTTCCTTTTATTTTCTCCTTTACTCCCTGCCAACTCTCCAGGAGTAACCAGAAGTCTCAGGTTAAGCAAGCTCTCTTCCTTGGTCTCATTTCCCCCAGCCCCCAAGGAAACCAGAGAGAAGGAGCTAGGTGCAGTCCCTCTGCCATCTTGTGGCAGCTCCTAAAAACATCACCTGCCCTGCCAGTTTGGAAAAGCTCACAGAATTCTCACTCTGGTCTTGTCTACCCTCCTTGTACCAGTGAATTTTGACATAAGCTTTACCCACGCAAATACTCATCTCTAAGACAGAGGCAGGGGCTTAGGTCAGGCCCATCACTCACCGGCCCTGGGAGGGCCGTGGCAAAGTCATGTCTCCCTTCTGTACTCAGCTTTCCCCTTGTATAATGAGGGAACAACCCCCCACCCCGACGTCACAGAGAAGTTGTAAGGTGGGAATGATCACAGACATGAAAGTGCTCTGAGTACTGAAGAGGACTATGCAGCTGGTTATCAGCACCTGCCCAATCATTTAGCAGAGACCCTCCTCCACCCACAAGTAGCCCAGCATAAGTGGGAGTTCGATGCATAATCACCTGCACATGCGGATGACTCATTTGCAGGACACAGGCTCTCTTTGCTTCTTGCAGTGGGATTAATTCTGCCCACAGCCACCTGTCTGGCCTCTGTCAGGATGTCTCTCTGTGGCATGGGGAAGAGATGGCATCTGGGTAATTCTTACAGTTCCCATGCCAGGTTCTGTAGGGTGACAGGTATATCCAGGTATGCCAGGTGCTGTCTGTGCTCAGCCTCATCCCCTGACTTTACCCCATCTTTATCCTTCGCCTGAGGGCTTTAGCTGCCAGCTGGAGCCCACCTTGCCACCTGTCAGCAGGCCAGAATTTCCTGGGAATAAATGTCTTCAGGAGTGGCCCTCAGCTCATGACTAAGAGGAATTAGTGGATAAATACCCTAACTCCCTCATCTCGATAATAGGGTAACTCTGAGGCCCCAGAGTGTCCCCACAGGACTGAGCCCCAATCACCCCTGGGGTGGCTGATTTGATAACACCCACCTTATCGGTGCTTCACTTCCTGTCTGACTCCCCATTCTCCTTGGGTTTTCCTTCATGTCAAACTAAACTACTTGCATCTCAAAGTTGGCTTTTGGAGAACCTCAAGCCAAACCCCAGGATAATCCCGCCCCCCACGTGGCCTGGCTCTCACTGCTCTCACTCTTGGCCAGCTCCTCACTGCTACCACCTGGGGCAGAGCAAAGCAGAGGAATCTCTTCCTCAGAGATTTCTTTCCACCTCTCTCTGTTCCCTGTGTGTGAGCTGCCCCAGTCACATTACTTACATTAATGAACTATCACATTTTTAGTGAGCACTTACTGTGCTCCAACCACTATGCTGGAGGCCAAGAACACAGCTCTAAGATTCACTACTGTGCTCCTGGGATTTGCAGTCCGGTGAGAAAGGCAGATACTAAACAAGTGTATACACAAGTGAAAGCAACCTTTCCAAATTGTGATGAGGCCGCAAAGTAAAGGACAGCTTGCTGTGGGGGAGAAGTTGGGGGCCGCAGCAGAGTCTGTTTTAGGGGAAGAGAGGTCAGGCTAGCCTTCACTGAGAAAAAGCTACTCACTCTGAGCCCTAGAGGGAGAGAAGCAGCCAGCCAAGCAAACACTGGCTGGGAATGCTCCAGTGGGCCTGTGGTGAGAATAGCTCAGCATGTCTGAGGGACCAAGGAGCCAGGGCAATGAACTAGACAAAGCAAGAATACAACCACTCAGGAACTGATTGGCAGACAAGGCAGAGGGAGGTCATTGGAGGGTCACTTGGAGGCCTTCTGAGGGCGTTTACTTTGTCCTTCCAGTGCAGTGAAAAGCACAGGGCAGTGACATCATATGGTTGTTTGCAAGGGTCTCTCTGGCTGCTGGGGCAGCCTGGGCTGCAACGGAACCTAGCAGATGCAAGGAGACCTGTCCAGAGACTACTGCAATGATCAGAAGAAAAAAAAAAACAATGATCGAGATGAGGGTGATGGAAATTCATGGACATGAAGACAAATTAAAAGGAGAATTTCACCAATAAATCAATAAACCCATAAACACAGCAAAATAAGTGGTAGGAGGTAGGGGTTAGAGTATTTTATAAGTGAAATCTAAGAGTGACCTGTTACCTAAGGATAGCAGTTAAAACAAAAATATAACCCTTCCTGGACACCAAAAGACAGTGATATCTAATTCCTACTGCCCCCCTGCAAAAGAGAGAGCAGATAAAATAAAAACACACAAGGACATTCTCTCTCTCTTTTTCTACACACACACATTCACACAGAGACACACACAAATACCTATTTATGAAAAATACAAAGGACATAGAAACATGTCAAACTATACCACAAAAAGATAATCAGCAAAATTCAGATTGTGTGAGGCTCTCCAGAAAAAATGACCCAAATTATTCTTTAAAAATTAAATAGCTATAAAATGATGTAAGAGAATTTATAAAGTAAAAGCAATTTAAGAGACATGTCAGCCAATCACAATGTATGGATCTTATTTGAATCCTGATTCAAACAAACAAACAAACAAAATATAAAAAATATACTTTTCCCAAGTCAATCATGGAAATATAAATACTGATTGTATATTTTATTATTTTAAGAATTATTAAAATATTAGAGATTATCATGGTAAGATGGTTATATTTTTATTTTTTTAATTATATCCTCACCCAAGGTTATGTTCATTGACTTTAGGGAGAGAAGAAGGCAGGGAGAGAGAAAGAGAGACAGAGAAACATCGATGTGAGAGGGAGCATCACTCAGCTGCCTCCCTCACGCTCCCTGACTGTAGATGGAACCCACAACCTTTCGACGTGTGGGACAACACTCCAACAAAGTGAGCCACCACGAGGGTTATATGTTTGAAAAGGAGTCTTTATCTTTTACAAAAGCATACTAAAATATGTATTGGTAAAATTATATGATGTTTGTCATTTGTTGCAAAACAATCTGGAATGGGAAATGGGTAAAGTAATAGATGAAGTAAGAGTCATCAGATAATAATTGTTAAAGCTTGTGATGATTACATTGGTTTTCATGTAATTTTCTTTACTCTTGTACATGTTGGAAAAGAATCCATAATAAAAGTACTTAATGGAGCCAAGAGAAATGAGGAGATTTAAGAAATGTTTTGGAGGTAGATTTGATCTAATATGATATCAGATGATGTGAGACCATGACTGAATAGAAGTATCTAGAACAATGCCTAGCTTTGTGGCTTATGCAACTCTTTAGATGGCAATTGTATTGATCAGTCATCTCTGGCTGCCATAACAAAATACCATGCACTAGGTGGCTTACACAGCAGATTTACGTACTTACAGTTCTGGAGGCTGGGAAGTCCCAGACCAAGGTTCAGCTAGATAGGTTTCTGGTGAGGATTCTTTTCCTGGTTTGTAGACAACCACCTTCTCATCATGTCCTCACATAGAGGAGAGAGAGCTGTGGTGTCTCAGCCCTTTCTTGTAAGGGCACTAATACTATTGGATTAGGGCACCATACTCATGACTTCATTTAACCATAATTGTATTCAAAAGACCCTGTCTCCAAATACAGTCACATGGGGTAGGGGGTAAGGACTTCAGCATATGATTTTGGAGGGGACACAATTCTCTCCATAATACTGGTGCTACTTGCTGAGATGAGAAAGACTTGGGAAGAACATTATGGAAAGAGGAATTTGTACTTATCAGATCTACAGGACATGTAGATTTTTAAATAACACAAAGTTGACCAAAGCCACAGGTGCCCAGTATCATAAGGAAGGTTTTGAAACAAGAATAACAGCACCATTGATTTAATGCATGCCTACCTTTACCAGGAACTGTGCTCAGTGCTTTTTAAGCATCATCTCGTTTAATCTTATAACCCTCGTTTTATAGATGACAAAAACCAAAGCACAGAGAAATTAAGTCACTTTCACAAGGTCACCTAGCTGGTAGAATTGGGACCTGTGGATATAAGAACCCATGCTTTATTTTCATTGTACCACAGGAGAAAAACTCTGACTTTGGGGTCATAGAAGACTGCATGGGAATTCTGGTTTTGCTGTATACTTGAGGAGAGTATTTGAATAAGTGATGACTTCTCTGGATGAACTTCGGTATCTGCATCTGTAGAATGGGGATTATCATATCAACCTCACACGCTTTAATGAGAATCATGGAAAGTCATGTATGGGCAGCTCATGAGCACTTAAAAGGGGCAGCTGATAATGTTATTACTATTTTTCTTATATATCTTTATTCATCCTATACACCTTTCTCTGAAAGTTTCCAGAACTGTTACTTCTCCAACATCGCTGACATTCTTACCCCTGTTTGTATTTATCTTCCTTCCGCAGACAAATAGTCTAGCATGTCCTTTGGGTGGGAGTGGGAACAGAACAGCTAGGGCAGGACATCTGTGACTCATTACACTTTTCCCTCATCCCTGTACACTTAAAGGTACCAACCAGGGTAAGACAACCACATAGCCAAAACTTCTCAGACAGGCCAGCTTTCACATGTTGATTCCACTGTTAAATCTCATGTCCTCATTGGAGGGCTCATAAAATGTTCTGAGTATTTATCAATAACCTGGATTTCTACTCCTGCTGTTGCTCAGTGGATGCCTCACCATCTTCAAACCTTGAGATTCTCACTGACACTTATTCCGGGAAAGACTGGGTGTTTCTCAGCCACAAGGCAGAATAAAGAGCCCTGGGTGGTTAACATCCCACGTTAGTTTGAACTAGCTTTACCTCATGGAGCTTTAGCCTCCTCATGAGCCGTTTCACGGACAGAGCTCTATTAGCCTGGGTGTCCGTTGGGGCCAAGCTTAGGTAGGCTCCCATGTTAAGTTTTGAGTGAGATGAGGAGCGCATGGGGCTCAGTTCAACAGTAGAAGGCCAGGTTCACCTACCCCACACAACCCCTCAAATATTCCTACTTCCTGTCAGAAAGAAAGCTAG